>CM061109.1:19592500-19972500 GCA_030770545.1 Macropodus opercularis
CCGCCGTGTAGAACAATGACGTCTTTCACAGCTCGCCAACCATTTTTTACAAGATATCATAAGTGTATGAAGAGAGAAGAACAGGGTCCCTGTGCTGTCCTGAGGTCGGTTTCCTTACCTTCAGCAGCAGGAGGCTGAGGTATCCAGACGTCGGCTGGGTCCTGTGAGCAACGCTGGTGTGTTGTTCAACTATTGTTTCCCAGCCAGCTCCTCTCTCCTCCTGCTTCTACCCCTCACACACACTGATTGTCTGAGTGCTGCTCCCTCCTCCCTCTGTCTCTCTCTCCCTCCGCCGTCACTCTCTCCCTTTTCCTTGAGCAGGGAAATCAGCAGAAAGAAGGAGCCGCCTGGATGCGCTGCCCGTGAAGACACTCATCACATGTGGATCGTGACACAGCAGTCGTATATTATACGCCCTTTCTCTCTCTCTCTGTCTCTCACGCAATACACAGCAGCTGACGCGCCGACACGCTCCACAGCAGCAAATGGGAATTCCAGCCCCGGACGGCTCTGTTGGCCCCATCAGGAGAGAGCTGACCAAGAGCCGCAGCCAGTTTTACGAGGTCAGGGTTATAAAGCTGTAAGCAGGTTTAGTTTATTTAACAACAACTGGCCCCAGCGGCCTCCCTCTTCACACATTCTCTGGGTGGGTGAGCAGGTGGGAGGAAGTGTGGAAAAGAAGAGAGTTAAACGACTCACCTCAGCCGAATCCCACTGTTGTAGCTAGTCTGGACTGTAAGATCATAAATAATATAAAGCATGTTAAGCTTCACTCAACATGAAACTTCTGCAAATCTTTGAACATTTTCGACCTCTGTAAATGGATGAAAATTTAAAAAGCACTTCATTAATCACACTTTTTAATAATACACAGGACCCAGCAGGTCAGATGTGAGTCTGAGTCATCTGGTGGATATTTCATTTTGGATTATTTGTCTTCATCTGTAAACAATTACATGTACGGTGCACTGCCTGTATGTTTGGAAATGATGAAAACAACAGCAACGGAGTCCAGAGGAGAGGAGGTATAAACTGTAACGACCTCATCCATCATTCTCACATGGCTCAACCTTAGGACGGACAGTCTGAAGATACGAAGGGGACAACCGCTGACGAATGGAAAGCTAACAATGAGCCGTCGTGGCTTCTCTATGCTCTGCACACGGGCATCACACCAGGTCTTTCTCGCTTTCTCGTTGATTGTTACGTTCACTAAGGGGACGGCAGCAGCAGGAACGCAGTCTTCTAACCGAGGTGTGAAAAAGCACGACGTCACATCGTGTGGTCTAAACGCTTTATGCGGTTCGTGATGAGGGAGGCAGTTGGGGAGAATGGACAGTCCAACTGGAGGAATACTAACGAGCACAATGTCAAAATAGGCGAAGAAGAAAAACAGCATATGTTCAGATGCTCATTGTCTCACAAACACACGTCCTGGTATGCAGAGGCTAAATTCCCAGGGGAAATAAGGGGAGCAAGTTGAACCACACTAAGTAGGGCTTAGTGGGTCAAGAGTTTAAGAAGCACAATTACCTGAAAGACCTCGGCTGACCCCCAAATTTCTCACCTTCTGTTCCCTCACACATGCCCACACAGCCTAGAGGCGATTTACAGCCGGCAGCAACGCGTCCAGCACCAACAGGCTCCTAGACAGAGTTTCAGGCATTGTAAATGAGACGCTGTCAAACGAAACGGTCATAACTCACCTGGACAGTAGGTGACCGCCTCTGCTGGGCTTTCTCTGCTCATGTTCACATGAGAGGTGGTGACAGGGAGTAAATGGCTTCAAATAATGCATCGTAATATCGCATTAAGAAAACGTTCGCTGAAGCCAAATGTGAATCCCATATGCGAAGAGAAGAAGGTGGGGTGAGAAGCAGAGAGCAGGGGAAGGAGCCAGATGACAGAAGATATATGGAGCAGAGGGACGGGACACACTGAAATGACAAACAGCCCAGAAAGCTGCGCTGCGACACCTTCTGCAGGGACAGTAATGGACGGCAAGGCTGCCGCTCGGTGACAGCTGTTGACAGCTAACTTGTTTCTTAAATCAATAACCTCTCCTCCACTGTTTAACCACATTTTCAACATGGCTATAAGTCCGTCTTAGTGATGCATCACTGCCCAGTTAGCATGTTGGAGCTTGCCCTGCGGCTGTTCAGGTCAGGTTGCCTCCTCGTTAGCCCAGCACTGTCCCGCCTTGGCTGTAGGCAACAGGCTGCTCCAACGAGCCCGGCAACAAAGATGTGACTGGACCTGAGTCATCCTCTCATCAGAGCGGGATTAGCGGGCAGGGTCTCACCTGAGCCTCCGGTGGCTGATCTTCATCCTCCTCGGAGAGAATGTGCTGATGATGATGCTGATACACCAGTGAGACCGTGTCTCTGTTGCGTCTTACAGTGAAGAAAAACATTTTCAAGCTGGTTTGCGTTATGTGTGGGACAAAACCTGTGCACAGGCATCAGTCTTCATTTGGAAGATTAATTTTCAGGCGTACTTTCAGCTGCAAGGAAAAATGGAAGGAGCTGCAATTCTGGGAGATTTATGAGGACCAGAACAAAACATGTTTGCCTTAAAAATGATCTCCGCTGGGAGCCAAGGCCAATCAGAAATAGTCCCATAGTTGCAGTTTACAACAGGTGTAGAATAACTTTGTCATTTTTTAAACCAGGTAAAATAAAGTCCCAGCAGCTGCCAAACATAACTGATGTATGATGACTGTACCAGGTCTGGAGTTTAGAGAGAGACGCCAGAGTAAGACAATGTCTAGTACAGGAATAAAACACCAGAATCAAGGAAAACGGCACTTCTCTCACAGAGACGAGGACAGAGTTGGTGCAGCCACACTGTCGCTAATGGTCTCAACACCCAGTCACACACATCGAGAAGGTGGATCTGAGAAAGGGAAGCGAAGGGTTTCCTTACGTGTGCCCGGACAAGGGGTCGGAGCCTCAGCCCTATCACCCCCCGCCCGCCCAAGTCAGTGGCCATAGAGGAATGACTGGAATGAGGGAAAGACAGAAATGGTAGAAGTGCTGTTACAGAGAGCTCGGAGTCTGCCCATGAACACTTAGCGCTGCTCCATCTTTCCTATGGCTCTCCTGGGACACTTACGGGCGCCAGCTCGAACTGATGGCTTCTCGGGAGCCAACAGGTTATTTTTTGCCAAGGTTGTTTTATGGATTTATTTCTACATGTGATGCTTCATTTCAAGTGTGTTTACAGTTTTTAAGAAACTCTAAAATCTAATTGTGAACAAGCTTTCACTCCCTATCTTATGATGAATCACGCTGCCTCAAACCTTAATCAGTCATCTTGGCCAAGTCTCCTAAATAATAGGACAGACTGGTCACAAATGGACAAAACTAAAGACACGCAAGGGTCTCAGAAAATGAAAAACAGAAACATCATGACTACACTGATGATCTTGTTATCAAGCACAGTCTCACGGGTCTGGACCCTCAGCCTTGTCACTTTACGCATAACACATATCCTAATATACTCAAAAACTATTCAAAGTTATGGTTTCAATTTGTTTCAAATGCTGCTGAAATAAGTGAATAAAAGATGGGACATCCGCCGTGGTATCAGTTACGAGGAGATTATTCAGACTGAAGTCCAGGGCCAAAAACTGCAGCTCTGGGGAAAGAGTTCTGAGAAAAACAACATCCAGAACGCAGGTGCTCTGTGATGTGCGCGTTTCCAGGTTTAGGATTTGTGTCATGAGGAAAGAAAGGCTCGCAGCCAATAAACATTTCCTTTCTTGTTCTCAGATAACTGTTTAGACTTCATAGATTAGCCATGATGCCATGAGGCAAACATTAGGTCCATCACGCATGCTAGCGCTAACATACACACATGTGCATACTAGCATGTGAACAAACAGCTCAAGCAGTTCTTCACAGTGCAGTGGACCTGGGCAGCACAGCAGGAGGCTGTAAAGACAACAACACAGCACAAAACAACGTTGTGGCATCAAGGTGGCTTTAGACGCCGCCTTGGTCCGTGGACAGTGCTGCAGAAAATCAGCCTGACAAGGAGAAGTCAATTCTGTAGGAGGCCGTCAAGCGTCAAATCATCCCAACTTCTCAAAGGATAACGCGAGTGTTCGTACCATGTTCGTACTGTCAGCAAATCCCAAGAAAAGAACAAAAACAATGATGGACTGATCCCATGTATCTTATTCCACTGTGCCTTTGAGCTCCAGTCTTGTCCAACAGCTATTAAACATACTGTACATCAGTGACTCACGCCAGCACTGTCTGAACTTGGCACCGAAAGCTACGGGACGCTAGAAGCATATCCACAGGCAGCTCAACACCCTGTTGGTTCTTGAATTTTCACAAAAAATATCAGAGCCAACAATGAACATATAGAATTTTCCCTTTATGAACATACAGCACATGGTCTGCAGTCCACGAGCAGTATATACAACCAACACACTGTTCGTTCCGTCCAGGTTTCAGAGACCAATGGTGTGTGTGCGGTTTATTATTTTGCCGTTGCTGTGCCACGGAGCATGACAGGGCAGAAAATGCGATGGGTGGGTGCAAAGAGAGGCTGAAAGCGAGCGAAAGAGTTCCTCCCTCGCTGTCCTGCCTCTCTTCAGGAGGCGTAATGCCTGAAGAGGGCAGGAGGGATGTGTGTGCTGGTTCCAGGGAAGGGATGCAACAGGAATAACATGGAAAAGCTAAATGCACATTAAATAAGTTCTTTTTATTTGTTACTGTGAGATTTAACGCCTTCCTTTACTTTCTGTGTTGATTTTTTAAATATCTATTTCGTGGCGTTAGCAGGCGAGCGGCCGACACGTAGTACGTCTTTCATTCCAAGGGCAATTTCGTCTCCTTATCAGCTTAGCACAGCGCCAGAGCGTAGACTGTAATATCCTGTAATCACACGCTGGCCAGAGCTGGATGTGGTTCCGCCTTAACGCCTGGTGTCACATCCAGCGGGATTCACACAACACATCAAAAAGCATCTTTGTCCTCACAACGTTTACCCCAAAGCATCACTGCTTCTGCTGCCTGGATTGTGTTAACTAATGCTGGAACAGGACCATCATTCACATAGAAGAAAAATCAAGAGGATTATTTATGTAAATATAATTATAAAGACACATCCCACGCACAGTGACTGTACAGACGGTGGTTGGCTGGGGCCGGTTTCACCTCCCTCTGTGGTCTATGTTGCTGTTGTTGGGTTAATGCTGTTGCAGGACGAGTCGAACGCGTCGCCCAGCAGAGCCGAGTAGTTGATGTTTTTCACGGTGGCTTCATCAGCATCAAACCGAGCGTTCGTGTTAAACTGGAGATGACACAAACACACAAGTGACCACACAACTCTAATAACATTAAATGCTCTCTTGTTGTGTATTGATTATTTCAGGGTCCACTTTGATTCTACTGGTTGCTGCTCCTTTTATTAGTTTTACATGGCTATTGTTTCTCCTTGATAGATGCCTCTTTTATTATTCCCTTGTTTGGTTTTATGTACGTTTCACAACTTGAAACACACCCTATCTCTTCAGTGCTGTCCATTAAAGTAATAAAACCTCATACACAGAAAACAAAAAAACTTCTTTTGAAGGCCAGATGTAATTTCTTTAAAGTACGCCTCTTTGAACAGGTTCCAAGGCTATTAAATATAATGAACCCGAAGAAAAAAGAACAGAGTAATGGCAATAAAGAAATTGGCATAACTAAACAGCAAATGAATAGAAGCAAAGGGCACAAAGACACTGGAGAAGACCTAACACTTTAGAACCTGCAAGATGTTCAACTGCCATTTTAAATGTGAATTTTACCTTGAAACTTCTCAAGGAGAGCAGAGTAGTTGAACAGAGACTGAGAAACAAGTCTGGGTTGAGAACCCGATGGTACAAAGAGCATCTGGAAACGATGAAGGAGGAAAATTAGGAAGTAAGTAAGGACTGCGTGCACACACACACACACGTATTGTGGCCCATCTCATTCTGTCCATGCACGGCCCCCTTGGCATCGTCACCTGTTTCTGCTTAGATTTGGTTGTGTCAACGTGTGCGATCAGCAGTACTTAGGCAGGACACAGAGAAAAAAGGAGGACACAGGAGCCTCCTCCTTTTTCCACCGCCACGCTGTAGTTTTCGTGCTCTGTGTCAAGTCATGCTGGATCATTTGACCATTCCACTCATCTGATAATTCTCCTTTTGGCTCAGTTCTCCACTGAGTCATCACAGACAGGGGTACAATGCAAATGGATTTTGACTGATAACTTTTTAAAAACGTATGCACTTACTGCTTGTGAGTCACTCTCATCCCAGCTGTTCTGAAAGGTTTTGTTTTCTACTGTATGTTGCTGGAGGTCATCTTTACCTTTAAGGAGTCTTCGGGCAGAACTGGGGGTGCAGGGTTCTCCAGCCAGTTAATGCCAGCCAGGAAGGCATGGTAGTCGATCTCTTCCCCTTCTGCAAATCTGCAGCAGACATATGTCCAGATTAGAAACGGGTACACACTGTTTGGATCTGTCTGACAGCAGCTCTTGCCTGATTTATATGATTCTGCACTTTTTTCCAATTATTATATTTTAAGGTACTGAATCATATGCTGGTTCTCACATTTTTCATTTGTGTCAGGAAAAAGAAAATTGTGCTGGCAAAAACAAAATGGCGAGAGCTTGAACAAACAGTAGGAGTTTACCTGCTGAACAGACCTCTAAGCAGGTTCTCAGGTAGTGGAACATGGACAGACTTACAAATGGTTCTTGCCTCTTTTACAGAGAGACGTCCGGTTCTGAAGAAACAGAAAAACAGAGACGAACGCAACTAACTAAGAAAAACAGTGTAACAACAAAGAGTCTGTCTACACATCGGTCCATGTGCCTATTTAAAGAGGCTATTTGCAAAAAGATCATCAAAGTCAACAGGCTCCTGTTTCGAAAAAGCTCCACATATTATACCTTCATGAGACCCACTAAACAGGATCTGGAAGCTACGCCATTACATCAGTATAAGAGCCACAGAAGTACGTCCTAAACTGAACTTGTATGGAGACGACGTGTGAGTGAGTGAGTCATTTGTCCAGAGGCCCATTCTCGTCATGCCATCTTCATTACGGGGATGCTGATGAACTAATTAACTGAGTGTCAACACAGCCATAAAAACAGACAAGTCTACTTGACCTTGTGGCTCTGCTGCACATGTGTGATTGCGTGTTTGATTCTCGTACTATGCGTTCAGACAGAGGAAGAAGACAGCGTGTGTGTTCATGCCATACTGGTCCCAGGATTCCATCTGGGTCCAATGCTCCAGTCTCACGCTGCTGGAACTAATCGTTGCTTGAAGATATGGGGCCGCTGGCTGCGCGATTGATGTCTTGTTGTGACGCTCTGCTTGTGCGTGTTCTTCAGCAGCTGTGTGCGTGCGTGTGCGGCAGGGGTGTCGCCTACCTGTGTCGGTCGTGATGACTGAAGGCTCTGGTCAGCTCAGGGAACTCTTCAAACGGTTTCTTTCTGAGAAGGTCCTGGGCCACAGCCAGCATCAGGCTCACGTCCGCCTCAGGCTCCTCGTGCAGTGAGAATTTTCGGCCCAAGACCAGAACCTCATGCTCTGACAGACCACAGTCCAGGCCCACCAGCAGGGCCCTGCAGTAGATACAAGCAGACGCACACCAATCAAACAGCACAAAAAGAATCCAACTCACTGTTGCCCTGTCCCTTCAATCGCACAGTAACTATTTAGTGTTGTCTGTCTGTTGACAGGTATTTTCAATCAACTGGATTAAGTTTGAGTTTACGCTCAAGTAGATGCTTCAGAATGAGTGTACTTGTTTTACTGCATTTCTGAACGACCTGAACGCCTCGTAGGGGATGAAGCCAGTGTTGTTGGGGTCACTGATATTCAGAAACTTCCTGATCTCCGTCTGCTTCTCCTCAGGAATGGAACGTAGTTTGCTGAGGATGATGCCCACATTGGATTTGGGGAACTTGGACAGTGACACACAAACATCCTTAATAACATTTACTGTTAAGTGCACAAACGGAAAAGATGGCTGCTTCAAAGCGAGACACAGTCGCGAACTGGTAAACCATACAAAACCTGAAACAGACTGTGTTTCAGTGAGCCTTTGATATACAATCATGCATAACCTGTAGAAAACAACCTTCCCTCTTCCCCACCTCCTCAGCATGTTGCTCCATGTACTTGAGGGTGTACTCATCCGCATCCAGAAGCTGGAAGTCCTTATTGTTGAGGCACAGGGTAGCTCCTACGTACAGATCTTGAGCTGTAAAGTACTCTGACAGTTCACTCTTAAACAAGTCCTGTCCCGGCTTCCTCACGCGACCACGCTCCAAAAATTTTCCACCGATCACACCTGGTGCACCGCGTGTGAAAAGGAAAGAAAAAAGACACTTCGTTGAAACTAGAAAAAAACTTGATCCACACATTAACAGCAGCATTTATTTTGATATCAGGTTTTACACCACTGCGGCAGTATGTCTTTGACTAAATCTACGTTCCTGATCCCATTACAAACTAGCTTTACTGCACTAAGAAATGCTGATTTACATTATTGGGAACGTCTTCATCCTACAAAAAATACGACTACAAGCTGATGGAAACTGAATCTGACAAACCTAATGCTTACCATAAGGGTAATAGATTTGTATCTCGTGGCGTAGAAGCCATACGTGTCCACATATGCTCCAGACAGAGTTCCTTTTTACCTGAGTTCCTTTGTGGTCGTTCAAACACACTGATGGAGTCATCGCTGAGGTAAAACGAGATGATGAACAGCCTCTCACTGTCAACCTGATTGGTGGTCACCATCTTGGAACGGAAATTCAGTACATGACTGTTCAGGCCACATCTGGAGGGACATATACACCAGTGACACACATGTACACAAAAACACTGAGAAACAAATACTTGGCGTATAATTTGACTGTGACTGTGACTACAACTCATCCAACCTGTCTTTCTCCATAAATTTCTGAAAATCTTTCTGGGGGGGCTTTGGTAGCAGGCCATGGCAGGAGCTTAGAGAGTCCTCCTCTGATCCAAAGCCATTGTAGGGGGGCAAGAGCCTCGGGGGCTCAGGGGCTTCTGGGTGTTTGTACTGAACTGGGGTGAAGTCCTCTGAGAGCAAAAACAAGAAGACAAAGAAAAAAAGCAAAGCACTTAAAAGAAGAATGAAACCCAGGAGGAGAGCTGAACCGATCAGAGGGCAGCCGGTAATCTATCCACAGCAGCACTACAGCCTGCGTCTGACTGTAACCCTGAGCTGACCTCTGACCACTCAGTGTCAGACGGGACCCTCCATCATGACCTGTTCCTAGGGGCTCAACCTGGTTCGCTACTGTGACTAATGCAGCAAGGCCCAAACCCTGCACAGGGTCAGTTTCACCTTCTCCAGCTAGCGTGCAGCTTGATTATCTGAGGAGTCACGGAAAAAATACCAGTGGTAGAGGGTCCAAGTATCTTATATGAGACAGGCAGTGGTGCTGCACCCTGTTTGTTCTAACATCCAGGAATCAAGAATGTCTAGGACACAGACAGACCACTAAAAAAGATGGCTTCTGTGGTATTAACAACACTTAACAAAGGCATCCTGTGCTTTTGGTCTCAACACTTTCACAAGCAATAGCTCTGCTGGTGTTTGCTCTTACTGCCCCCAAGTGTTTGATCCATGAAATGCAGGCATGAGGAAGACGGTTCAGAATGAATCAGGGGTTGGCTAGTGATAACACAACACAACAGGGTTACCTATGCCATATTTGGAGCGGTAATACTCTTTGGTGAAATCATCACAGTCGGTGATGATCACTCTTCTGCCCCACACGTTCACCTCCCCACCCACAGTCAGATCGTAGTCCTTATAAAAGTTGTCGTGAACGGCTCCTGTCTGGAAGAGAAAGAGAGACTTGTAAAGGTAAATTAGCTTGTTTTAGGTTGGGTTTTTAAGCAACTTCACCTTATTACACCACAGTCTCCCTCAGTTTATTAACCCTGCAGATAAATTTTAAACCTATATTCAATTGCTGTCATATCAGATCATTTGTAGCGTGAGTTGAGACTGGACGCACTTTGAGGCTGTCAAGTATGAAGCATTTTCCTTTACTTGGAGAGGCAAACACATTGAGCACTGTGCGGTCTGTTATCTCCCCGGGCTGCTTCATTCGGGTTGATGAATGCTGCAGACAAACATAGAAAACAAGATATTTACACAAGTGAGAATGACTCTGCATGCAAACACAGATGCATACTGCTGGAGTGAGAGTAGGAAGGAGGAGCAAAACCTGACCAGAGAATCTGCAGATTGAAAGGACAGAGTAAAGAAGTGACTGTGGGTGTGGTGACTTCCCATTGGATGGTGAATTCTGGTCGACCTTTAGGACTGACATTTAATGAAGGCGTCAGAACAAACCAGATTGCTTGACTGAAAGCATTCACACACACACAGCCATGATTGAAGCCTGGCTGTCTTTCAAGATGAATTAGACCTTACTCAGTAACTGGAGGAGAAAGCCAAATCGCCAAAGGGAAACTGGATTCGACAGCAGTCCTGTCAGACTGAATGAGTTCTGGGTGAGGGGAGGGATGGTGGGAGAGAGATGACAAGAAGTCATCCAACCAGAAAGAAAAGCGCTGAAAGCTTTTGGCTTCGGAAAAACCGTCTACACTATAAACGTAAAATGTGCTGATAAAGAAAACTGAACGAGCTGTAAAACACATCCTGCTGCACGATGTGCTCCCCAAACGTTTGTCACCACCATGAAGACTTCTCAGCTGACTATTCTAAAGTGTTCAGTAGTTTTATTAACCCATAGGATCTGTGTTTGCTCATTGTTATGCTCACAAATTCATCACAAATCTCCTCTCTACTCTCACAGTCAAGCTATTTGGATTCACTTTCTGCACGTCTGACTGTGGTGCCTCACCTTGGGCAACTTGCTACGTCGTAGAAATTTAGGAATGGTATCTCGTCCAGAATTAGGAGAAACAACCTCCCGAATCTCTATGGTGTCATCAGCCAGGAAGTAGTGCAGTACGAGCTCCCGCATGTCCCCGAACATGCTCTCTGTGTCGTCCCAGAAGCAGTAGAAGCACAGGACTTTTCGGTCGTGCTCCAGGAACTGCTTCAGAGTGTCGTGCCTCTCGTACGGCCGGAGTGGCTTCATACTTTTCTCAGTCTGGATCAGGAATTATGTGGAATAAGATAAATCAATACAAATCATTAAACGTTCATATGAGAATTATAATTTTTGAAATTAAATAGGCATCAGCACTGTGGCAACGGCTGACTACCTGATTATATGATAAAACAAATACATAAAAACAACATAACACGATTAATTACAAATTACCATGAACACTATTGATGGCACTAAGTGTTGAACAGTTGAGTTTTTGAATACACTTTTATTGTGTCTAATACGATTTCACAGTGGAAGGTTTAGCTTAATATCGCAATATAAAAATCTGACTTTGCACAATCTTTGTTTTGGATGTTTTCCTCTGCTGTATCAGTCATGTTATTCTTATAGACAGTAGATGATTAAATATTCTTTTAATTCCAAAGAGTTCTCTCAATGTGAAGCCTACCTCTTCTCTGAGGTTGCTGTAGGGATCATCGGGTACAGGAATTGGGTCATTTAGGCGAATGCCAAGTTTAGTGAGGAAGTTTCTTGTAAAAGAGTCACAGTTGGTCACAGTGAATGTACGGGAGTACAACACCATCTGTTGGTTGAGGTTGAAATGGAAAATGTTGTAGAACTGGTCATCGTTAGGTGGAGGCAGTGGGATGCGGTGCCGATGAATAAATGTTCCTTCACAGACAACAGCACAACAGTGATCAGTGACAGGTATTAAAATGCTGACTGTGGTGAGATCACAAAGAGAGAAACATTCAGTCTCACCTTGAGGGATGCCGCTATTCTTGTACTCCGGCTCCACCACCTTTATGGTGTCATCTTCCAGGTAGAAGTATATGTTACACCTTCGGATTCTGTGCGTCTCATCCCGTGCCTCAGTGACAGCTTCCTGAAAGAATGCTTCAAAACACAAAGCCTGGAAAATCACAGACATTTTATTATTAACTTTAATCAAAAGACTTGAATGGTGTGAATTAACCTAAATATTGTCTTGTTTCGTGACGTGCTAATGACAGATTTTAAATAGCAGATTCCTAGAATAATCCTCTGGAAGTGTTTTATAGTAAGTGATATAAAAGTAAAAAAGAACAGTAGTACAGTAGTAAGTAGTAAGTGGTGAGGTCAAACTAGAGGTCAGTCACCTGCTTGTCAAAGGCTACCCATGGCGGGAAGCCGCTGCCGTGTCCTTTGGGGTACACGGAGTACTTGGGTTTAATCTTCTGGCCAACTAAAAGCTCTCCTCCGACCCCCGGCTTCTCGGATCCCACCAGCATGGGAACTCCGTTGGAAAGGTCAAAATGCTGGGATTTGTGGAATTTGTCCTTGCCCAGCTGTAGAACAGGATGAAACCATCTCTGAAGACTGCTGTAGTGTGGCTTTTTCATTTACAGTCATATCAACTGACTTGAGTTACACGTAGGTAATATACTCAGGCTGCCACTTCCCCGTGGGAAGACAAAGACATGAGCCTTTTCATCAGTGGAGTATCTCTGTAATTTACCGTAATACTGTAGTTTGATAATCTACTAAATTCACACGCATTAATCTTGACTGACGCTAAAAGCTAATCTGTTAACGGTCACACTGATCGTTAGTGTCGCTATGCTAGCTGCTGCTATCCAGCTGACTACACGTAACTTCCACGCGGTGTCCGGCAGAACCAGAACTAAAGTCAAGAAAACTTACGTCCAACACACCAAATGTAAAACTCTTACGGATTTATCGCGGGAATTTCCTGGTAGAAACGGCAAAGCCATGACGGTGAGACGTAAAAAGGTCTGTTACTCCTGAATAAAACTCCGCTGCCGTAGTTTCTCAGCCGTCTGTTACAGGTTGCCATGGAAGCGGTCGCCTGGCAACCAAACCTATTAGCATATTTACATAGCGGACACGCCTCTAAAGGGAAAACATTATTTCATATTTATATTTAACTGTGAGTTTTGAGATTGGCTTGTAGTGAATTACTATTAGTGTCTAAACTAAGACATTTTCATTCAAGCACTAATCAACACAACTGCACATAAATGGTCATAAAATAACTGATGTTTTTTATTTTAATTTCTTCCTTAAAGTTACTTTACAAACCACAGTACCCATCTAGTGTTAGACAGAATATATAAAACAAATATCGGGAGAGCTGACGAAACCAAGTATAGCACATCTGAAAAGGCATAACAATACCATGTCTGTCAATACTTAATATTTAATTTAAATCTCAAGATAACAGATTTTTGGTGCATGAAATGTAAATATACACAGAATCAGCACTGATGGGATGCTATAGATAACACCTGCCATGTGAATTTTATTGTAATATCACAATATAATATTTCCTTGTGGCACAGGCTCGGTTTGGTAAAAATAAATAAAGAACATTCTGAGATTCTTCATGTTTCCATAAATCATTTAGTATGATATGGAGGAGCATTTTAAGAGGTCCTGCAGCCCAAGCCAAGGAGTCCTAGATCCATATCAAGAGTGCTTATCGCATGGAGATACAGTACCAAATTACTGTAGACAAAAGCATGTGCAGTTTATCTTCAAACATGTATATACCAGCTAGTCTGAAGTGGTCTCCCTGCCGTCACCCAGCACTTATTTGTTTTTTCGTTTCATTTCCCTATAGTTGTTGATGACATCAGAAATGCAGACTGTTTCATTTGGCAGAAACTAAGACGCCAGGCCAAGCAAGAATCCTCCGATGAAACCACTTGTGACAACAATATTTTTCTTCACGAACTCTGTGGACTGAAGTGAAAAAAAAACATGTTACAGTCTGTCAATTGCTTACAATTCAGACACTTACAGTATCAAAAATTCCTTTACTTAGCTTTCAAAAGCATGAACAGCCTGAGGCCCACTAACAAAGATTACAACTTTTTAAAAAAACACTTTGTCTATACAGTATAAACATTGAGTCACAAGCAATTCATAAACAACTAAAAGCATGTAAATAATAATCTGTTTGTAGCAGTTTGTGACAGAGACGCTTAGTGTAACCAGAAGACTGATTTGTGCTAAACTTGGGGGAAGGCATTTAGCTTTTTTTCCCCCCAACACAGACATGTGAGAGTAGTGCATTAAATAATGTTCTTAAATCAGTTGTACAGGATTGTAACCACTGTCACCATCAGTATGTCTCTTCTGCTTCATTCTGGATGGAGAAATATACTGATCACACTGATCAGGTCCTGACAGTCCTGAGTGACAATCATAACACACAAATCTCACCTTCTCAACAAATGTGTTTAGTTCTGGGCCTGCTTGATTGGTGCTTTTCTTTAACTGCTTCTTTGCTTTGTTGACATCCTTCTCTACTCTCTTCCAGTCTACTTGGATATAGCCACTATTGTTAGCTATCTGGGAAAAACATAGACCAAACAGAAAACGGATATGAGATATCATAAAATACATTTTAAAGTTCTGCAGAGAGCCTAAAACATGTATTTCATGCCAGATACCTGCAACAGTAGAAGACCTCCTCCTACGGCTGTGGCAGCAACTTTCCCCACCTTCTGGAAGAGATATCCTGCACACCTGAAGGAACAGGAGCAACACGCATTAGACAATGAGCCACAGCCGAGGCAGTGGTCTTCAACGTAATATTTGCTGCTAGATTCAGTGTTAAACAATGACGTAACAAGCATCCAAATGAAACAAACGGGGCAGAATACTCACCAGCCACTCGCTCCTCCTATGGCTATCTGCGTGGCTACAGAGTACTTCTCTGCCAGGGGGCCCGAGTTTTTTCCGAACAGGCGGTTCCACCATCGCTGGCGTTTGGCATATTCTGTCAGGTCTACGACCTTATCATAAATCTCCTCCTCCAGATCTGTGTGTTGAAACAAACGCAATCAGTCCGCACGACGTTAGCAGACACACGATGCCCTTCAGGAAAAGACCACGCTACCATAACGGGCTAATCTGCAACTCCGTTAGTAGCAATACAATTAGCCAAACGACGTTTAGGCACAACTTGACTTGAGTTAGCAATTAAGTGTTTCTGTGTATGATGTGTTTTAATTAGCAGTTAGCTTGAGTCAAGTTAGCTTGAGTCAAGTTAAGCTAATGCTAAACTACGTTCGGAAAGTTAACCACAGTTGGACGCTACGTCTGAGCTACTTTTAGGCGACAGCAGCTTTAAAGAGCCGCCATATACATCGAACCAGCCCAGCCTGGGTGTGAACAGCGCCGAGAAGATTTGTGTTACACGGAAAAAAGAGAAGTAATTAGGTTAGAGGCCTGCTCACCCTTGTCACGGTTCGCCATTTTGGGCTCTGGTTTGTCCTCAGCTGCCTGCACGCCCGGCGTCATGTGCATAATAATGATGGTCAAAGTGAAAGGAACAGCTCTGACCATAATAATAATAATAAATCGTGACGGGGTTGCAAGAGCATCAAAAACAAAAACAACTACGTTTTCTGCTTCTTCTTTTTGTTTTTTGGCGGTTGGCAAACAATTTACTAGTGCATTACCGCCAATAACAACATTTTAGATATGTGCAGTATTTTTAGATATGTACAGTTAGTGTTTCAGTTTAGTTTGTTTTTACACAATATTGTATTATGTAGAAGACAGTCGGTCCAGAAGCCAATGACACTTTATTTAACAGAACGTTTAAGGGTCATAAGTGTGACACCAGATGTTGTCTTTAAACGTGCTGCATAGTCCTAAAACTATCTGACAAACTACACTGATTTCTACTTTACTCTACTGCTTAACTTAAACGTTAAGTACCTTAATATACACTGAAATTGATGAATGCTCTTGTTCTTCCTTCTTGGATGGTGTGTTTCTTAAATTTGACATCTTTCTTCCTTTTTGTTGATGATGGTTCTTATTCTTCCGCCTTGCATCTATCTTTATTCTCTCACTTAAGCAACTGTGGCATGTGAATTTTCAAGGATTAATAATGTGTGATTTTATCTTACTTTATCATTTAACATCCATCCTGTGGTGCTCTGGGCCAGTTTTGCTTTTTTGGTTGACTTCTTTGATTGCTGACAACTGAACAAAACATAATTCAAATTTATTGTATTGCTTTGCCGTTTAAGGTAAACAGTTAGATGTGTAGTATTAATTTGTTAGTAGAATAAACATTCTTCACGTTTATAAACAAATGACAGACATTTTGACCAATAGGCTGCCCCTGAATACAGTTACGTAATCATAATACAAGCCGAGTAACCAATCGCCGGACTCGGGGGTGGGCCTTAGAAAACCATTCTATGTGTGTGTACGCGTGCTCGTTTGCGTGTTCCAAACACGTCAACTGATGCAGTCACGTGGCTGTCAACGCCTCCAGCTGATTGGCCAGTGTGAGCGGAGGGCGTGTCGACGGTGGCGGCGTGCGCTTGCCTATGTGACACAATTACAACAACTTTGAGCCGATGGTCGGGGAAGTTTGCGATATTATCAAATAACACTCACTCCTAAAACCCCACATTACATCAACTTCATGCATAATTTGCCTCTGGAACACACGCGGTTGGTGTGATGTACAATGAGGAGAGTGGAAGGTAACTTGAAGGGATCATTTCCTTGAGGATTTGGCAAGAACTACGCTACGCCCCGCTCAGCCCTGGAGAGGTGTGCAACTCTTTCATTGTTTCTGCGTTTCGCCGGAGTCGCTCGGTCCGGTTGATCTTCCCACCGTCTATCCATGAAGTCGTGCGGAGTGTCGCTCACCGCCGCTGCCCGGAGTCTCGGCGTTGCTGGTAATGACGAGGAGAAAATGGCGTCGGGAAAAGCGACCGAAATCGAAGAGGACTTTCCGAAGCTAACAGCGCAGGAGAGGGCGAGCTTGGCCGGGATTGACAGGTTAGCGTGTCCGTCGTGTGAACAGCCTCCTTCTGCTGCCTTCTCGCAATGTGTGCGTTTCCTGGCGCAGTTTGAAACAACAGATATGAATGCCCCAAGTAATACGGAACCGCCTGTGTGTTGTCTGTCCTCTACTTGCAGTTCACTGTTTGGATTTCATAGGCTTCAAGAAGATGGCGCCAGAACGAAGGCCTTGCTGTTAAAGGTATGCCACGGAACACGCTCCCAGCCTCCTCTGCCCGTTATCTCCTCGTTAGTGCGAGTCCCACCTGAAATAAGTGGCACCGACCTCCCAACGCCGCTCTTGCTGTGCGGCTAGCTGCGTGACAGGCCAGCCGCGATTCCCCAACTTTGAAGCTGAACCAGTGAGTGGCTGTTAAAGCAGCTTTCAATTCCCAGCGAGATCGGTGCAAAACAAGACAACAACTCGTACTCGAGGGTATGTCCCTGTGATGGTTACCACACGGGCCTAGCAGACACGGGGAAACTGCGGGGCGACGTCCACCTCCACCCTCCTGAAATCGGTGGTGTCACCGGGGTGTTGAGAGAGTCGGTGCCGTGTTAGGTGGTGGCTCTGGGCGACGTGTTTACCATAGCAAACACGTCGCTATCATCCCTGTGGTCCACAAGGAGAAGCGGGCTTGGCCGAAGACAACGCGTTCAAGCTGCCAGTGTTGCTCTGCTGGTGACATTTGCTGCGCAGCCGAGCAGCAGGCGTGAGGCGCAGGGCTCCAGCGGCAGCTCGTTGCATGATCACCTCGCCACTCGTGTTAATGTGCTACAGTAGTCGACACACAGCGTTTACGGGCGGAAGAGTCGTTAAGTTGACCGAAATGTGGCCCCCGCCCCGCAGCCATCCGTCCCGTCCTCGGTAACGGCAGCCCACTCTGGTAGCATGTAGCAGCTAGTGGGGTAGCTAGTTTGTCTTCCTTGCTCGCACATGTAGCTTCTAGGGCATCGCCCAGCTGACATTACCAGATGACAAACGGGCACACGGCGGTAGTTTAGGGGTGCGAACGTAATAATTGTTTGACTTTGCTCAAGATGGCGGGGGCTCGAAATATATACCCAGCAAAGGTTTGCTAGCTAACTAGCATCAGTGGCTATGCTAATCACCATCCGATGAAAGACCTCCCAGGCTCAGTGTTTCTACCACAGTGGGTTGATTAAAGCGGAAGAGAGTAGAGGGAAGTAACGCATCGTGCTCATAATCATGCAGCCCGTGTCTGTGCTGATATGTGGCTTCAACATGTGGCTGCTGGGGACATTGTGCTGTTAGGGTGCACTTTCAGATGAGGCCCAGTCCTGCACCCAGTTCATGCAATTTTTGTTGCAACCTTTCAAAGCAGGTATGCAGCAGACTGCAGAGCAGCCGCGGGCCAGTTCACGGCTCCACTGGGGTGGCTGTGGCCCAGTTGGTAGAGCAGTCACCCATCAAGCCCAGGGTTGAAGGTTCTGTTGGGCTCCCAGCTCCTCTTGACCACATGTTGAAGTGTCTCTTAGCAAAGCACCGAGCCTCAAGTTGCTGTGTGTAACATATGTGTTGCTTCTGCAGAATGGTCAAACGGAGGTTTGCAGGACTGGTTATTGGACATTTGCTGCATGAGGCTATGTCACATTGAACACGCCTTTACTCCTCTGCTGAAAGAAATACATGGATGTTTCCTTTACGTGCTCTCCAGACTCTAATGTGGGGGAAGGGAGAGTGTTAATTCGGCTTGATGTGGCGTTTGAACTGGCACATAGCTAGTCCATCTGTACAGTAACCAGAAAAGTCATTTGGTGCTGTCCTAATTAGTTTTATCGTAATATTAACTTGCATTAGTGCTAAATGGAAGTGTATTGTTTTTTCCTACTACATTTCAGTAGTATGATGAGCCGGTTGTTGCATTATACATACATATAGTGACATCTGTGTGATGAATTGATGACATATGATTGAAGGGTTTAGTAATTTCATTAGATTGTTAATATTACACTGCCTAATGTTGTGTCCAAAAGCTTTGCAACAACTCCACAAATGCAACACCAGCGCTAGGTTAAAAGACAGTTATTGTTATCAAGAACTACATTATTAATTGTGCTGGGAAATCTTTGAAACAACAGATTTAAATGAAACTCATATTGCTTTTACACTTGCACAAGGTTGCAAGTCGTTGCCACCAATTGCGTGCTCACCATCGGTTATTTTACTGGTTTATGCTCCACAAAGCTGCTCTACTACGAAGCTTTGAATACAGCAATCATTCTGTATTATGTGCTCTGGCCCTGCAGACTTTCAGTTCTGGCTGTGCTACTGCTAAAACCAGAAAGCAGAATGTTTCCATGTGCGTGAGTGGAGCTCACCTCATGTACTACTGCATACATGGTTCCATCACTTGACATTTTACAGAAACAATAATTGTTTAGGCTCAATTTACTTTGGGAAGTTACAGTTGATACCTATTATAATTTAGCGACTGCGGAACTGAACAAGGCTAATGCAAAAAAAAAGTTCTATTCAAAACAAAATTACCAGCTGTTATTCATTTAGTTGGTGGTTCTGAGGAATTACATCAAAGATAACAGTTCTGTTGCAATAATGGACACTCATAGTAATTGCTCATCAGAGACAAATCAGTCAGTGGCTCCAGTGTGGTCTGTCGGTAGTAATTTGTTTAGCCGTTGGGTAAATACTGACCGACAGGGACCATATTTAGTCATACAGCTGGCTCTATGCAAAGCGACCGCGGAGGGTTTGGGAAACATCATCTAGGTTGTGTCTGGTCATCTCCTCTCTACCCTGATCATTAGCCTAAAAGGTAGCTATCATATTGGCTGTTAATAAATTGGTAGCTGTGTAGCGAACATAATCTGTAGCCACTGTTTCATTGTGCATTCGTCACCGCTTTCTCTACTCTATTGTTCTTTCATTTAGGCTGTGAGCTGCTATGATGCCCTCATCCTGAAAGCTGAGGGGAAAGTGGACCCTGACATTTTCTGTCAACTGGGACACTTCAACCTCCTGCTGGAGGACTATCAAAAAGGTGACGGTCTCAGTGTGTAAATGTCTGTGCCTGTTGATGTGTCTGCCTCTTCCTTCAAAATCTGTATCTCAGGAGCCACCGAGCTACTTTATCCCAATCAGAATGTTCTGTGTTCTGTTTTGCCTTTCTGTCACGTTCTGTTTGGTTAACACTACAGAAACTAGAGGTTATTGTGATCTAGTCACGTTGGAGCTAAACATCTTTCAGCATTGTCTAATTTTTTTTTTCCTTTATCCACCTTTTCCTTAGCAATGTCTGCATACCAGAGGTACTTCAGTTTACAGTCAGACTACTGGAAGGTGAGTTTTTACAAAAATCCGTAGTAGAGGCATCTAATGTTTGCATACATTTAAAGCCAATAGTTCATGTTGCATTGCCCTCAGATGAAGGTGACCGGCGAACTGGTTGGGTTTAACTTGACCCCCATCTAATGACAACTTGACCTTTATCCAGCGTCTGCCTGCTCCAAAGCTTAACGCTGTGGCACTTGGAGTTTGTTGTTCTGCTTTTTCCCAGACATTGCTGCAGGAAACAAAACTCTTAATGTCCATCTTTGTACATGACACAGTTCAACTACATTTGAGTTTGGGTAAAGCTATCGCAGATTATCCAACAGTAACATTTTGATGGGGGGCATGCTAACTGTTTGGCTGCTAATTCCACGGTGCTCGTACCTGTGTAAAATCACAGGCATGTCTTTAGGACAGCTTATCTGGGTTCAGTGTGTCAGATGTGTCTTCCATGTTCTCTAAATCCAGTCTTGACTTGTTCTAACAGTCCCCACTGTGCAGCGTAATTCGTATAGTTTATTTGGGAAATTAAAAAAAATGTAAATTTGTATAATGGGTAATTTTCTTGCACACTTTCATTGTTTTGCACTTTAATATTTTTGTAGCTGTTGTAATAATTGAATTTCCCCACTGTGGGATCAGTAAAGAATTATCTTATCAAATTCGTAACCTACCTTCAAATCACTGTAGTTGTCTTTAAAATTGCAGTAAGTGATGTCATTGGCCAGTAAAGCTGGACCTCGGTGTGCAGTACAGCAGCGTTTTGGAGGTGTGTGGGTTAAGAGCTTTGGTCCAAATGCCACCCTCTGACTGGACACCTCCTCCAGGCACAGTGTTAGTTTTGAACATTTTTTTTTACTCTCCCAATACGGAAAATTACAAAATGAGTCAAACACTTCAGCCACTTTGTCCTCATGAGGGTCGCGCTCATGCTGGAGGTGGGGTTTACCCTGGACAGGTCGCCAATCCATCACAGGGTGTAATCCTACACACAGTCCAGCAGCGTTTGTTAAAGGGTTTTGTCAATAACCCTTAATTGAGATCCTGCTATAAGTGAAATGCTTTGCTGAATGTGACTAGTTTTTACCTTCTTAGCCAGACGTGAACAGTAGACTTTGCTTATCACACTGATCTATTCCTGTGTCGTATGTCCTTTCCCCACAGAATGCTGCCTTTCTATATGGCCTCGGCATGGTTTACTTCCATTACAACGCATTTCAGTGGTGAGTGCTCTTTAAAGAAGTCTTTTATTCATATGTGTGCAGTGTTGTTCTTGATGAAGCTGCATTCTTTCTTCGAAATATATTTGAAATCAGACTTCATCTGTGGGTTTTGTTCAGCCCAAACACCAGGACATCAGCTAAATTAGCTTTAAAAGGTTTTATTTGTGGTGGTCTGACGTTCATGGTTTTATTTCCATCACTAAGCCAATTGAATAGAATATTGATTTGCACTATACAGTCTTCCTACGATTTAAAGCTATCCTCCTAAATACACCAGGTTTATCAGGTCCAACACTTCAGAGGAGTTTCACTGTTCTTAATAACCATACCTGATGGTAACATCCTGTATTTCTCTTGTCGGGATACACCAGATGTCTTCAGCTGTTGTGCTAGTTATAGGTGTGCTAGCTGATAATGTTTGTCAAGCTCTTAAAGTTAAAACCATATTTTCTATCCATATGCATATTTAAGTGTTCTTGGAAGAAAAGGGTTCATTTGAATTCCTTACCTGGATGTGTCACCTCTGCTGGCCTGTCTTTCTCCTCTGTTCTGCCCTCCGTCTCCTTCTTGGCCTTGAAGGCCTCCAGTATTTTTGTCCCCACTAGCTTGAATGCCCACATGTCTGAGGCCAGTAGAGAGTCTGTGGGGGAGGGGGTGTCTAATTTGGGTTACGTCACCAAGAGCCAGAGGCCCAATGAAATGCTGAGCTGTTAAATGGTGACCGTTTCTTGACTAACGGTTCGACCTGTTGTCTTTGTTTCATGGTCATCACCAAACCCAAAATTGGCTTCACCACAGGAAAATACTAACAGGTGCACATTGGGCAGGATCCCACATGTTGCATAAGGGGCACTGAGACGAAGCAGAAATGGGCTGTTGTCAGATGCCGTGTCCCTCCCTGCGTGACGGAGTGCGTCTCAACCTGTTCCTGTACATACACTACACTCTACAGTGGAGGGTGGGCCCAGAATGAGGAGGGGGAGCGATGGGAAGGGGGCAATGGGTTCAGATCGCTCTGTGCATGTGTCACCCAGTCAGCAGTGAGCTCAGTGCTCTGCTTGTGCACACAGGAGAAAGGCTTCGTGCTGACAAGCGGGTGCCATTGTTGTAGCTACGCAGTGAGAGGGTTCCGTTGGAAACGTGTGCGCTGGCTTTTCATACATGATTAAACTCGCAGCAGCGTTTCCAGTGTGGAGTCATGGGCCAGGACAACCACAGTTGGCTTTCTTTAACTATAAGCTATAAATAGATTTGTGAGTTGGTCTGAATAGTGCTTGGTATCTGGTCCATACCTGGTCTGTGCTTAGTATCTGTTAGGAAAAGTTGGCACGGCAACCTCTCCCAGTTGCTGCATGCATCGGGTTTAGATATACCCACCGGTCTTTACTGAGGAACAACATCTGTTGGTCAGCACGTACAGAGCAGACGACCTCGAGCTGAGCCTCGTCTTGGTCTTCATGATGGTGGAGCCGTCCGTCTGCCCGCACACAGCCAGAACCAGAAGTCATTGCACTTCAGCGTTCACTCAGCTGATCTCTCTGATGTCTGCCCTGCATTTAATGGGGCACATTCAAATGTCGACTGGCTGAGCTCCAGCTCAGAGGTCGGCGATAATGAATGTGAAACTGTTAAAGCTAACGACCAAGCTTCGTTGCTGGAGAAACCAGTATCCTCTACTTTGACGCAGGAGGGACAGTTGTGGAGATGCATCTCAAACCGCTTCCTCCTCACGCAGATTTTTTTTTTGTATGTTTGCGCTATTCAGTCATGTCTGTATATTGCCACTGGATTATTGATGCTATTTTTATATTTGAATTTTTGACTATTGCCTAGAAGTTACTGTAAAGCTCCACGGATTCCAGTAGCATATGTCTGCTAATCTAAAGGCGGTGACAGTGTGACATTGTTCTTGCATTTATTTTTCTATTATTATTGATTGTGTCTTTTGGTATTAAATACATTGTTTCTGTGTCTGTTTCCAGGGCAATCAAAGCTTTCCAGGAGGTGCTTTACATTGACCCCAGCTTCTCAAGAGCTAAAGAGATTCACCTGAGGCTGGGACTCATGTTGAAGGTCAATACAGACTACGAATCAAGCTTGAAGGTAAATGAGGATGCTTGGAAACCTCTGTGATGGGGCTATAGCAATGGACTGATATTATTTGGAGGCACGGTGCTTATTTTAGCATAGGTTGTAATCCTGATATGAAGAAGCCTATGTGGCCAATGCCTCGTATTTATATGAACAAGAGCTGGTGAATCATCTCTGGGAGCTAAACCCTCTCTGCGATCTCCTGACACCTCTGAGCTGCGAATGCCCAGAAATAAATGAACAACTGTGGATCTACTGTCATCTGTCAGTCCTGGTTGCAATTAGAATCCTGCTGCTATCTGATCTGGGAATTGTCGTGCTCCAGACATTAGGGTTTTTAATGGAATTGGCATAAAACTGAGGCACTGGTAGCAGTGTCTAGCATTTAAACTTGGAGGCCTTGGGTTAATTTCTGTCAGCATACAAACTGAATCTGATTCTTCCTGTTTGAGTTAAGGTTGTGCTTTCTCTACAAGTTGATGTAGGGTTTGTGAAAATGTGTATTGATGCTTGTGGTGGCACAGTATTGCGCTAAGTAGGTTGCACGTGCAGCACGTCCTCACTCTGACTTGGATGCTCCCCTCCCTTTTAGTCCTGGCTCATTTCCACACACACACACACCACTGCCCCAGTTATCTACAGGGAGGGCTGGGCCAGAGATTGAATAAAGGTAGGAGAGGAGGAAAAGAAAGGAAACTGAAAAGGCTGCAGATGAGTGAGCGAGGAAACCACGATGGGTGATGGTTTCCACATCTTTGCTGTGCAGAACATTGGTGAAAGAAAAATGAAATGTTTAAGATGTGATCGCAGTTTCTGAGAATATGTTCCATCCTAATTAGGAGCCAGCCACTGCAGTTGGAGGTCGCATCAAAGCAGTGTTTGTTATCCACAGCACAGTACCTAGTCAGTCTGTAGTTTATTAGTGGCTGTTAATTTAGCTAATTAGAAAAGCGTAAGTGATTGCAGTGTTCATGCACTGGTAAGGTGATGAGTTGACTGTACTATAGATCTGTGAAGACAGAGAAGAGGGAGGGGGATGCAGGAGGAGGTGGTGTGCCTGCACGTTCCAGCTTTGAGGTATTGTGTGTCATCTCTCTGCACTCTCCACTGCAGCCGTCTGCTGAATAGTAATCAGTGACACCAGGATAGAGGAGGAAGAAGGAGGGGGAGAGAGAGAAAGAGAGAGAGAAAGAGACAGGAAGGCAAGAAATGGGAAGGGAGGTGGAATGCCAAGCCGACAATCCTGCTGCATTATCTGCCTGCTGGTAGAGCAAGTGTGAAAGAGAAGCAAGGATAGAGGAGACCGAGTGAGGAGGTCTACAGGAGGATGCAGTGTGGGTTCCAGGAGGAGTGTGATGAGCCTGTGATCTAGGTAATGCATTGTGTTTGTGTGTTTGAGAGCGCTAAGATGTGAGACTGTGATGATTGTGTGGCTCACAGCTCTGCTTTAAAGGGAGTGTGTTCTGAACAGTGTTGCAGTGTGTGTGTGCGCATGTGTGAAGCTCCACTGGCCCTGGGTGAAGCACGCGAAGAAAGATCCAGCTGGACACCTCGTGTGTGTGTGTGTGTGTGTGTGTGTTTAAATCTGTCTGACACTGACTCTATGTAGCTGCTGCAAGGCTGCAGACTCCTCCTTTAACTGTGTCGTTACAGCCGTCTTTTGATTTTGCCTTTGAGGTTACAGCAGACGTACATTTCTGGTTACTGACATCCAGTCTGTTCTGTAACAGTGTCCTGGCTTCAGGAGGGTCCCATGAGCTGATACTTCTGACTGACACCGGTGGCTTTTTTTACGGCTTCAAACAATGAGACTGCATCAGATCATGGTGCAGCTTAGTAACTGCAAAGGAATCTGTCACCTTTAATCCGCCTGGGTGCTTAGATATTCCCTTTACACATTCCCAGGATCAGATGCTGCACTTTTTTTTAACGGAGCTCAGGTGCACATAACCTTAATGAAGCATAAGGTCTACAGGCGGCATTCATGTGAGGGGTGCAATAGATCCCTAAGGGTGCCAGAAGAAAGCTAGAGGAGATGCCCGGACAGCTGTCTCTCTAGCTGTGTGATGCACCCATGTGCTAATCTGTTTAGTGACCCTGGATTGAGATATTTGCTTGTAGCGTGCCACGCCTCGGCACCCAGGCTCAGCCCTTGCAGACGTGTCTTGAGTTGAGACGAGGGGATAGGATGCTGCTATAACCGCTGAATGTCGGTGTCTCCGAACGGAGGAGGGAACAAGCAGCACAAAGCAGAGACACGAATATCAACGGCTCAGCCCCTCCGGCTATCGCTGTCCTCTCATGTTACCGTCACCAGGGTTCACTCGTGGTTGGGTGAGGGTCTGCCGGGGGTGAATGGAGAAGAATGGAGAGCTACAAGTGCTACAATCGGTCCAGTGCTTTATGGTCTCAGACCTACGCTGCTAAATTTATCCTTTAGTCATTTATCAATTGTTGTTGAGCGCATATAAAGTATTTCCCTTCACACTCAAGTGTTTCTTTGTTTCTCTGCAGCATTTCCAGCTGGCTTTGATCGACTCCAATCTCTGCACTTTGTCCAAAGCTGAAAGTAAGTAGTGCTGCTATAATTGGCAGAGGCCACAATGAACCCAGCCACACGCTGCTCTGTAATGCAATATTAAATTTGTCAGTGGTAGAAGGCAAATAACAAAAGGGCACAGGAACATTTCCACAGAGCAGTCTTTCCTCCCTGCTGCCGTTTCCCGCTGAGTCTGCCCAGCACCGCGGTTGCCTAGGAGACAGCACAAGGGGAGCCGGAGAAATGGACGTGCCCGCATGAACGCTGTGATTTCAGATTACACGTGCACTCTAGGGAGACTGTCCCTCTCCCCTCGCCCACCTGCGTTGCATACTGTTAGCAGTCTGCACGCACTGGTTGTTCAGGATGAGGTTATTGTAACACTTGTTTGGGAAAAAAGGGCTAAACTCTAATTCTCCTTTTCTGTTTTTCCCCACAGTTCAGTTTCACATAGCTCATTTGTATGAGATCCAGGTAAGCAGCTCTAATTGATCTTCCATTATTCCAGTTTTTATCCGTTGACATATTTGCGTCGGTTTGGTATCTTTAAAATATTTTGTTGCTTAGTGTGAAATGAACAAAACTCTGTGATTATTTATTTTCAGTTCTTAAAGGCACAACAGAGGGCCAGCGTGTTTATGTACCGACTTTATATGCTTATGCTTGTCCCAGTAAATCTTTGTGTTGATGGCCTAAATGTAGGCGTCCAACAGCTAGTCAAATAGTCTGTCCCATCAGTGTCTGGCTTGATGACAATCATTAGTCCATGCAGGAAGGAACCGCTGAGGCCCTGTGTTTACCCTGAGGTGTCTTTATTGTGTGTAGGCAGGAAGAGGCCAGAAGGATGTTTCAGAAAGCAGGTTTTTGGTTCCACACCTGCTCGGTGTCCTGTGTGTTGAATGAGGTTGAAAAAGCACCATATCGCTGCGATTCACTGTGGCTAAAGAAAAAAGAAGAGCTAATAATATAACAGAGTTTGAAGCTCAGCTCGTCCAGTCTCGAGCAGGATTCTTAAACGGAAGGTCTCTGGTTTGCCACAATACCAGCAGGAGAGGTTGTAATTTTGCCATTTAGGCCTCAGCTTCTGCAAACACAGAGGCAAGAAGCTTTGAGGGTGAAGAGGTGAGAAGCTGTGGTGCTTTTTATTTCTGACCAGCCACAAGGCTTGTTTCATTGATTTACTCCATAACTCCGACTCAAGTGAAGTCGTGCTGTGATTGATTAGCCTCACATTCAGACTCGTGTGAGCAGCGGAGTGGTGATGTGGAGGATGGACGCCGACTCCATTGTGTTTTAGGCCGTCCAAGGAGGAGGTGTTCCCCGCCTTGATTCTGCTCAAGGACCCCGTGAGTTCGCTCAAAAGTAACTGCTCCACTTTTACTTTCAGTCACCACTGCTGGAGCAGAACCACAACTTGATGTCATGTCTGATTGAGGAACTGAGAACCCAGTTTGACTCAAAGCAGGTTTAGAAACGCTTTTGAAATGTACCCTGGGTTTAACACACGTTCCTCGACAGTCGAAGCTTCTGCGTCTGTGGTTTGTGCTGTTTCTGATCTGAATATCTACATGCTGGTTTAGTCGAGGTCAGCGAGTTAAAACAAACCTCAGGCAGCTCAGGTTTCCTCAACACACAAAGCTTAACCTGCAGTGGACGCACGCATGCCTTTAGGAGCAGACACTTAACGCTTCCAGACGTGTTGAGTCTGGCCTGTCCTCTTCCACGCCGGCCCTCCCCCGTGAGTTTGTGTCTGGCCGGTCATTACAAGTGTGAGGAGGTCTCCAGGCTCTTTGTGTCGGAGCCATAAAACGCGCTGACCTCCTGTCTGGCTGAAACAACCTCACTGTCTGTCTTTTCTCGTCTATGTCTGCCTGCAGAAGAAATACAGAGCGGCGAAGGAAACGTATGAAAGTCTGCTGCAGACAGAAAATCTTCCTGCACAGGTGAAGGCGACCACATTGCAACAACTTGGTGAGTGTCTGCTACTGCTGTGATCTCCACACTGACTGCATTTGTGCTCGTGGGTCATTTTTTGGAAGGGACTGTGCTGCGCTGCGTCCTGGGAATATTTTCTCACCATCATTTGTTTAGTGGAGAGTTTTGTGGTACTTTGACCAGCATCCACATGCTAAATAATGTGATGTGATTCTGTCGTTTTACGAAGCTGTTGTGCAGGTATCATGTCTGGTCCCTGATGGAGGCGAACTAGAGTTTGGACTTTAGTCATCTTAAAATGTGAAATAATTTGTGGACGTCTGTGAAACTAAATTAGGGGAATATTAACAGGTGGGTATATGCTGTAGTTTATAACTATAGGAATCTCATTATGCAGGTCGTGTGAGTTGAGGGAACGAGTCGTATGAGTTATGTCGGTTTCTTTGTTCATGTTGAGAATAAATTCAGTACCACAGCAACAAGTGCGTAGTTGTGAGCTTAAGGGTTCACTTGGGGCTAATAGTGCTTTTCCTCTACCTCCGCTCATTTCTATGAACCTCGTTTTCAGGGTAGCTAGTTGGCTTGGCAGAGTGTGTTGTTGTTTGTCATAGCCAGGAGACAGGTTTGATTTTAGAAGAAAGACTGAAAAGATGCCGATATCTGATACGTGCCAGGTGGAAAACCCAGAATGCAGAGACTTCTGAGACTCTGTGCAAGAAGCCCTTTCCAGGTCTCGCGTTTATTCACCCCTCCAATGGCGACAGCAGCGCTATGCTCTGTGACCCCTGTTACAGAAGATGCACTGACGGTATGTCCTTAACGTACATATGCAGTATTAAACGCAAATGTGACACAATCAAATCAGGCGACGAAACAGATTTTCTTAGTGTTAAACTGAAGTTTGATTGTCCCCGATTGTACCAAGCCGATGTACATGGATACAGAGAAGCTGAGGGAAGTGAGGCACAGAGTGGATGTGTGCTGGAAGATATTTACCTCATTCGTCACAGACATGTCCACTTGCTTCCCTCCCAGTTACAAAGTTATCCAGACCGTGCCCAGTCTAGCCTGCTGGGGTTGTCATGGTGACCAGTGGAGTTTGCCACAGGTGTGTAAGAGAGCTGTGAAGGCCTGTGATTGCTTATCACTGTTTTCCTGGGAGATTGGTAAATTGCCCGTGTGTGTGGTCTATTCATGGTGGAAGTGGTTGGACAGTTGATCGTTGGCTTTATGAGACTGACAGAGTAAACCGAACCCACTCTCCCTCCTTGTCTGCCTTGAAACAGAAAAGCCATTTGTGTTTTTTGAATCTCATCCACTTGCTTCAGACATTGGTAATGGTGGCTTAATACTTTCTACACGCTTGAATCATGATAAACCGGTAGAGGAGTCAAAGGCAGCTGAACATGCAAGTTCCGCTCCTGATGCTTCTTGTCTCTTCAGGCTGGATGCATCACACGGTGGAGCAGCTCGGCAATAAAGGCACCAAGGACAGCTATGCCATCCAGTGTCTGCAGAAGTCTTTAGAAGCAGACCCAAACTCGGGCCAGTCCTGGTACTTTCTCGGCAGGTAAGACAAACGAAGGTGTGAGTGTTTGTGCATGGATGTTTGTTTGGCCAGTAAGTTGTGTGCTGTGATAGTAATCTAGGCTACATGTGCTTGGCTGCATTTAGCTGGTAATGATTAATCCTTCGTGAATCTGGCAGAGGCCCGTGATTCAGACCAGACCTTTCTTGATCCTGTGGTGTTAAGTCTGGTTTCTGAATGCACCCAGGATCAAAATGTATTGCTCTGTATTGTTAATTTTCTGTTGTCTTTGTGCGTCTCTCCAGGTGCTACTCCAGTATCGGGAAGGTGCAGGATGCCTTCATCTCTTACCGTCAGTCCATTGATAAGTCGGAGGCCAGTGCTGACACCTGGTGCTCCATAGGGTAAGGACACAACTCTGTGAGGTTCACATCTGTACGTTTCTAAGGGGGAACTTGCAATGCAACTAATATTGCATAAGAGCTCAGGGCCTCAGTTACAGCAGCTGCAATGCGACAGAAGGCATAAGAGACGAGCAGGAGGAGAGTATGGATCTATAGATAGATGTGTGAGCTGTGCGTTATTTCCTCTGGGAGTAGCTGAGTTGGGATGGCTCCGAAAGATAAGGACCTACATTCTGGAGTGTATCAGAGACTCACCTCCCCTCTTTGCCTGCAGGGTGCTCTACCAGCAGCAGAACCAGCCTATGGATGCGCTGCAGGCCTATATCTGTGCCGTTCAACTGGACCACAGCCACGCCGCCGCCTGGATGGACCTCGGCACCCTCTACGAATCCTGTGGGCAGCCACACGACGCCATCAAGTGCTACATCAACGCTACACGCAGCAAGGCGTGCCTCAACACCGCTGTGCTTGCACAACGCATCAAACTGCTGCAGGTGGGAAGGTTTCTGAAGAGTTAAACCGTCAGGCAGCTCTGTTCGTTAGATGTTGAGTGTTTTGATGCGTGTGTTGAAGTGCTGTATTTACTGCCAATCACTGGCAAAGCAATCAGCTTTTTATATGCAGATTGCGCTCTTGTCATGTTGATTTCTGTCCACTGGGATATGAATAGTGATTCATATTGATGTTTAAACACATTTGTAATGAAGCACACCTTCATGACATCCAACATATCCTCTGTATGTTCACCTAAAGCACCACCTGTGAGTCTCTGTGATGCCTTTTTGTTAAAATAACGTTCAGCTCTGAAGTTTGTGTCTTACACAATTTCTCCTAGGCTCAGTTGTGTAACCCACAGCCAGGTAGTCTGCAGAATAAGAGTAAAATGCTTCCTAGTATTGAGGAGGCATGGAGCCTACCCATTCCTGCTGAGCTCACATCCCGGCAGGGGGCCTTGAACACTGCACAGGCGCAGCAGGTGAGATCCAGCCTCTTGGACTGCTTAAACCATGAGTTTTGGAGGACGGGGCCTCCTCCTGTTACTTTCAGATGATTTCTCTCCATCAGACAGTTCTGATGATACTTCTTCTTTGGCCAAAACTGGCATTTTTTTCTAAAAATGTGAAATAATCTGAAGGTACTGGAGTAGGGTCCATATGGCAATATTCAGAGTAGAGTGTAGTTTTCCTTCATAGCGCCTCGCTGTGTCACACATCAGGTGTTAGACTTGAAGCCAAAGGCTACAAAGAGCTTGTCCCAAACTGAAAATGCATGTTCAGTGCAGTTGGGGATATGAATGCATGTATTTTAGGTCATTTATTTGACACTCGTCGAAATAAATCTTAGACGTTCACATGCACAAGTTTCAAGGCTGCTCACCTCCCATTCCAGCTCTTAACTTTGATTTAGTCTTATTTTCTTTGTCCATTTTGTTTTCATGTGATTTTATACATTGATACCATCCTTGTTTGGCTTCAGATGTCATCTCCAACATCAGAGACAACAAAGAGCAATTTTTCCCAAATATTTCCAGAAAGACGGGCGTTAGGTCTGCTCAGTTGGTCCTGTGTGGCAGTTCAAGGTGTGATGTATTGAAATGAGAGCAGATGTTAACTGTAAACATGAAAACTCTGAGACACAGAATCTTAGGAAAAGCAGACTGTGTATGTGCAAATAACCTCCCACTAATGCGTCTAATTAATGCATTAGCTCGGGTCTTAATCACACCATGAAGACTCTGATTATGACCCTAATCAGTCTGCAGTTGAATCAAGGTAAAACAAACCACGTTAATCAGAGTATTGTCACACACGCAATAATCAATACTGGGACTGTTTTGCATATATTTCTAGTGTCAGGTGTTTCTCTTTACACATTTCTAATTGTAGCATATTGAAACAATCTGTGTCCTCACAAAACTGGATTTTCAGGCCTGCAAGGGGGAGGGAGGCCAGTCGGCCAGTAATCACACAGACCCACAGGCCAGTCCTGCCAAGAGGAAACGCACTGCCAGCCCAGCGAAGGTACTGTGAAAGCAGTGTGGTCTGTTTTCTGTTGTTGTATCGATAGTCAATATTTGGACAGAGTTTCTTTTTGTGTTGTTTGCAGAGTGTTGCAGATTCATGGGCAAAGAGCCCCAACGAGCAGCAGATTCCCAGCTGGTACTTGACACCACAGAAGCTTCAGGTAGGAAAACACTTTGTGTGTTTTTGTTCCATGAGTTTCACTTTCCTGATGAAACCTGATTGTGAGTTCATGCACCACTCTTGTGAAATGTGCAGCAACTGGATCACTTAAGGAGCAACCGGGCAAACCTTAAGCCCCCCCAGGTGCAGGTGTTGGAGCTGCTAGAGAACCAGTTTGCTGTCATGCAGCAACATCGGCAGCAGGTACAGAACGCGCGTCGTCCACGTATACAGACAACAAGTCGTTGATTGTTAGCAGGCTTTAAAACTTTTCTTCTCTGGCAGATGAGGCAGCAGGCAGCAGCCGGTGGCCCGTCGCGGCCCAGCCTTCCCAATGGTCCACTCACCTCCCCCCTTAATCACACAGCCCTCCGGCCCCCGTGTGTCACCCAGCCCACAGCCAACGGATCCTGTTCTTCGAGTCCTTCAGCTCGCTTGTTGGGACACTTGGACAAGAATCACACCCTGGGACTGGGAGGTGGTGGCGTGAGCAACGGAAACGTGCCTTACCCACAGCAGAACTCTCTACCTCACAACTGCACAGCCGCCAATCACCCCAGCACCAGCAGCACTACCAGTAGTCCCGGTCACGCAGAGGAGACCTGGAGGAGCCAGCCACACAACACTACGACTCAGGTTTCCTGTTGCGTTTCTGCAGCTGTGGTGACGATGGTGCGTCATTAGCTTTTGTTTGCGTGCTACTCATTGTGTCGTCCTCTCTTTCCAGGGGCTTCAAAAAGGTCCAGGTTCGCATTTGGCAGGTCCCAATGGAGAACCACCTTTCTCTTCCTCCTCCTCCCCTCAGACCTCCTTCTCTTCCTCTGGCATTCTGAATCAGGTCGGACATTCCTCTGGGCCCTGCACTGCCTCCTCGTCAGCCTCCTCCTTATCCCCTACGTCTCCTCAGTCCACACCCAACCACTTGTCCTCACCTCCCCACTCCACTACTACCTCAGGGGTCCACACCAAAGACACGGCGCCTTCAGGGGGCAACAACGGCAGCGGTGGTGCCACTGCCACTTTGCCATCAGGCCCAGAGACCGCCGCCAGGCATTCCACAGGGACGCCACTCAGTCCCAGCACCACCCATGCGCAGGGATTGACTAATCACAACCAGGCACGGGTGACAGACAGCTCTGCCAGCCTGCCTCAGCCTGGCTCTTCTGCCCCTGTGCTCAGTTCAGACAATCCTAAGCTCTCAGCCTTGTTAAAGGGAAAAGCCAATACTAATGATGATAACTACAGTAACCACGGAGGGTCTTCCTCAGAGAAAATCAACAACGTCCACACGAGTCTCCACGGTGCAGCCAAGCCGACGTCAGAGCACTCGGTGGCATCTTCACCGCTTTCAGCCACTGCTACGCCCTCTCCACTCTCAGCAGACCCTCACAGCACCAACAGCCTCTCCTGCCTTAACAGCCCGTCCAGCAGCCAGGGGCCCATGCTCAATGGGAAGGGGTTGGAGGACTCTCAGAGCCCAGTGAAGGTAGAACCTTGTGGAATCGCGCATAAAGCACCAGTCACCAGTGGTCTGGCTCCTTGGTCCTCCGTTTCGATTTATCCAAGTTCCAGTGAAGTGCTCAAAGCCTGCAGGTGAGAAGTCGGCACTTTGACCTGTTACGGTAGTGAAAATGAAATGTACGACTTCCTCTCTTGTTGAGACAATTTGAATGTCTGCTGACATAAGTCAAACTGCACAAGTAGGATACACGGCATAAACATTTAACAAACCACAATACAAGACGGAGACGTTATAACATAAATATTGCTGTGCTACTCCTGCATCTAAATGTACGTGACACATGACAAAGAGTCAAACTGTCAAGAGTACAAACCAAACAATCTGCCCGCACAGTGATTGGAGTATAATAATAATAATAACACAGTAATTTAGAGAAGCCTGGATCAACCAGTCACTGCTGCTGTTTAGTAAAAAGTCTACTGAAAGAAGTTACACTGAACTGTGTTACCGCTCTCTCTCCGCTGCAGGAACCTGGGGAAGAACGGCCTGTCGGCGAGCAGCATCCTGCTGGACAAGTGTCCCCCGCCACGGCCCCCTCGCCCGCCCTCTCCTCCACCTCCAAAGGACAAACTCAATCCCCCAACGCCTAGTATTTATGTGTGTACATTCAAACATGATATATGTTTAGTATTAGTTAGCTGTAAGCATACGCCGTGATCCCAGTACGTCTGCAGCCAGCCCGTGATCCTTGACTGCCTGTCTCATTTACAGCTTGAAAACAAGAGGGACGCATTCTTCCCTCCTCTTCATCAGTTCTGCACCAACCCGTCCAACCCGGTCACGGTCATCCGCGGACTAGCTGGAGCACTCAAACTAGGTAAGCAGCTGAAAACGTGTACTCCACCTCAGTGAAGTGTGTAGATGGGTTTGGCAGCAGCTGTGTGGCGTTGTGCCCTCCAGTCTCACGTGGATCTGTGGGTGTGTCTGTAATGTTCTGTGAATGGCTGAAACGTGTGTGACCACAGCACCACCTGCAAGCAGGAAACGTTACTGCAGCTCATGTGCAGGACTCTGGTCAGGACTTTACAATCACCAGCTCTCGCCTCGCTCAGATACAGGCGATTCGGTTTCCCCCTAGAATAAACGTTCCTTTAGCTGCTTCTTTCTCGTTTTGTTGTGCACACACAGATCTGGGCCTGTTCTCCACTAAAACGTTGGTGGAGGCCAACCCAGACCATCTGGTGGAGGTGCGGACCCAGCTGGCTCAGCCCACCGACGAGAACTGGGACCCCAGCGGGAGCAAGAAGATGTGGCGCTGCGAGAGCAGCCGCTCCCACACCACCATCATCAAATACGCCCAGTACCAGGCGTCGTCCTTCCAGGAGTCTCTACGGGTCAGTGGCAGACGGAGTCGCACAATCATAGCAGTAGTTAGGAAGCTGAACTAAACCTGTTGAGTCAATCAGTCCCCTGCTTGAAACCATTCTTTACTAAAGTCCTGTTAAATGATGAGACTGCACAGGATCAACCCTATTGTGTTTTTAGATTTAAGGGCTAATTCTCAGCTCAGCTCATTCAAAACTAACTCTTTAAAACAACAAGCTGCAATAATTGACAAACACATTTTACGTGTGAAACCTGGGCCTGAATTCTTTCTCTCCAACTGTTCTAGTTCATTTCATGCTTCTGGGTTACATACACACACATAAGAGCTTTGCCTCAACATGGAGATGTGAGAGCTGAGGAACAGTCCTGTTGGTGAGACCGTAGAGCCGATTTATGGTCCAGGGATTGTTTTGGTTCTCAAAAGGCGTCTGACATCTGACTCTACGTTGACAGATCTTCAACATCCTCAATGTTTGTGTCTGTCGTGACAGGAGGAGAATGAGAAGAAGAAGGTGGTGGAGGCAGAAGCAGGTTCCTCAGACAGGTGAGTTTTCTGGTGTCTCCGCTCTTAGTTTGTCCAGACCGACTTTAACGTCTTCATACGTTGACGTCTGACAGTGCGATGCGACGAAGGAAAGGGCCGTTCAAACACATCAAGTTTGGCACAAACATTGACCTCTCAGATGAAAAGAAGTGAGTGACCTCGTCTCTCGATAAAAGGGAAAACTTGGCCCTTTGTCGCCCCGTGCTAAGCGGAAACCTTTGACCTTTGCAGGTGGAAGCTGCAACTCCAGGAGCTGAGTAAGCTTCCGGCGTTTGCCAGGGTGGTTTCAGCCGGCAACCTGCTCAGCCATGTAGGACACACCATCCTGGGCATGAACACCGCCCAGCTCTACATGAAGGTGCCAGGCAGCAGGACCCCAGGTAACCACGCGCCTTGTCACCACTGTCTGTGTTAGACTTTTCTCGCTCTAGTAGTCATCACCGTTTGCTTTGGCAGGTCATCAAGAGAACAACAATTTCTGCTCCGTCAACATCAACATCGGTCCTGGGGACTGCGAGTGGTTTGCTGTGCCTGAACCGTACTGGGGCGTCATCAACGACTTCTGTGAAAAGTATGTCAGCAGAAACTATAACCTGAATGTTTCCTCCAGAGTCGACACGAGTGGACATGTTGGTTTTTTCATTTGTAACAGAAATAACATCAACTTCTTGATGGGTTCCTGGTGGCCCAACCTGGAGGACCTGTACGAGACCAACGTGCCTGTTTACCGCTTCATCCAGCGTCCTGGAGACCTGGTGTGGCTCAACACGGGCACCGTCCACTGGGTTCAGGCCATCGGCTGGTGCAACAACATAGCGTGGAACGTCGGCCCCCTCACAGGTGAGCACGAGGTGGACGCTGGAAACCGGAATCACTGAACCTGAGACCCAGATGAAAACGAGGAGCTCTGCTCTGTGCTTGTCCTCAGCCCATCAGTACAAGCTGGCGGTGGAGCGCTACGAGTGGAACAAGCTGCAGAGTGTCAAGTCCATCGTCCCCATGATCCACCTCTCCTGGAACATGGCCAGGAACATCAAGGTGTCGGACCACAAGCTCTTCGAGATGATCAAGTGAGACCTCGCTTTCCCTGCCAAATCACCTGTTTTGATTGTCCTGCTGCTCTGGACTCACCTCGTGTGTGTTGGGGCTGTAGGTATTGTTTGTTACGGACCCTGAAGCAGTGTCAGATGCAGCGGGAACTGCTGTTGGCTGCTGGGAAGGAGCTAGTTTGGCACGGCAGGACCCCGAACGAGCCGGCACACTACTGCAGCATCTGTGAGGTGAGCTCCAAGCTGTTTGTACGGAAAGCTAGAGGTCGCGTCCTACGGCCTGCTGCACGAGTGACGCTTCTCTGCGTGTCTCGTCTGTCCTGCTCTCTTGTCCAGGTGGAGGTGTTCGACCTGCTGCTCGTCACCAGTGAGAGCAACAGCAGGAAAACGTACGTGGTGCACTGCCAGGACTGCGCCCGCAGAGCGAGCGCTAACCTGGACAACTTCGTGGTGCTGGAGCAGTACACGATCGAGGACCTGATGCAGGTTTATGACCAGTTCACGCTCGTAAGTATGAGGCACAGATACTCTTCAGGTTCACACGTGTCCGGGCTTAGTTGATGGTTCCACCTGTCTCCCCACAGGCGAGTCCTCTGCCTTCCTCCTCTTGACGGGAACGCTGACTGAAAACATTTTCTGATATTCAGGAAGTAAGCTGGCAGTCGTGCTACTGCGCCCTGTAGCTATCCCATAAGGCAGCTGTGTGAAAGCTGTGTGTCTATGCAACCTGCCCAGAGTGGCGTGCCTCCCCCTGGTGGACTGGGGGGGGGGTCGCAGCCCCTCCTGTCGTCATGACCAGACTGTTCTACTGCTGGCCCAGCTGGACTTCACTAGGAAACGCATACAAATGATGAAATACGGTTTTGTACATATTATGGTTTAACTGGCAACATCCTCAGACTACTGACTGGATTGGTTCTCCACGTTTGTATTGCCTCCCCCGATCAGATGAAGAATTAGCCTAGCTGGTCTTTTGTACACCAGGAAAATGAGATCAAAGCTGTTTTGTAATGTGAAAAGTTGAGTGACACATTATTTGCGACATTTCCCTGATTTTTCTTTTTTGTGTAATTTTGCTGGAACTATGACGAGTGTTTGGTCGGAGAATAAATTTGTAGCAGCCAAGTCACGGAGAAAAAGGTTGCACATAAAGAGTGAACTTTACTTTGTTTTTTATTTGGATGTAAATTTACACTATTTATAAACGCATATTTATTGCTTGAACATATTTGTTGATGGAATGCTGTACGTTTTTTCCCAGAACCTGCCATAAAATCTGAAGGAGCTGTGATTTTTCAACACGGCTCCTTATAAGTTTTCTATATAAATAAAACTGCTTAGTAAGCGTTGTACAGAGACCTTGATGGGTTTATTGTTTGAAGGATGTTTTATGCGTCAATAAATAAAACTGTCTTTATTTACATCTGCAGCGCTTCTCGTTCTCTTTTCAGTTTGCAGGGTGGCTTCGTTTATGTTCGCAGCCACTAGAAAGGATGAATCAAGCATTTCCATAAACCCTGAGCCCGGGTTTACTGCACGACGAGATGCAGTTTCCGCTTGGTGAAATAATAAACTGCGTCGTGGCTAAACTTCAGTCAGAGTCTTAAACACGGGCACCCAGCCTTCGCATCGGAACATGGAACCAAAGTTCTGCTGGGTTGGATCTGAACCCGAAGCACTGGGCTGCTGAGCAAGTGACGTTACAGATGGCAGCGGATTATCCAAGTGGTTGACCATGTTCAGCACTGAGTTAATAACTAACGCAGTGATGCTTTGCGTTGAACTTTAAGAGAACTAACCTCAGTGTCAGACATAGAAACTTCCTCAGCACCGTCCAGGTTCCTGTGTCTGCACCAGAACAGCCAGAGGTCGACAGGCTGCAGTCGGGCTGCTGCACCGCAACAAAGGCACCAGAGCTCATGAAATCGAATCTGAATTATCGGATGATGGATGATTAATGATGGATCGGGGAAAATTCAATGGTTTTCTGTGTTCTGCCTGGAATATATCACGGTGGGATCTGCTGCAGAAGAGGAAGTGACGGTTAGTGAAAGAGGAACAGTCGCTCTTCCTCTTGAACAACGGAACACAAGCCCCTGGCTCACGAAGCCGTTGTCGTTTCGCTGATCAGGTCGTTGTGGCTGGTCAGTCAGTCGGACGCTGGTTCATCGGGAGAAGCTCCGTTTGGTTCAGGACAACCTGAAGCTGTACTTTATAATATCCAGGTCGTCTAAAGGCCAGACTGGTGTCATGATGTCCAACTGTGAACATGACACTGAAGGGACATGAGGGGAACCAAGGCTCTGGCTCTTGCTAACAAAACTTCCTGCCAATGACATTAGAGGAGCTTTAGCTTCCGGACAGGTGACATTCGTTTAAACCAAACCTAAATGAGACGTTCAAGTGTTATTGTTTGAAACCCATCCCATTAGGCTGGAGCTTTAATTCTGTGGTTTCATGTTATGTATCCATCTGTCAGGCTGTAGCTTTTTTAAAGTGCTGAGAGAAGCCTATTTAAATGTGGTTTTCATCTCACGAGTGAAGCTTTTAAAGCTTTTAATGCGTCTCAGCTCAGCGGGAGGAAAGTTGCTGATCTGACATTGCTCACCTGAACGCAGCTTCCGCTTCTCACTGCTGTTACTAAATATTCATGTGGAACTGACAACTCGGTTAGTCTGTCGTTAGCCCACAAAGCAAAATGATCCGGACGCACTGGACAGATGACCCTCAGTCAAACACAGCATCTGCTCCTGAATGGACTGAAGGTCAGATCGCGTCGAGAGGTCGTCGGTCCAGCAAACCGAGGCAGGTGAACGTGGCTGGTGCCAGTAACGGCCCCCGACTGGTCCCCGCTCTGACAATTAAGACAAAGAGCTAAATGAAGGCGCGATGGCTTCACGGTGACGGGGAAACGGGGCCGACTCGGTCCCCGGCGCAGCAGCCATTTAACAGCTCAGCCCCCAAACGTCCATTGTGCTCGTTACATGACGTTCATTGTGCTACTGAACCACAAAGGGTCCTAAGTGTGCGATCACTCACGCGCAGCCGCTCTGCTGACAGTTACTTCATTATCACAGCCGCAGGTGGCTGCGCGCGAACGACAACCACCACTAATTTATTCACGGTTCCTTTTGAATTCTCAGCGTTTTTAACACTTTTGGCAGCCTGTGTTTTTCCCCTTTACCTTCAGAAGTGAGAGGAGGGCGGAGGCTGACATTTCAGAAAATATCAAAGAGGGAAAAAGTCTGGCTTTTATGGGAGACGGAGCCGTTTCCTTCCTTCCTTAGGTTTAGCAGGTTTGTATTCCCACTTTTGAGACCAGCTGTTGAACAACAATACTCATCATTTCTGATAAGGTACAATAAGAATATAAAAACAACACAAATGGCAAAAAATAACATTAAAAGAAGAAACAGTGACAAAGAAGGACCAAAACAGCACAAAGATACACAGAAAACCCAGATACAACAAACCCGGCCGTGACCCCAGACGACCTCAGAACCACTACTCTGCTGTTCTCCCTGCCTCGTGGTTAAACCCTGCGAAGTGACCCGATACCACAACGTGCATCTGTTTCCGGTAGCGTCAGGAGAGAAAGTCTGACGGAGCAGAACCGGGATCCACGGCCACTGCAGCAAAGGCGGAACAGACGCGGTTCTGCTTCTTCAGCGGACATGATGCATTCACGGCCCTGGTCTTTACCTCAGCTCTGACCGTGTGAGGCCCAGGTCCAGGCGGCTCGGGTCCTGTTAGTTCCGTTAGTCACTGTGACTCAGCTCCTATTTGTTCCGTTCCAATTTGTTTTTGCTCTTGACGCCTCGTGACTCACGCTGACAGAGCAGCACGTGCAAGTGTCAGGGCAGGAAACCGCGTGGACGAAGCGCTTCCAGCAGGAAATCACGGACGGACCCGCTATAAGACCCAACGGTCTGATACACAGCCCACAAATAGCTCGGTTCGGTGACTCAGCAGCGGAACCGCGGTTCGCGTGCGTCCGGTGGGAGAGAAACAAGGAGCGAAAACTAGACCGGAAACGAACACGGCCGAAATGAGCCAGAACCGCATCTGGATCCATTCATACAAGAAGTGAGAGTGAAATCCACCAGCGGAACACGATGAGTCACCGAACCGGAGGTTGGACACCGCAGAGTAAGACTCAGTAAAACCTTTCAAAATAAAAACAGCACCTGAGTGGTGTCAAACTAGAGAAGACACCAGCTCAGAACTACACACAACATGTTAAATCCTTTAATACTGTTACATTACTACTAGAATTATTACCTGCAGCACACGCGGCCCGGGGCAGATCTGGTCCCAGATCAGTAACTTATGCCCTCAACGACCAGGTCTCAGGGGCAGAAGTCCCCGGATTCCTCGGGGATGAGTCCGACGGGTCTGGAGCCATGAGTCACAGGAAGCGTGTGTGTGTGTGTGTGTGTGTGTGTGTGCGTGTGCGTGCGTGTGTGTGTGTGGACCTCCTTCCATCTCCTCACAGCTGGTCTGAACCTGGAGCTTGCGTTGTACTGTTCTCCGTGGACGTATTTTAATTTGAAAAAGCTCCTTCACGCCAGGCGTTTTATTTTGAAGACCACCTGTTACTGTACCTGTGTCGTGAGTTGTGCGGCGTCTCGGTCGCTGCTGCCGGTGACTGCAGGGCGGCCACACGGGGGCAGTGTCGGCAAACGCTCGCCCTCCTCCGAGATGCTGGTGCTGGTACCGGTCGTGTTTATACTGGAGCGAACCCGGCTCTGGGCTCAGATGCCCTCACAGTCCCAGCGGGTCTCGGCAGGGAGGCTCATCCGGTCCCATCTGAACCAGTTTGGTCGTTGACCGTGTCCGAACATCCGCGGCCTGAAAGACGAGTAATGATGAAGCCCAGTCCAAACATGGCTCTTTCCCTTTCGGAGACGTGCTGGCTGTTGGTCACCTGATGCCTCTAGAGGAGACCCAGAGGAGAAGCAGCTGGATTCAGGAACATTCCTCTGTTGTCTCCGCTCAGAGGACAGATGTGGTTTAGAGGCTGCACCGTCCGGCTTCGACCTTCGAGTGACGCAGGTGTTGCACAACGTTTTCTTATGGCCGTGTGACATCACCGTCCCCGCGTGATGCTCCCTGATTGCACTGTTGTGTGTAAATACGCGGCGAGTCAATGGACGCACACACCTTCACCTCTACGCGAGCAACCTGCAGCGCGTGACGTCAGGCTCGTACGAGGCGGCTCACGGGGGCGAGCTCCGAGCTGCTGCTGGCTGCGGGATGTTTGTACAGTCAGCACGGCAGCAGCTTGGTCACAAGGTAAACTTTCCACTGCGCTCGGGAAGAAAGAGCTCGGCTTCACGCTCGAGTAGTCGGGGAATGGCCTAGTTTTCCAGGTGGGGCTGAGAGGAGGTGAAAGGTGAACGTTTGGATCAAAAAAGAAAGAATCACGGCTCTGCTTCTACCTGAACATAAGGGTCAAGGAAGGGAAACCGGTCCGAGCCCGGACGCAGGCTGCTGCACAGCAAACCTCTCACGAATGATTCACGGTGGAGGGATCGGACCGAGGTCAATGAACGAAATGTTTGTCTTTGATGTTCTGTCACTTTGTTCTGCAGTTAAGTGAATTTTTAATCAGACAATAAATAAACCTGCTGTAAAAGGAAATCATTTGAAAGTAAACGAGGACTAGTTGGAGCCGGAGCTGGTGCCCAGCGAGCTCGTACAGGAGGCAGCTTCAGCAGGCCTGGTGTGATGCCACTTTATTAGGAACCCGTTTGTCCGGGAGGACGCTGAGGTGAGAAGAGTCGACCTGAACGCTGGGCCTGTCGGAGCAACAGGGGCTCGTCTGTTCTGCCCTTATGAATGACCGTAAATATAGACGGACAAACTGAAGTCAAGTGACTCCGATGCGAGTGAGTGAGTTTTCCCGTCTCAGCGGGGACTCACTCCTTCCACTCCGGGCTCCTCTCAAACCTTCGGCTGTTAGCGGAAGGAGGTTGGGTGGGCTGGGACGAAAGATGGGTGGAGGGAGCAGAGAGGCTGAGTCTGTTGGCGGAGGAGAGGAAGCGCTGTCACGTCCAGGAGGAAGTGTGAGTCAGCGCTGGTACATTCTTACAGGCTGATTCAGCGCTGCTCAGGAAGCGGTGTAACTGTGAAAGGAGTCCCCCAGCAAACAAGGAGATCGCAGGTGCCCGCGTTCGGGAGCAGAGAGCTGCTCGAGGCCGAAGGGTAGCGCCCTGGTCTTCCTCTTTTCTCTGCTCCCCAGAAATCCCCCGGTCCGTCCCTCTCGCCGTCCCTTCTCAGATTTCACTGCTTCGCAGCCGTGGCAGCTTAACCCCTTCTGCTCCCCACTCAGCTGAGAGCAGAGAGGAAGCGGCTGCACAACGTTCTAGGTTTAGCTGTGACGCCTGCGCCCCCGGAGGAGGGTCTGGGGGTGACGTCACGGCGGCCTTGTGGGCCGTGGTGGCGGGGGAGGATGTTCCCCCGGTTTCTGAAGCCACGGTCAGAACGTCCCACCCAGGCTCCCATGGTCACAGCCTCGTGATAAAACACCAGCTTATCACCACTTTCCATTCAGCTCCTTAACGTTACGTAAGTTCAGCCCCGGGAGGAAGTGAAGGAGGAATCTGTCTGTGTTGGAGGACGAGCGAGGCGACGCGTGGAGTGGAACAGGTTTCCACACGAGCGTGAACCCAGTGGAAAAAGTGCTCACGCACATCAGCCTCACTGTGTCTCACACAGAACCGTGTGGCATTGTACAGCTGTTGCTAAGAGACAAACTCATTCCAAACCTCTTGAAACAGAGAGACTCACTCCTCATTTCTAAGCCGGTATGTCGGGAGAGAAAAGGGAGAGTGGAGGGAGGCGGGCTCTGACAGACGAGAAAGCAGCTCTCCCACGCAGAAAAGCTTTCGCTCTCAGCAGGAGCGCGTTCCCCAGAGCCGTCGGCCTCCTGGCTCCACGGCGGCTCCGGGCCTGGAATACGAATCCCGGCGTCCTGCTGTGCACACAGCTGAACGTCCGCCCGGCGCTTCACCCAGACAAACGGAACAAGGCCCGAGGACGCGAGCGAACCCAACCCGTCCGCCAGCGAGGCGATGAGGACCGAAGCGTCTTAAGTATCTGAACGCTACAGCAGCGGGTCAGCCATGAAAACACCACCAGCACCTTTTCTTTCCGCGTCGCGTTGTTGGCTGCACGTTAGCACCTTTCACAGACGATGGGCGTCTGAACCAAGCCTCCCAGAACTTCCTGTAACTTGAAGTTCTCTACTTCGTCCAGCTCCAACCGCTCACGCCTCATTTCAAGTGTGACATCAAGCTGTGAAATGTGTTTTGCAGAGAAAAACACTTTGCCTGTCAGTTCTCGCACCGATTTTCACATTTGAACTTTTGCTTGTTTCTGAAGCACTTTGTCGTCTTGCTGACACGCTTCCAGCCTTTGAACTCTCACATCCTTTCACTCAAGTCTGTTAATTGTTGCAAAGTGCACGGGGAGGCTTCCAGGATGAATGTGCTTCATGGTGCTTCTTGTTGCTGTCGTCCGTCTGTAAAGTGATTTGACTTGAGAAATAAATAAAGGCGGACGCAGCCGAATAAATGCCCTGATCAATTCACTTGTTTCCTTTTTAAGTACATTACAGGCTCGCAGCTCAGAAAAGCCAACGTCGGTCACATCGTGTGGTTTAATGTCATTACAGACGAGACGGCTGCTGGACGCAGATGCACCATGTGCGCCTCATTTCCTTCAGGCCATTTCTCCGGTTCCCTGCAGGTCTCTCCCTCCCACTCCAGTCCCTCGTCCTCTCAGCTGCTTCATCGATCACACTGTGCAACCCTGAATCTAGAGGATCTTCTTCACAGCCTCCCCCTGATGGCGTCCATCGCTGAGGTGGCGTGAGGTCAGCGGTCTGTCCATCAGCCGTGGGCTTTTTGCACCGTCAGGCTTCTCTGCAGGTCTGTATCCATCCAGAATGCTGATCTCAGGCCTGTTCTTAGCCCGGCGTCATAAAGCTGGGCTCCTGCTAATGACGGATGTGAGACCAGAGGACAGAGGTTTACGCTCTGATTAATGGTTTCTACGTGATGGCACAGGGTGATGCCGGTAGATCTGGAGCTTGTCACGCCGGGTCCTTCCACATGTTGCAGCCCCAGATATTAACCAGACTTCAATGAGCTCTAATTATTCTTTCGATTCCCTGAGCGTGTTGATAACAACACGGTGACTTCCTGCTCACGGCAGGAGGCTGGGCCGAGTCTTTGTCTAATCAGACCCCCGTCGGCAGCTTTTAAGACCATTCAACACGTGGGACGAGGCTAATGAGGAAAAGCTAAACATGGAGAAATCGACCCCTCGTTCATGGATTTTATTTTTTTCCTCTTGTTCCTGGTGATGTTTGCTTGGCTTCACCTGAGTCAGTGAAGGCGTCTGAAGGGTTGTAGTATAAACACACCTGAAACTGCACCAGTCAGTAATTACAGCCACAGCCAGGAGTCAAATGAAAGCCTCGAACTCCTTTACTACACTCAGGCTGCAGTTAAAGACAAACAAGACAACAAGCTGGAAATAAGGCAGTGAGACATCGTAAGCGGGGACGTTAACCTACGCCGCTCTGGCTTTTCTTCTAGGTTGTCTTGTAAAACTCCAGCGGTTTTACATCCGCTGAGCTGAACCTCCGCCTTTAAGCAGGGGAAGTGCTTCGAAGCCATTTGTGTGCGTGCGTTTCCTGTCACGCTGGTTTGTCATGGGGGCTCATAATTCATTCCTCCTGATGGAGCGGTGCGTTCAGGGTCTCTCTGCATTTTGGCTTTAATTGAACCTGTTTTGTTACTTAGCAGCTCTACCTCGTGTTTGAAAAAACAGAACCTTCAGAACAGAACCGGTTCCGCGTGGGGAAGGCCCAGCGGTAGAGGCCCTCACATGACATGAACATAACTTACTGCCACGGTGACGCAGGTGAGACGGAGCGCGAGTGTTTGTAGGTCGGCTCATGACATCACGGATGACACCCTGCAGACGACAGCGCCTTCACCTTTGACCCCGGCTTGCTTGAAAGCTTCTGCGTGTGCGACAGAGGCGGGCGGGCGATTTGATCCCTCTCCGTTTGTTTTTCCACTGTCGTCACCATCGCTTTCTGTGCTGTTTCGTGTTGTGAATGAGCTTCTTGCCCCACACGCGTCATCAGCAGCTTATCAAAGCAACAATAAAGTGCCCACACACCTCCCATCACAGGCCATTAGCGGCCGCCGGCATTGCTGGGATTCTCACACAGGGTCCAGACGGACTCGCTCAGCTCCTGGAAAACGGTGACGGGAGACGATTCAGCGAGACGGAGCCAAATAAAGACGACGAATAAACAGGCTGCCGCAAATTCACGAAAGAGAAACTGCTGCATCAGCTTAAAACATCACGTTGCTTCATTTCACATCAACCCAAAGTCGCAGCATCTCCTCCCGTGAATAAAGAAACGGTAACTGCTGAATTCTGCTTTGGTGCAGGTCTCTTCCACCGCTTTCTGTCTCGCTCCAGAACGTTGTGTTTACTGCTGGAAACCTCAAAGTGCGGCTTCACATTTCTCACATTTTTCGCTCAGAGCGGACGAAGCCACTGTTGACTTCAGAAGAGCTGGAACGGCTCCTCGCGTTTAGCAAATTAAGGAATCACACACGTGAATGACATTCAAAACCTATTCACTACAATTAAAAGCAAACTATTTTATTTAGCAAATACACGAATAAACTAATTATATGCAATAAGGATTTAATCAGTGCTTTTGTTTTTATTGGCTGACTGAGTGATCATTATTGCCCACAGTTATATTTTTGTGATTCCTGCATTTTAGAAGCTAAAAACAATATTAATAATAATATTACTATAATATTTTATATACATAAGAACAATCTAAATCAAATCAATATTTGGTTGCTACGTCTGGAAGTGATGGCACGGAATGATCTGCAGCTGTTTGAAGGCAAATATTTTCTCTGTTCTTTCAGTGCATTTTGTTCATTTAGGAAAATAAAGGTTTAACACTTCTATTTCTGAAAGCTTTCTGTGTTTACTGCATGTTTTCACACCTGCCTAAAACCTGTGCATATATCGTTTGATACGTTAACGCCTAGTTTGACGCTGCTTCGTAATAAACGGCTGAGCCAGGTTTCCTCCGCAGGACCCGAACTTCTCTGTCAGTTCACCTGCTGCTTTATTCATGTGTGTTTGTCTCGTTCTCTGTGTGAGGAGAGAAGCTTCCCCCCCAAGACGCCACAGATTCACAAGCCGCCAGGCAGAGAAACAGCAGAATTTCTGTCTGGGCGCATCCGTGTAAACACGCATGTGGTGGCAGGCGCTGACGCTGGGCTCATGGTCATCAGAATGTGTGAGGGCGTTGTTGGTTCGTGGGGACGATCCCAGGTGGAGGACAGGGCTAATAAGGAGCCAGCCTGACAGCGGCCTGACATCTCCTGACAGACAACAACCCAGCTTTGTGCTGAGCTGCTAGAATATTCCTGGCATCTCCTGCTCGGGGTTAACTCCTGGGACACGGAGGCAGCACTGAAGCAATTTAAATTTTGCAGATTCCAGATCCTTTTTGCCTCCTTTCCATCAAATGTGATATTCAGCCCGACAAACAACAGCACGAGTCACTCAGCCGCGTTAATGCGGAACGTTTCGCTTTTATTGAATTGTCAGGCATCGACAGAACAGACGAGCTCTTACCGTTCTGAGAGGCCGAGGCTTCTGTAGCAGCGGCTTGTTCTCCGGCCAGAAACCCAGCAGACAATGTAGCTGTAGAACTAAAGCACACAGAAATCTACATTGTATGCCAGGTTCAGGACAAAGACGCCTCTTCACCCCCAAGGCTGCTCAGGGAAACGTCAGTTAAAGCTCGTCCCCGGCTGCAGCCGTCGCTGTTACAGTTTCTCCTTAATGCTGCGGCTCTGACCAAGGACGCTTCAGACAAAGAGGAGAACATGCTGTGAGTGGGGTCACGGGACGGAGAACCCTCCAACGCAGCCAGTCAGGAGACGCGCCTCCAGCCGAAGGGGCAGCACCGTCAGAGACCCAGTAGCCAGATGTAGCTGCTGATTGCTACACAGGATCTACACTGCCTACTGAGCAGCTGACAGCAGCCGGAGAGCCGCCACGAGCTGAGGAAACACAGAAAACAGTCAATGGCTGAGAGCAAGAGGATGCAAACGAAGGAAGGGGAGCAGGGTGGGAAGCACACGGGATCATCTGCTCATGAACATCTCTGTCTCTCTATCAGTTGCAGATTCCTGTCATTCTTTCCCATCAGCCTCGAGGCTCTGGGAGCACGGAGCTGCTGAAGCGACCTGGACACAGGTAGAGAGAAGGAGGCAGCCTCTCGCCAGGACCACGGATCCGACTGATGGCAGCCTCACATTCCTGCTCTCTCCACGTCAGCAGACGCGCGATTAGCTTGTTATTGCAGCTGCAGGCTCCGTGTCGCATGCTACCTGAGGAGCGCGTGCTCTCCCTGCTGGAGGCATCACTTCACAGGCGGAAGGAACGAGTCTCTTACCTCCCGCGTGCCTGGCGTCTGTGTGATGCTTGTCCTTTGCAGAATCGGCCGACCTGTAACACACGGAAACACCTGAGGTCAGACGCGCTTCGCAGTGAATTAGTGTGACATTAACAGGTCTGGAGTGTGAAGCGAGCGCCGATAAGACTTTCTGTGTCTTATCTCTGGATTTTTTTCCGTGCTTTGGTGATGCCGCCGCCGCCAGGCAGCGAGGTCAAACGTATGCCCGCCAGTCGGCTTTTTCCGCTCAACGTGCAGCCTTGGTTCATGAGACGCAAACAGGACAAGTCAAAGGCCGAGGCAGACGGAGGCGTCAGAGGAAGTGAAACTCACACTTCAGCCCCATCACCAGAGCTGAATGAAGCCCTACCAGCAGAGCAAAAACGAACGCACGACACGTCCAGCTCCATGTTAGAGAGCTTCGCCACCACGCAACAGTCCCGAAGGCACCGTGTGCTCGGCTCAGGCCAGGAGCAGGGGAAGGTGCAGCGCCGGAGGCCAGAGGAGGGGCGAGGCCGGCTGCCATTCCATTCCTGCCTGCTCTGGGCCGGGCTATTCCTAGAGTGTGGTGTGTGGCAGTTGATGTGGGTTTCCTCTGAGCTGCCTGGAAGATGACTGGGCCTGACCACATCCACATTCACACACACACACTCGAAACACAGCACAGAGTGACAACTGTGCACACATACACTGTGTATATATATATATATATATATACTGAGCAACACACACACAATGTGAGGGAAGCAAAGAGGAAGTGAATCATTGCTTAGCCTCAGAGCAGGGGGTGACCACTCTACAACCATGTGTGTGTCTGTGCAAACACAAGTTGCACTTCCCCCAGTGTGTGTGTGTGAGAGCTGGGTGTGGATGCGTTCCCTCTCGTGTGTACAGCATGTGCCTCGCTCCATCTTTAAAGTTCCCGCTGTGCTTACGCCAATGGGATCAGCCCCCAGGCTGAGTGACACCGTCCAACCGAAGGGAGCCTCAGACCCTGCAGGGACACGGGTCCATGCGTCCCCTGCCAGACTGACCGCTCTGCACGGAGGGACACCCCTGACTGAAGCCAGAGAAGAATCCCAGCCTGTCCCCCAGACCCAGAGAGAGGGGGAAGGACTGACGGGAAGGAGCTGGCACCACGGCCGACGAGCGCTGCTTCATGAAGGCTTGGCAAATGTGGACAGAGCGAAGAGAGGAGGGAAAACAGAAATGTAAGAGGACGGAGGAACGAAGGGGGCTCCTCGTGGGATCACCTGGTCTAAGCAGGCAGAGGTTCTCTCATGACCCGCTCAGAGAAGACGCTCGGCTCGTGGGAAGCAGCGCAAATGATCTGACAACCAAGTCGATCCACGGGCATCTCAGGGATCCTCATCCGTCGGGTTCAGCTTGTTCCTGATCGACGCCCTGCTACAGCAGCCACTGAATAATCAGCTCGGCTGAGTCACAGCGTCAACCGATCACGCTGTGGAAAACAAAAGGACCAGAGACGCAGGCCTTGCCCATTGATCCTGGTTTTCCATGACGTGCATCCGTCTCTTCCTCGCACACACATACTGCCACTTATTGGAATTCAGAGCGGGGCCCAGGTAGGGGACGCTCTGCCCATATATGGACAGAGCAGGAAGCAGGCCAGGTGTGTGTGTGGTTAGCTCAGCGTTCAGTACACACACACATTAACGGGCCCGCTGGTTCAGCTCGGCGACGCAGCAGTCGCGCCGCTGAGCCGAGCGAGCAACCTGTTGCTGTATAAACAAAGACGAGTCATGCGAGAAAGAGAAGAATGAATGAGTCAAGCGACGTTATCTTTGTTAACCCAGTTTCTTGTTACATAACTGCGGTGACATCAGGGGAACGTCGTCACACCAGCCTGTACGCGTGTTTCCATTACGTACGGCTTCGCTGCCTCCCAGCTGCACCTCCGATCACGCCGTCGCTGCGGCAGCTCAGCTTGACTATTAACTCAAATGTCACGATGACGCCAGCGTAGCACGCGTCCACCATCCATGCGTCGCCAATCATCTTAACTCATAACGGACACAAGGTCAAAGTCTTGACTTTGAAGTGTAGAAACAAGTGATCGGCTCCTAATACGCTGCTGCATCCGTCACAAGCTAAAACTTAACTTCAACCACATACGTTTTCTCATGTTAAACACTAGTTGCCGGAGTTTCCTCCTGCCGGCAGCGAGTGGCGGCGCGAGCGCGGTGGGTCAGCTCAGCTTCCTGCCAAGTAGGACGGGGCAGGGTTCACTGTGTAGGCAGGGCGATAAGACGGAGGGCAGATTCCAGGCTAATCTTCACCAGGGAATTTAATCTCCCTCATCAAGATACCTGCCCTGCATCTCACCGCCAGCCGCCCGCTATCACTGCCCCGGGCCGGAAGTGGCGCCGTGATAAGCGCCGATAGATCCTGGCGCTCCAGCGTGACAGTTTACAGCTGGCTCCTTATCGCTGCTCCTTGCTCCCACTATCGCTCACTCACACGCCTCCTGCTGCCATAAACACAGAGAGCGGCCAGAGCCGGGGGCAGTGAAGGCACCGCTGAGCCTCAGATGGAGCATGTGACGCCATTTTCCTGTTTGCTTCTAGCATTTCTCACATTTTTCCTCCTCTTCCAGTCTTAGCGTTATTACAGATAATGTGAAGAACAGCTTTAACACGCGGTTTGAGGAGGTGGTCGCCAGGAGACGCGGCAGCCACGGCGACGGGCGGACCCAGCGCGACGTCACCAGCCAATCAGACGCCGCGTCCATTCATAAAGAGCTGATGCTGCAGCACGCGGCCCCCGTCTCAGACACGCTCCGTTCATTCAGCAGTGGACGCCTGAGCGTGTGTGACAGGAAGCGTGAGAATCATTGAAGAGCCACCAGTGAAGCGGCTCCTCGCTGAGGTCGCACGCAGGCTGCTGCGGTCATGTGACCGACGCTCAGGCGTTTCCTCTGTGTCACACGTTTGAAGCAAGTCGAGCGCCTGCCCGTGTGCGGCTGCAGACGCTCCGGCTCTGCTCAGCCCTTTACGGACCTGGGAGCAGCGTCTCGAGCTGAGCTTGTAACACACGAAATCCATCGACAGCAGCAGCCCTGCTCTGCTTTCCTTCTTTTTCACTTACCCGTCTGCGTTTCCTCCTGGCGCTGGTCTGGGCTCGGGGAACCCCCTTCCCCGGCTTCTTTTGCTCCGTCTTCCTCTGAGCTGTTCCTCGGCTTCACGCGGTCCAGGTTCTGGACGGAGGCTGCTGGGAAACGATCCCTCACCCACGTCACTGAACGCCTCACATGTCTGCTCATCTCTTTCCCTGTCCGCCTGTCTTTCTTTCCTCCTCCCGTCGCATTCTTCTGAGTGTAATCAGAAACAGGCTTAAAGTGACAGCAGCAGACTACACAGCCGGCTTTCTCGCACAAGCACACACACACCAGCAGGCAGCTACACACAGACACACACAGGCAGTGTGTGAGGCTCCCTCTGGGCTAAAGGTGCTTTCCCAGAGCTCTGGAGACACCACAGCCGTTAAACTCCCCGTCAGCCCCGCCAAAGCTACGCTATCACATGTTCCAGCGAGCCTCCCTCCTCTCCTCTCCTCACCCCTCTCCCCTCTCTCCCTCCCTGGCTGACACCGTCGGACACGCTCTCTCTCACACACTCGGCAGCGACGCTACACTCTCTTATAGCGGCTGAGGGGGCCGAGCCTGTTGGTGGGCAGTGTCCTGTTACACAGCGCTCAATTGAGGTTAGCGAGAGGACATCCATTCAGAAAAAAGAGAGGAGGGAGGGAGGGAGGGAGGGAGGGAGGAGAGCAGGCAGGAGGCTCTGTCGGAGCGTGTGCACCGGAGTTGAAAGCAGGAAACCACCCGCCACAGAGCGAAGAGTCTGTCCGAGCATAAACAAACTCAGTGTCTTTATTACTGGCGGCCGCGGAGACGCTGAAAGCACAGGATCAGCGCCGAGCAGAAAGTCCCCGACGTCCAGAGACGCGCGTGACGTCGCCGCGCGGAGCCTGGGTCTCACCTCCGTCCTGCCGCCCCGCCCGCTGCCGTTTGGGCCCAGGGTGGGCTGGAGTTCTGGCAACAGGGAGTCTCTGAAACTTCAGGAATCACATAGTTGGGTCGTTACTCACAGGACGTCATGTGACTCATCAAAGGCTGAGCTGCGCCCACTACGCTCCCGTTACACTGCGGTGCACCGACGCCCTTCGCCAGCCTCCATTCACAACTATTTAAATAAGCTCATGAGTCACGTAACGAGCCGCTTAAGTAATATCTGACCTACATAAGCCAACATCTGCCTGAGCACCGACCCCGAGGTTCTGGTGGGGCGTCCAGGATCACGCGCCGCCCTTCACTGATGAACGACGTGTCAGCAACCCGTAGAAATGTTGAGATGAAAGCAACCACATCTCCAAACAGTACGATCGGCGACGGACTTTTCCACCGTCGCGTGTCGTGTTGTGTGTTTTAGGCTGAACGTACACGTCTGCGTCAGCGCCGCTACAACGAGCAGCGTTCGAGTAAACACGCGTCCTGTCAACACCAACATCCAATAACACGTCAGAGGAGAAGAACAGAACAGAACCGCTGAGCTGAACCACTGGACAGAACCACAGAACTGAACCGCTGAGCTGAACCACTGGACAGAACCACAGAACTGAACCGCTGAGCAGAACGACTGAGCTGACGATCGAACGTGTAAACTAGAAAATGTTGACTTATCTTCAACCAGCTGATCCCAGATCACCACTCAGTGTGTTTTACATTCACACGCTCGTCTCTGTGGCTGTCGACCCGGCAGCATCCCGACTGGGATGACTCAGGGCGACGGCAGCGATAACCTGCAGGAGGCCGGTTCTGAAACAGACCCGGTTTATGGAGCTATTTCAGTTGTGGCCACTCGCTGCCAACAGCAGCAACCTGACAGATTATTCTTGATCTTGTTATGCCGCTGCTCTGCGAGCCAAGCACACTGACTCACTGGGAAATAAATAATTATTGTCTTTATTTTTTGTTGTTTTACAAATTTAAAGAGAAAATAGCAGCGTGGCCTTGTGGAACCATTTATCCTAATGATTTAACAGAGAAACTATTTGAAACATTAAAGACAGAACAAAAGCCTGTTTTATGTAAAACCGAGACAACGAAGCCTCAGATGTCACGTTTCCTCCCAATCGCTGAACATTAGACGACTTGGAGCGTAAACGCTGACATGTACAAGCGCTGACGTCCTTGTGCCGAAGGGAAGCGTGTGTCAGTAAGTGAGAGCGTTGCCATTTTAGAAAGTGACTCAGGCTATTGTGGGCACAAAGTGAGCAGCGCCTGCTCCGTGTGGATACGAGGGCGGAGATGGGTTTCAACACACAGCGAGAGGAAGCTGGGGATTCCTGACATTCCTGTGGAAAAAGGTGTGAACTGAGCCTGGGAATTCTGCTGGGTCGGCTGGAGAGGCCACAGGACGGGAGACAGAGATCCAGAGGACGTGGTAGAGGAAGCTCTGGAGGACCGAGGCCAAGACGTTCCGCCTGATGCAGGGCGAGTGTCGTGACATCACCCATCGTGCACGGGTTCCTCGGCAGCAGGAGCTGGATTTTCCGTGACCTAACGCCTGCTTCGGATTTCACTGCACACGCGACATCCACTGAGGCCTGGGTGTAGAACGGAAGAGCCGCCAGAACCGTGAGGTTAAAGGTTAACTGCTATTGTTGACCACAGGTCTGAGTTACAGAAGCTACTCGTCTGTATTTAAAGTCATTTGGTTCATTATTATTATTAATAAAAGACACGGATGCATCAACAATTAGGACCTAAAATATCACATTTACTGACGTAATATTACACGTTTAGATTTTGGATGCATTTGTCGTATTAATAAATTTTCCTTGTATATATATTTTACAGAAATAAATATATATTTCTATATTATATACAATTTTACTGAAGTAACGCAAATATGTTGCAAAATGTACCTGAGGTAACGAAAGTACAAATATAGAAGCAGTAAATACTGTGTGACCTAAAAAGAATTAGTAGTTTATTTGGTTTATAATGCTTCACGCTGTTGATATTTTTATCATTAATATACTTGTCTGTATTTAAATGTCCTACATTGACGGTAAATGTCCCAATTATCAGGAATTAGTCTGAAAAATCGTTCATTCATTGTCAGCCATGAAACAGATTGTTGTTGCCATGGTAATACAGTCAAAGGCAGAAGGCCACTGACACTGTTCTACACGTGTGTGTGACAGCGCTGTGCCTCCCCCTTCTCCTCCCTGTCCTCCCCCTTTCCTCTTCCCCTCAGAGGTGCCGCTGTGAGCCGGGCCAAGGCGGTGAGGGGTCGCGCTGTGGGGGATGTGCTGGCGACGCCCTCGGCCCGACGCTGCAGGGCAGAGCCGCCTCCTTGCGCAACATTCCAGCGGCGTTTCCCGTTCTCACTTCCCCGTTGCCTCCCTGCTCCTCGCCTGTGCTTCCGCCTCGCCTCCCCCTCCCATCCTCTGCCGCTCCGCACCCCTGGGTCGATCCCTGGCTCCAGCCCCAAATCCAAGACTGGTGGCCTCCTGCTGGGTTTCCTGTAGAACCACCTTCCATTATCTGAGCGGCTGAGCTGGGTCAGAACCGCCCGACTCTGACGTCAGCTCTTCAGCAGCTGCAGTAGTTGTGCCTCTCTCCCTCTCTGCACCTCACGCCTGTTGTTCTTTCCCCTGTTGTCCGACGCCTCACCCCAGCCGGTGGAGGCAGATGCCCACCCTGAGCCTGGCTCTGCTGTAGTGGTCTCAGGTTCTGATGGGGACCTGTTTCCTGTAGAACTCGTGGAACGTTCAGATGTACCAAACAAACGTAAGATGACGCCTTACTGAAGGACGTTCAACCACTGAAAAGCTCTGCTCCGTCCTCCAAAACAAGCATCAGCAGTAGAGTCAAGTCTTCGAGCCTTTTCCTCAACATCACCATCAACTGAGGAAACCCTGAAATCATTTAGTAATTCTCGTGAGTGAATAAACCTCTGATCCCCGCGGACACGCGTGTTTATTAAGGGGCTTGTGACAGACGTACGAGCCCGTCGTTCTCCCAGGATCACACGGACGCGCAGCCTGGAGCTCTGTCTTCTCGGCTCCTTCCTTCAGAGCAGACTGGGAGTGAGAAAGGCCGAGCGGACCCAACAGATGGGGCTGAGTCTGATGCAGCCATCTGTCTCGCAAGTGCAAGAAGATGAGTAACCGGGCCGGGACTGTGCTGAGCAGATCCTCTGTAAACTCACACCAGCGAACCTTCAAATGCTAAACCAGCGTCAGCGCAGAGGGAGGCGCCAGCAGGTGATTGCTTTGCTGTCTTCTTCTCTGCTCCTGCAGGACGCTGGGCATCACAAACGTAACCGTGCCTTCAGATGCTGTCGGAGGACTCGGTGTTTCTTCCATCTCCTGTCTGGGGGCTCTGCAGCGGGCTGACTCAGAGCCCCGGCCCACTCGGCCCTCCCACTCGGCCCGGGCCGTACCCCAGCGTGGGAGGCAGCCCAGGACCAGAGCCTCCGGCTGGGCACGCACACATAAACACGAGCAGCACGGGCCCACGGCTCTGGAGCTTTTGGCTTTCATTCCCCTCACCCACGCAGAAGCGTAAGCACACGGTGCCGACCCACATGCGGAGCCCACGCTGATTTTAGAGCACCTCTCTAATGATGTCATGCGCCTCACATGTGCAGGGAGCAGAGGCAGGGGAAACACGTGGGCGTGTGTGGGCCGCGCCTGCTGTTTGTGTGTTGGCGAGCGAGTCGCTTTTCTTCTCCTTTTACATTCAGTACAGCGAAACGCTCCGTGTGCTACTGTAAGTACAGAGACGGCTGCAGTTATTTTTAACCCGCAGCTACAGGCGAGGGTTTGATCCGACGAGGGGACGCTGGTGACAGGGCCTCCTTAGAGGTTCACATCCATTAGGGCGACGGCGAACCCTGGTAACGCCACATCTTAAACAAAGCCTCGAATGAGGAGAAGCTGGCAGCTTCTGTTTCCACCTAATAAATGCATTTGCTCCAAATCCTGGACAATGTGTGATTCTTACCAGCGGGACAGGAGCCCTCGGCTGCCAGGCGCCGCTTCGCTGATGTGCGTTGCAAAGAGTTTGGGCTGTGAAAAGCAGGTGTCGGGGAGCACGTCACTCATCTGAGCCGCCTCGGATCTCACCGTCACACCTCCCGTCCAACTCAGTACGAGAGGGATTGATAGACTCGCAGTGTCACACGTCGTAGGATGCCTGCGCTGCGAGGAGAGAGGATATTCAGAAGGGCCAGATTGCTCATTAGAATATCTCACATTTGTGTGTGGGCGAGCTGTAGCAGTCCCCAGCGCTTCCAGAAACACTGTTCTCTGTCCAATACCAGCCAGGATCCTAACCCCAGTCTGTCCGTGGAAAAGCCAGTCCAAGCAGCAACTTCTGTCCAAGTTTCAGCACAGCGATCGGCCAGCGCCCGCAACTTTCTGACACAAAACCTGCAGCGGGAACCGACCGCTCGAGTCTCCAGCCACGAGCGCTCAGGTCACAGTGAGGTCCTGCAGCGCACGCCTCCACCAGGCGTCTGCGTGAAGCCAAATTCAGACCATTTCTGCACAAAGTTATCTTTGAATGTGTCCATGTTTGTGGCTGAGCTGCTCCAATCGTCTGATCCTGCCTGGTTTCTTACTGGTGTGTTGATCAGCTACACATTCAGTTCTGCGCCGCGTCTCTCAGAGCAAAGCTCAGTTTAGCAGAGCTTGTCATTAATGAGTAAAATCTCAAGCTTCACTTGTTCAACCGTCCATTAAAAGAAGCATTTGCATCCTCTGAGTCGCGTTTCGTGGAGCTGAGGCTTAACTGAAGCAGCGACGGCTCTGCACACAAAAACACGCCGACGATAAAGAAACTGCTGTGTTTAACTAAAACACATTCAAACTGAGCTATGGGTCACAAGTGCCCCCTGTTGGACGCAGAACCGCTGGGGCCTGGTTTTAATTAGAATCATCTGAGGGAGAAATAACAACAAAACCAAAGAGGAAAATCTTAATAGTTCATAATGATACTGTCACCGCCAATAAATGTGAAATCACTGAACAGCTCTACACCAGTGACTCCTGAAGAGCTCAGGTCTCCTCCCCCTCTGCTCCCCTCGTCCGGAGTCACGGGGTCTCCCCCGGGGTAAGCGCATTCCAAAAACACAAGAATTTCCTCCAAGCCGCCTCGCATACCGAGCCCCCTCCACAGCGCCTCCCTCGCTCCGCTGTCTCTGTCCTGCTCACAGCACGAAGCCGCGCACACGCACGTGAAAAGCGCACAATGGCCCGAGAAGAGCCCACGTTGCTGCCAGTGAACGCACCAACACAAGCACGAAGGCTCAGCCAACTGTTCACACGGGTTCGCCTCCGAAACGCACGTGTCTTGTTTCTAGGGACAACGAAGGCTGAGGGTAAAGGGTAAATTCAGAAATGTCTGTACCTGTGTGTCTGGCCTTGCGCAGCAGGAACCCGGTCCAGGAGCCGGATCTGTCCGACGCAGGCTGAACGGGACTGAACTCGGGGCCGCCGCAGCTGCTTCCCTCTCCGCCCTGAGCACCCGCCGCGGGGCTTTTCCGCCGATCGCTGGAAAGGCCACGGACTGACTGGCGCTGCTCGATCCGACTGCGCGCCGGCTGCCCAGACGCGCAGCGAGTCTGGCTGCGGCTCCGGCCCCGTGCGCCGGCCGAGAGTAGACCTCAACCCGCAAGAAATCCCCCCGCCGCCCCCTCAGGCTGCGGGGACCGTCCCCGGTGCAGAGCTCCGCGCCACGGCCGACGACAGCACCGAGAGCTGCGCGTAAGAACACAAGTGAAAACGAGAGAAGCGGAAGTTTCTGCAGCCGTAACAAAATCAGACAGTGAGCCGCAATATGAAAGAAACGAGTTTCAGTGAATTAGTAGCTATTATATTTGTATTTTCTGTTACATTACAGCTCGAACTGTTAGGATGCAGCCATTCAATATTTTTCAAAGCCATTAAATCTTCCCTCTGTCTGATCCAAGGAAAACCAAGTCCAATAAATACTAAACAAAACCCTTCTCCAGCTCTCAACACACAACGACATTCACTAACGTTTCCTTTGCCTGGGGATTTAAAGTATCAGCGGTTCCCAAAGTGGGCTCCTACAGAAATATCCCAGGGTCCGCAGGCAACCGAGCCTCGGTTCAGTTCCACTCAAGCGCAGCCTCGGCGTGAGTTGTGTGATTCGTGGGGACCCTCCGCCCGTTACGCGCCCAGCCACGTAGGAAATGTCCCAGTCTGGTTTCTGTGCCGATTCTAAAACCAAACAGGTAGAAGCCGAACGCGGCCCGGTCCAGTGTGGAACAGGTGGAAGGGAAATTCACCTGCGCTGGGATTGTACCTGCTCATTTGAATGTTCTGCATGTGTGTACGTTTCCTGTGAGGCGCGCGCTCGTGGCGTTATTGCTCACCTGCCGCTTCCACGCGTCGCTGAGTGATTTGTTGCAGCGATCTGGGAAATTAAGCAAAGTTTTCGCCTTCCTTCGCCGGCACCAGGTCTCTGAGCTGCTCTGACAATATTACCAGCAGCGCGACTCGGGCTCATATTGTGAAATTCCCTGAATAAATTAGTGGGCCCACTCTTCTCTGGTTATGAGACAGTTATGAGCTGGGCTTCTGGTATCTGGGATGGGTTTTCTTCAAGGTAAACGTCCCACAAATATTCACTATGAACACTTTTCTCTCGGCCTGATGACAGAATTGTTTAACCCTTCACACGACAGAAGAAACACCAGACATTGTGAAACACGTTGGTATTTTGAGTGTCACAAAGCTTCTGACCTGCTGGAAGACAGTTCGAGCCAAATCTCCAAAGCTGCTGAAGATGATTTAGCGCCTTGGGCTGTGGAGGTGCGTCATTAAGGCGCGTTATCAGGACACGCAGCACGTGGATTTTGAGCTTAATGCAATCGATGCAAATATTACACCAACCAGCAACACGTGGGGATCCTCCCAGCCCCGGGGTCCCTCTGCAGGCTGGGGTCCTTTCCACGGGTCCGTGCCCCCCACGCAGCAGGACCCGGGCTGAACTCCAGCAGCGTTTCTCTGTGTGGCCTCCAAACACCTGACGAGCGCGCGAGCAGCAGCCAAGCGTTTCAGGCTCCTCAGACTGAGCAGGTGATGCTCAGGGCTCATCCGGGTTTGACTCGTCATCCTCTGACAATGACTCAGTCGCACAATTCCCTGCAGCTCGCAGCGGCTGCAAACACCGAAGTCACTGGTTCGCGGCTGGTGAACCGCGCAGGCCCGTGGTGCACCAGGCTCTGCGTGCGCGCGCTTCCTCGGCGGTTCCCGGGGTTCTGCGCACCCTCCTAACGTCCCTGGCTTTGTCCTGACGCTTCAGCTGAATGTCCTGCTTTCAGGCTGCGCGTGCTCCAGCGCTCAGGAATGCGCTGGGTCTGACAGCCTCGACTGTGCGTGTGCGCGCGCATGCACATGCATGTCAACGAGCACACAACAGAAAGAAAGAGCTTTTGAAGGGGGGGGGGGGGTCCCCCTCCACCCCCTTTAGATGCGAAGGTGCTCGGACTCGGAAACACACACATCACCTCACCTTCACACACACACACACACACTCCGAGTCACATGTGCTCTCACTCAAAGAAAGCTCTGCACCCACTCACCCTGACACCCACGCAACCACCCACACACTCACGTGCGCTGCCAAACAGCTCTCACTCTTTACCCTCCCACCCGCCAGCACCGCCGAGCACACACGCGCACACACATAGTTTCACGCTAAGTGCCGGGCACGCGCCTGATCCGGTTTCCTCTTCGCTTTGCGAGCGACCCGCAGTGATAAAATAAACACAAATACGTGATAATCACATTCCAGACATTTCTCTCCTGCCGGTGGGAAGTTTCAACTGGTTTTCTGCAAGAGTTGCTTTGACTCTGTGTGTGTGTGTGTGTGTGTGTGTGTGTGTGTGTGTGTGTGTGTGTGTGCGTGTAACAACGGAGAGAACAGGGAGAAAGCAAACGTGTGCGGGAAGGAACAAAGAGATCTGGGGCGAAGTCTCGCGTTCTCCAGAGCTGCCGGCAGCTCTCAGCTCGGTCTTCCCTCACTGCATCAGCGGCTCGGGGCGAAAAATCACACCCAGCAAACACCAGACACGCACTGACACCCGAAGACGAACCGCACGGATTTAAAGACTGGAGAAGGAGCCGGCGAGTGAAAACACGCACGAGCTCAGAGAGAACAGGAGGAGCAGCTCCTACCTGGCGGAGATGGGACCTACCTGAGCACATGGCCCCGCACGGCACGCACGCTTCCTCCACTCGCCCGGTGCTGCTGCAGGCTGCGCTTCCATCTGTCCGTCCCTCTCTCTGCTGCTCTGTTCTGGTCTTTCTCCCCCTTCCTCTCTCTCTCCCTCCTGCTCTCCTCCCCCTCTCTCCCGCTCTCTCTCTCGCTCTCTCTCTCTACACGCACTCCTCTCTCATCCTGCTTCTGTCTTCAGACTTGTTGATTTTCTTCTGGACAGAGAAAACACATTGTTCCTGGTTTAGTGCGTAAACTCGTATTTCTCTGCAAGTGTGTGTTTTATATGTGTAGAAACGCTGGATGTGTGTTGTTGGTTTTCCACCTCAGTTTCGTCCTCTTCCTTCCTCTTTCTCCAACTTTCTCCTTGTTCTTTGCTGTCTCACCCTCTGTAGACAAAACTGATGCTCGGTTGCCTTGACGATGAAATCCAACCTCTGCAGAGAAGGACGGAGAGCGTGGAAGACGAACAGACGGAGGACGGTCAATCGAGCGATCGACTATTAAAGGCTAGAAATTATTATTCGTCCACGTGCTTAGAATCAACGCACACAGATTTAGTTGGAGTAACAGACTTCTCCAAAAATTTGAAATGATAAGAAAATGATATAATCTCAAGCTGAACAGCCAATATCCAGCTGACAGAGGACTGAGAGCAGCACATCACGCGGAGGAAACTAATCTGCTGCATTAATTAAGCAGAACGGTGTGTTTCCCGTTTGCAGGGACCAGTTTAGCTCCAGGGTGGATGACGCAGCTCGGGATTCTTCCTGTAAGGTCAAGTCTTGATTCTGATTCTGAGCTTCACCACGTGCAGTCAGACAATATGTGTTTGTGTGTTTTCACATCTTTGTGAAGCAACTGAAAAAGTAGAAGATTATAAAAACAATGACAGACTCCGGCCACCTCAGAGACTCGCTGGTCAGGGAGACGCCTCCAGACTCTAGGTGAGGAGCTGCACCAAAGCAGCCCGGACCGGACCCGTTCGAGTGGGCGGGGGTCTGACTGAAAGCTCAGCCGGTTGGCGTGAGCTGGTTCAGAGCTGCGTCCTCTGGAAGCGGTTTGGAAAGAGGAGCCAGTCGTGAGCTGGTTCCCTGCGTCTGCTCGCTCTCCACCGCGTTGTCTGAAACGGATCCAGTCCGGAGAAGCCAAGGAACCGTCACAGGCTCTTCTCTGGACCCAGAGCCTGTATTTACACTGGCTGACACATGTAATTTAAATGAAGTTGTGGCCGCCGCCATCAGCTCCGTCGCGTCGTGTGAAGGTCAGAGGTCCAGGCTCAGCTCATTGCTCTGCGTCTGACCTGTGGGCCTTAAAACCAGCCTTGTCCACCTCCCTCCAGATCTGATCCCACGCTATCGCAGAAGGTGTGGACGTGCGCCGGGCTGTGGCTTTCCACCAGAAGCAGAGCACTCGCTGTTTTCGCTGCCTCTCGTCTTTGACACAAATTACGGGCGACCTGACGTCTGAGCAGAGGGAGCTTCCTCCGGCGCTCGCATAATAACACGGTCACACACTTCCCCCATCAGCGATTAGAAATTAGACATGGAGGCTAGAAAGTGAGAGAGCGGGCAGATTGATTCGCGCTGCCTAATTTACCCACGAGCCAGCGCTGCCTGCCTCCTCTCGGAGCCCACACTTGCCAGCGCTAAGTGATTTCATCTTGCTTTCTGCTTTTGTGCGGCAGATTAGAAACTCTTCAGGACCAGGCTTTCTGCTCGATGGCCATCCTGCGCCCACCGCCTCTTCGCAGCCGCCCTTCTTCTTCTGGCGCGGCCAGCTGTGTGTGCGTGTGTGTGGGAGTGTGAGGGTGAAGGAGGACCACTCCGCGTGGGCTGAACGGTGCTCGGGCTCGTCTCTGCTGCGCGTTAATAGGCCTTTTCTCCCCTCTGCGGGACACAGAGAGCTGTCATTTACATGGAGGTAATGGAGTGATGGAGGAGTGGATGGAATCTGTGTGGGCGAACGGTGGCGAGGGCCTGGCACCTCTCTCCCTCACTCGTTTGCCTGCTCGTGCTTTTCTTCAGAGGTTGTTTCTCCTCCTTCTCGCTGAGCCTTAATCGCTCCTTTCCTTATATAAGTCATCAGGACGTTTCGTTATAAACACGGGACGGCGGTAAAAGTCCTTCACCGTGTTCTGGGTCGAACCTGCCTGCGTCAGACACACCGAACTAATAGAATGAAATGTGTCTGAATGTAATTACTTATTCTTTTATAACATTGACAATAATTCGCTTGTCAGAGTTTCTGTCCTGCTTGGCAGCGGCTGAGCTGCGGCGCCAATCAGCCACATGGAGAATGATTTCACTGTGAGAGAGCGAAATCGGCCGCGTGGAAGGGAAGGCAGTCATCCAGCCAAGCTGCTACCACGAGCCGAGTTCTTCCGTCTTCTGCCGCCTGCTTCGGATCTGCTCTGTTCAAACCGTGTCTCGTGCACTTGTGTTACAAAAAGCACACACGCAAAGAATGGAAAAGTTAGATCCCACCTCCAGTGAGAGGGAGAGTTATGTGTTTGGGCCAGAATCAGCTGATTACTTCTAGACCCCAGGTAAAAGCCATCAAACTGGAAAGAAGCTCCTGATCCGAACTGCCGCTCATAGTTTATTACACCCGTTCTGTTCTCTTCACCGTCAGTGTCTGAACGTTGGGGCTGATCCGTTTCTGACCGACGCCAGCAGCAGCAGCGACGCAGTGATGTTCTGTTTTACCCGAACCAGTTAGTGATGTTCAGGCCCCCCCCACGTAAAGGAACCAGCTGAGTTGGTATCAGTCGGGTGAAGGACTGATCCTGTCGGGTTCTGTGGATGGTGTAAGTTTAGAATAAGAAGAAAGTTTGTTACTGACGAACTGGTGCTGTTGACTTTCTACAACGGAACAACACAAAGACGTTCAAGGCCACAAACACAAAGAGACAAACATCTGCGCTGTCGTCGTCACGTCAATAAATGACCTCCAGACTTTTGAATTTCTGAGCAAACAGCTGACAGGAAACAAAGACGTTTCTCTTTTTTCACAGAAATCAGATAGTGTTTGTGTGAAGGCAGGTACTTTTGCTGTGTCAATGCAGAGGCGTCACACAGTCGAGGGCTTTGATGAAGGGATTGTCCATGGGAAAGTTTGGGATGTTTCTGGTGACAGTAAATGACACAGAGGGTGACACAGAACATGCCACAGCTTCATCATGTCACTGAAGCATATGCGACAGACAAAACAAGCACAAGAGAGTTTCCAGAATATTAAGCATAAACCTGAGCAAACACAGCAGATTAGAGCAAATGAGACTTTTTCAATTTAGACGAGCGCTTTTCCTTCAGTTATGGCGGAAGGTGAAGCTGTTTGTTCTTCGTTACAGTTCACATATTTGGATATTTGGATTCGCTGGGTTTGAACCACCTGAGCTGCAGAACGTGCAGCGAGTTGGAGAATAAATTTGAGATTCCTGACGCAGGAAGCAGCAGAGAGACGCCGTCGGAGGGGGTTGGGGGGATTCTCCCCTCTGCTTCCGGGAGAAGGGTGGTCCCATCAGCCTGTCACTGACAGGAAACACTCACCGCAAACCAACGTCTTCTCCCACCCAGCACACACAAACACACACCACCTGATAAGTCATTACACTTGCTCGTGTGCAGTAGCGCTGTTAATGGGGAACTACACGTATGAAATGACGTGCTGCTCTTCGCCCTGGACAGGGAATTCCCCCTTGCTCTTGCTCTGCATGGGGGAATCTCAGCTCGAGTCCCGGCAGAGCGCTGGAAACTTCTCTCGTCCTCTGCTCTCCACCTTTCAAACCTTCCTCTCATCCACAGCGTCGATACGTCGCCTTCGTGCCAGCGGTTTCAGCTCCATCACCCATGTGAGAGCGTGACCTCAGTTCTTCCCAGGATGGAGACACGTTAGGGACACAACAGGAAAACCTGCTTCGAACGAGCTTTTCTGAACCATTAACCAGTTAAATAAAGCTCCTGCCTCCATGGCGGCGATTTAACGAGCTCTTGGAAACTGATCAAATCTGCTCATCAGTGATGTTATTACAAACAAACTTTAAAATTTACTGTTATGAGTTATGACAAGTTTAAGACGGCTCCTCTCAGAAGAGCCGACGAACATTTACTCAGTTTGGTAAAAAGTTTCAGATTCGTTTTCACATCTTAACAAGAATCTGTCCAGTTTAAACCAGTGGTTTGTTTCCGGCGGTGAAGCCTAAAACTAGTCAGTTCTGTTCCACTAATATTAACGATGAACAGGTTTGTGCATCGGATAAAAATAATGAAGGATTAATAAACCTGATCTTCCCGTTGTGGGCTTTGCTGCTGGACGGTGGATCTACGTCAGCTTGTCTGTCTCGGCTGCGTTGCGCTCATCTGCCAGGAACACGAGCAGAAGAAGCTCACGGAGTCCAAACTCCTGCCAGGTCACAACACGTCGCCTGGTTCATCAGCCGCCAGAGCTGCGCTTCCTTTACACTCAAACTAGTATGTGTGAAATATGTGTGTGTGAGTTCTTCCAGCTGGGAATCCCCGACCTGAGTCCAGCCATCGGTGAATAGACAGGACAGTTCACTACCTTTAACTGGTGACAGTGATGGAAGCAGGAATCAGAGAAGGAGAAGACACTGGTTTAATCCATGTCTTAAAAAGCTGCTCAGCCTCATAGTAAGTAGCTCTGGACCCGACCCGGCGTTAGAGCCGGACAAGGCTTCGCGGAGGTTGAGATGGAAAGTCCAGTTTTTACAGAATCATCTCAGGTCTGATAGAAGCAGATTCGCTGAGGTGATCATTTATCGTAGCCTCATGTTCATTCTGACATAAACACGTTCATTCATAACCCAGCAACTTGACGAAACTCTCTGGCTTCGAATGTTTCCCTCTCGAAGGTTTTCTCCCAGTCAGGACAGGTGTCTGCTCCATTAGCTGTGTAACGCATCGGTTCTGATCCAGTGAGATGTTACAAACCGGACTAAGAAGAGTTTAGCACATTTAGTTTGACGTGGAGCCGACTGAGCCAAAGACACGATGCTGAACCTACAGCTGATTCACTGACGCCTCATTAATGCGCCGCTGGGTTAATTACGGTAATGAGTCACATGTGTGAACAACGAATCAGCCTCGACTGTTAAGACTATAAGCTGAATATTTAGTGGCCATGATGCTCCTGGTGATGCTACTTTAGATCTGAGCTGGGTGTAGTTAGTTTGAAAACCCCTCGACCACGGTCTGAGCCATTTGGTTTCTTTGGGGAAATCACCACTAACTCTCCATCAGTGACTCAGGCCACAGCTCGACATCGAACACGCTGGTCGTCCAGGACGTTACCTTCACAGTGGTTGAGGTTTGTGTTAGTCGGACTGTGGACGTTTTCATCGGCTCGGCTTTGTGGGATCTGAAGGAACGTTCTGGAACGTGAGGCCGTTCGGGCCTAGCGTTCTGACTGACACCCTCCGCCTCCTCCTGTACTTAACAAGGCGTCTCACCTGTCGGTTCCGTGTGATTCAACGAAGAACGGCCAGAGAAATGCTTGGGTTCGGCCGTTCTGCAGACCTGATGGAGGCAGAGGACTCGGGGGAAACCTCATCCCGGGAAATGAAGCAGCGTCCACCATTGTGTGTCAGTTCCGCCTCCTCTCTCCAGCTGCTTTTCCACCTCCACCGTCCTCCGCCCTTCTTTCCTGTCCCGTTGCTCTTCCTCCTCCTCCTCCTCCTGCCTTCACACAAACACAGTGTCTGTTAGATGTGGTACAGATTTAACAGAGCAATCGTAGGGTTGTAGCTTCAAATTCCCCTTTCGACTTTCAGATTACGTAAGGTTACGTAATCGCGTGCGTAAATGTAAGAAGGTTTGGGAAGCACTCGACCTTCTGCTTGACAAAACTTTGATTTCTTCTCTGCTGATATACCAATCGAACCTGCAGCGGCCTGAGAGCCCGGACCGCCCCGACGAGACGCGCACGGGATTGAGCAACTGCTTTTTGAAGGTAAAACACGGCACGACATGCTTCAGGATGTTTAGACAAGCAGAGGAAGCCTGAACACTGACGGACGCTTGTTGTCTTTGTGTGTTCTGCTGAGCGGTTGAGGAGGAATCCCCTTCTCACCTCGCACCTGTCTCCCAACCTTTGCTCTATTTACCTGCTCTCTGCATGTGTTTCTAGATTCGATCACGCTCAGCTCTCTGCTTTGTCAACCACGCCCCACAGTTAAGTCCAGTTATCACAATCAGAGCTGAATTGTTGGCTCGCCTGCGTCTCAGCTCACCTAAAGAGTCCAGCGCAGCTTCTATTAACAGCAAATCATAATGAAAATTGTAGGTTTTGGAGACAGAAAGAAAAACCCGAGTGGGAAAAGTGAAGAGTGCTTGGTTTCCAGGCAACAGCGAACGCCGGGTGCAGCCGGAGCTGCAGGGCGGGTTCCCGAGTTCCCATGTTTCTGCCTTCGTCTCCGCATTCTCTTCCTGAGGAATTTGACCTGCCGACCTCTGTGAATACGTCTGGCTTCACCCTCCCGCAACAGTCGCCGCGCACTGTAATCGAAAGCGAATCCCTGTCCCTGAGTCTTTGGGACAAAGCAGACACGCAACAGCACAACAGGTTTAGTCCAACTCGTCTTTTGCATTTGTGTTTCCATAAAGGTTGCACACATGCGACACGCAGTTCACAGACTGATGCAGAAACTCAAAACGACAACCAGACTCGCCTTCTCACGGATCCAGCTGAATGTCAGGCTTGTAATGTGCTGCAGCTGCAATTCAAACCCAACGGCGCCACCGACGCAAAAGAAGCCATAAATGTGTGGCGGTTGTGTTTGGGGACAACCCGACAGAAGGCCGTCTGAGAGCGCGGCGCCCGCTCCATCTGGACACACATTCGCTGTGAACGAGAGTGTGAAAGAAGAAAGAAGGCGACATTATAATGTAATTTAAAAAGCAACCTGTAACATTCCAACCAGAGCTTCACGGCTCCTTTTGACGGTTTTCCACAGTTTGAACATATTACGAGGCATCAGTGGCGCTTCGCCCTCCACAGGACGCTATCCGGACGCGGTGCAGACTGACGGGGCAGCAGCAACAGGCGTCAAGCTGAATCGGCTCTTGCACATATTCAGGCGTGATTTCTCCCAAACCCCTGGTTTGGTTGCTGTCGGTTCCCATCTTCAGGTGTGGAGGCAGCAGAACCTGATCTTAAGCTGAAATCACGGGGATTTCAGTGCACAGAGAAATGAGCTGCAGCTCAGTAACAGACAGCCGTGATTAGTGTGGAACCGTTGACCCGTGTCCTTCGTACCTGAGACGCCCCGGTGACGCGTTCGCTTCCTCATTTTACGCCGTGTTGTGAACATCGTCAGCCGCTGAAATAACCCATTTAAATGTATTCATTGTCTTCGGGGAGGACGGCGCCTGCGGGTGAGCTAGTAAATCATTCTGTGCTTGTCCACTAGAAGCCTGAAATATGGTAAAAGTGGATTTTGTTTCTATTGAGATCATTTCTACCAGCTGCTGCTCGCTCCCAAACCCGGTCGCAGCAGAATCCGCATCTTAAATCCTTAACTCACGCGTCCACATGACGGCAGAGGTGTTTGGAGATCTGACCCGTGGCCTCGTAATCTGGGCTCAGTGTGCTCAGTGTGTTATATAAGGGAGCAGCGAGCGCTCGTCAGATCCTCCTACAGATGCCTGAGCAGTCACGACTAGAGCGGCTGTTCTCCATCCATCCACTCAGCCTGGTTAACACAGACTTCACCTTAGCCTCTGCTCAAAAGTCCCACTCACACTTGCATAAGTGCGCAGATATGCAGAAATTCACCAGGTGCCTGTGTTCACGGCGGCAGAAATGTGACAGCCTTGGAAGTGAAACAGTGTTTGTGTGGTGGAGGGATGATTGAGAAACTAAAGTCCGATCCTCCGCTAACGGAGCTGAATCCGCTGTGGGGTCCGTATCCCTCAGGTCCCCGTCCTCTCAGATGTGGGGCTGTCTCACCGCGGACCTGCCGCCTCAGGCTGAAGGCTGTAGCTGAGAATAGCAGACGGATCCTACCACCATCTGATGTGTCTGCAGGGAGAGAGATGAACCCCGATGAATAAATATGAAGATAACCTGCACCTCTGCTGCACTTTTTTCTTCCCATCTCCCATATGGTTCCACCGAAGAGGAAAAAACATCTCTGCTTTTTCAAAAGAAGCCTCTTGGCCATGGTGTGTGTGTGCGTTCATGCCTGCGTGTGTGTGAACCATCTGAATGTGTGCATACACATTATTGTGTAGCGGTTGTGAGCGTGTGGGCGGCGCTGTGTAGGAGTGTGCAGTAGCTTTTTCACAGAGCCTCCAGTAGCGTGTATTTGTAATCTTTTGTTTTATTCTCCATCTCCTGTTCGGCTCTGCAGTAATGACACCTACAGTGCAGCTCCGCCGCTGCCCCTGAATGAACGCACAACAAAAAGGCTCTTTACGGACGCGCCTCACGGGTCGTTCATCCTCGTCATGAGCAGCTGCCGTACGTTGATCATTAGAAGAACATTTTCTGCAGTATAATAATGCACAGAAAGCTTTTTCCTGTTTTTCAACCTCGCAGCAAAAGCTCACAGATATGAAATATGGAACCTGTCGAATATCTAAAATGCCCTTTGAATATGGAAACAGCGGCTGCTGCACTTCCTGGGCACGGACCAGGCTCCGGCTCGGTAGGAAAGAGCTGTGGCTGGGGACGGATTCATCCGGGGCCACGCTGTACCTGCCTTCGATTATTACAGGCCCACGGTTACCAAAGTGCTTCACGGGGAAGAAAAGACAGAGGAGAGCGAACCTGATCACTTTTGAACTGTTTGAAATAAAATCGACTTCAGCATTAACAGCATTTACATGTGATTTAAGTTTTTCCTCCCACTTAATAATACCGAAAGCAGAGCAGTGTTCTGAAGCCACAGTGTGAGTCTCATCTGTTTTCTCAGGTCTTGCATCATTTCCTGTTAGTACAGAATGATGCAGAGCGTGTCTCCCTCACATTTACTGATGAAATCCCCAGGATTATTTTAGGAGAGACGCACAGCGAGCAGACGCTGCCGTGTCTGGGACCGGAGTCTCGTTCTGATGGATTCTGCTCGTCTCTAAATGCGCCTCCGTGCTGCGAGCGTCGAAGCCTGATGAACGTGATGAAAACACAATAAAAAATGAAGCCGTTTTACGAGGGGCGATAAATAAAAGCTCTTTTTTTCGAATCGAACGCCAACAACAGATCCGTGAGTGTTTAAATAAGCAATTGGGTTGGATTTGATTTAAACTAAACCTAATTACCCCACTAAACGCCTCCATCCTGGTGTTTAGCACATGAACATGTTGATAATTACACTCGCAGACCAGATGTGCAGCTCGTTGGAGGAAGCCGCTGTTTCCTCCGTGCTTCACGTGTCCTCTCACCTCCCAGGATGCTGTGGGAGAAGGGACGTGATGCCTGTGATGTGGTGTCAGCAGGTTGTAGCTGTAGCCCTGGAACCTGACGATCAGAGTAAAAAGACAAACGCGTTAATAGAGATCTGCCTCTAGACACAGCAGTGCGAACACAAACACGACACACACCAAACAGCCACTGACTCACAAAGCAACTCGTGTTCTTGGGAAACGTTCGAACGTCAGTTGCGATGCCTTCGTGCGTTGTTCATGCGTTGACGACATGAGACTACGAGTCCAACGCCTCAGCCTGAAGCCTCCTCTGTTGAATGTTCCTCTCTGCCGCTACGAAAGCATCAAGCGTTTACTATTAATCATACGGATCTCGATGCGTTTGTCAGCGAACGCGGTTTGAGGATGCAGCAGAGAGACGCATACATTACTTTGCCCCATGCAGAGAGATGTGAAGTCAATGATGTGTTGTGTATTGATGGAAGCATATTTCTGCCCCATTTGTGCTGCCAAAACTCAGGATCTCACAGCTTCGTACGATCTGCGCGGCACCTTCCAGCACTGGCACCGAGCTGCACCGATAACGTTTCCTTTACTGGCAAACGCTGCGTGTGTGTGCGTCTCGGCGTTTGCGCTCTGTGCTGGGGGCGACATCGAACGCGGAGGTCAAAGGAATACGAGGCCGCCGACAAGACGTGTGAAGGGAAACGAAAACGGAGAAGCTGTGAAAACATGCTCTTTTCAAGCCAGCCAGCGTCAGATTGGGAGCTCAAGGCTTCAGATGCACAGCGGCCTTATAACTGCGTGGGTGGCTGCGCGGCGCAGGCAGGGCAGAAATGCTGTATATCGTCAATTAGCAGGACTCCTGCACTGACAGTTCTTCTTCCAGCGCTTAGCCAAAGGTCCTCGCTGAGCTGGTTTCACCTGCTGTCACCTCGCTCTCCACCCCCACTCTTCCCATAATAACCCTCTCCACAGGGGACGCCGCAGACTGGGTGCGCCAGTGTTGTGTTACGCTGTCAGCTGAGCTGGTGGAGGACTGTCCCCACCGACGCAGAGCAGCTGCTCCCCCTCGGTTTGGCCACAGCGCCGGTACTGGGAGCGTTCTGCGACTGTTTGGACCCTGCCAGTCCGGGTCAGGTGGTGCACGTCAGTGATTTGAAACGTATTGTCTCCACGGGCTCCTGAACATCTCAGCTTCTTCAGAAGCGCTGACCCACCAACCAACACAAATCAGCTGTTGTGTAATGTTTGTTGATTGTGTCAACCCTTCGGAGACTTCACTGCCAGTATCGTTGACGGTGACCTTTGTCCAACCCTGACCCGAGCCTGAGGTCGAATGAATCATTTGGTGACAGCCAGTCAACGGTTGTGGGACTTCACAGAGAGACGGTGGTATTCTGCAGAATTGTCAGCTCAGAAAAGGAGCCTCATTAATGCTTCGGACTGCATCCGTCTCCGTCCTTAGTTGTTCCGTCGCTGGATGCTGCACTGCACAGAAACCAAACATTTAAGCAGGAAACGGGGGAAAGGACACATTTAAAGGCCCTTTGACTAATTTCAGGAGGTCACCTGAGAACCAAACCGCTGCCCGTGGGGCGTTTCTGAATGGGCTGAAGAGAAAGGGTTAATCCATCAGGCGGTGCGGAGGAATGAGTCTGGTCTTGAGGCGGCGGAGCTGTTCGGTATGGGATGATGATATCTGCAGTTCATGCGTGGTATGTCAGGTATATCTGTGGGCGAGCAGTTTGGCCACAGGGTACGTCCCATTCTTTGGCCGTGTGTCACAGGTGTGTGCGTGACTGTCTGCATACTGAGGATGCATGTGGGAGCAGAGAGAGAGCACCTGGCTCAGAGGTGAGTCACGGACGCAGGCAGTCGCTCTGACATTTAGTTCTAATGAAGCACTGGGAAGATAATGGCAGCTATTGGCACTGGCAGGCGCACACACACATGCAAAACAGACATGAAAAGCCTTCCTCAACACTTACCTCTGCAGAACCTGTGCTTCAGACCCTGACTCATGCACATTAAGGCAGAGGAGGCGGAGGAGGGAGACGTGTATTGAGGCCCCAGACAAGATGACAGTCAAAAGGACACTTAGAGAGCCAAACAGCAGCAGCACTCACAGGAGGCAGACGGCGGCACCAAGGCAGAGGGATGGAGAAGGTAACGAGGTGACTAATGCAGGTGAGGCTGATTAGCTAACTTGAAAACATAAGTGAGAGAGTTGGAGAGGAAGGAAAAGCCGAGAGCGTCGCAGCCTCGCAGATGAACTGTTTTACTTCACAGGAAAAGGGACAGACAGTCACGCAAACAAAGCGTCGACGGCTGGAGCGTTTCCAGTCGCTGCCTGGCTGCCGAGCGAAAAGGTGAAGATGCAGTAAACGGGCACTGGGGCTTTCTCACTCGCCTGTCGGTCGCTTTGCATGTACAATAATACCAGTCATGCGTGTGCAGGGCTCATCAGCATATATAAGGTCACATCTGATCACCGTGCTTCCCCTCAGAGAAAGCATCCACTGCTGGTTGTAGTTTGTTCCTGACTCACTGTGGTTTCCCTCCAGCTCGTGTGTGTGATCAAAGAGATTGACCAAAAGGCTGAGCACTACTGTGAGTCAGGCCTCCAGCTTCCTGGCTAACACGGCGTTAGCGGCTGTGTGCCGGGACTCTGGGTCACCCTCTGATCAGATCTGAGTAGATTTCTTTCTTGTCGCGCCCACACAGTCACACACACACACACACACACACAAAAAGCCTCATTTATTTAACCTCTGTCAGAGTGTTGAAGTTTCTGACACGCTCTCAAACGCCCATGTGGTTTTGGGAAATTCTGCCTTTCTAACTCTTTTGTTCTGCCTCCCTGCTGCAGCACCTCCACTCACCATTTGCTTATTGTGTGAGGACTACAATGACTTCATGAGCGACTGCGATGCGATTGTGCGTTAAAGGCAGAGACACCAGGAGAAAAACGCACGTTTGATAAAGAAGTGAAACGCGAGGCTGCCCGAGCGGAACAAGAGCCCTTGAAAATTCTCTTGTTGCTCCGGTAACAGCGAGGACAGGTTCAGGTGAAGCCACAGTAAAACGCGCCGTGTTCCTCCCCTTTTGTGTCGAGCAACGTTTGTGTGTGACCAGCGAGTGCAACAGGCCTGGATCCGCGTTAATGCAGCGCGTTTTGTTTGCGCTGATCCTTTCAAGTGAACTCGGCCTCGTCGCCTCATTTACCTCTGCGGCGCCGTAGCATTAGTGGCCTTTGCCGTCGCCGTGTTTTCTTTTATTTGGCGATGGAGAGACTTTCTCTTCCCGCTAACACATCCTCGAATCTCCATTAAACACGACGCTTTTCATCCAATTCAAACTCGACAGTGCTTTTCACCAGGTTGTCACGCCCTCCTCATTGTGCTGCTATTTGACGCTGAGAAAAAAATAATCTTGAAAAGTGACAGTCACTTCTCTGTCGTGGACCTTTTTTAAATGATGTTTTAATTTTACTTTCCTCTGAATATGTTCTTCTTTTTTCGCTGGCGTTGTTGTTGTTGTTGTTGCAGGCGAAGCCCGTGTTTGAGTGGTGGAGGTGAAAACCATTATAAGACGTGTCGGCGGAGAGAGGAGAGGGGGAGCGAGTGGCTGTGTGGTGCGATGAGTGGGCTGCCGTGCATTCTTTTCGTCTTATTCACTGAGTGGGCCGCTAATTCGTGTTTGCGTTCACCGGGTTTACCTAGGGGGGGAAATGCTTTATTATACGCTGTCTTTGAAATCGATGACTAATTGTGCTTCTTTCTCTCCCTCTCGTGTGTCTTCATCTCCTTCTTCTCCGTCTTCCGTGCCCTCGTGTCTCTCAGCTCTTCCTCTTCTGGACCTGAGGGCTGCAGGGTTCTGGGGACAGAGTTCGATCGTCAGGACGAGTGTGCTACGACTAAAAAACGGTGATTAATCTTTCTTGCTAGGTGCGTTTTACAGTGAAACACAAAGCGCACAGGACAGTAATGCAGACGCGACCTTGGAGAGCGTGAGTAGAGGCAACAAGAAGTGAAAGAAGTGCATTCTCGCAACATGAGTCACTGGTGAGTGAAAGCGCTGTAATTGAAGCCACACACGGCGAAGGAGAACGACAGCAGACGCCAGGTCTCCAGCTCGGACCTGATTCCACCTCGCAGTCATGATACGGGTAAAACGCCGCATGCTCACATCTGGCCTCCTACTGTGCTACACTTCACCCGACCACTGCTTCAGGCGTCTTCGTCCAGCTGCTGTCGCGTCGGGAGCATGCGACTGCAGGGAAGAAGGTTTTGAATCAAAGATGGCGGCTGTTTTCTGCCTCGTGCGCAGAATGTGCAGCTGTTCGCTCGGTGCTGCCCCTGGTGGTCGGTCGCAGGTCGCCAGTATTGATACATCTGTAACTTCGACTCTTGCAGATCTTGCAGATTATCGGCGTAGTGCAGAGGTTTACGTCACACGTTTGCACCGTGGGAGCTTCAGCATCCAGCTCCTCGCACGGCGGCAGACGGAGACGCTCTGTTTCGTGTCTGTCTGTCTGAAGTGCGCTGATCCGTGAGAGGTGTCGCATGTTGGATGAGGCCTTGTCCTGGTTTGTGTTTTGTTTCATGTGTTACTAGGTAGAAGGACGTAGTTTCTACCGCTGAGATGTTGAACCAGGATTGTGGAGGCGTCACCGGTGTTTTGGTCTCCAGACGTTTGTTACTGTGGGTTCACCTGCTCTCTGTTATTGTATTATCAGTGTTTTTGTGTTTGTCGTTGCTTCGGAGCTTCGGCTGGAACCAAAACGACCATTTGGGCTGAACAAGTCAAAGTCTGTCGACTCGGCTCGAGTCTCCGCTGTCTTCACCACGACCTGCCTCCAGTCCCGCCTCTGACCACAGCTACCATTTCATTTACTGTGGTCTGGACCATGATAGCGCACGCACACGTGCTCGAACCCGCACGTGTTCTCAAACGCAGTCCATCCACTTGACAGCTGGTGTTTTCAGTAAAATGGTCAGAAGGCTTTTTGTGTTTTTTCCCTCGCTTCATCTCAAGGAACAAAAACAGAGACACATGCTGTGAGTCACTGCGTGTGTCACGGTGATCCGTCAGGGAGGACGCCGTCCGCGGCCGGACGGACCTCCTGTACGTAAGACCCACCAGGCTTCATTCAGGTCGCACACAGACTCAGTCCAGTCCTTTGCTGGTGCCTGACCCACAAACTGAACGGGCAGAACCGGTCCAGGGCAGCGGCACCAGAGAGAGAAGAACTGAGTCCATCCTTGCACAGTAAGAATCTACTGCAGGCAACTTCCTCCCTTCATTTCAGAAACAATCACTTCACTCAACTCTCTTTGGAAGCAAATGTTCTAACAAATGTTGTCGCAGCTGACGCCGCGCTGTGGGTCTGTCTGTCAGAGCTGTGCAGCACTGACAGCTCAGACGCTATTGTTCAGCAGAACCGTAAAAAGAATTGACAGGGTGAATGTTGTTCTGAGTCGTTGGACTGGCTCTAAAGTAAAAACTTTAAGGTAAACGTCAACGTGGTCTGTGATGCCGAACCAGCTGCCGTTTGACTCTCTGCCAGCGCCTCACAGGTAGCAAGCGCTTTAAAACCCGGCCGTTTGACATAATTCCTGACCACAGCCTGGTCCAATCAGCAGCTGAGCGTGTGGAGGAGTTCACCTGACAGCTTCTCAAACGGAGGTAGAACTGAGGGAAATCCCTAATATGGAAATTGGACACCTGTGCCAGAAAGTTCTTCCCACAGGCTGCGCACGCTCCCTCTGCAGCGTGACTTACGCAACCGTCACAAGCCAGTCCAAGCGTCGCCTCCTGGCTCAGGGCCACCGTCGGCGCCGGCCCGCTACAGCAGCAGCGGAGCCCTGGAGTCGGCAGCTTTGATCCGCCACCGGTGGAACTGTATGAAAGGACACAGGTGATAAGCCGAGCTCAGTCATGTTCCCTCCCGGGCTTATCAGCGTGGCCTACATCGCTCGGGTCACGCTCCGTGTGGACAAGCCCACGCTGCTTTCAGATCCTGCCAGAGAGATGTTTGTGCAAAGCAGCCTGTGTTTCTCCATCCTCAAACGTTTTTTTTGGACACAAACATGAAGCTGTGATTTTTAGTAAAAATGTGCTGTGACCCAGACCGAGCTCAGCGTTCAGGTGCATCATGTGACGGCGTGACGTAAGTGGAACCGTGGAACCGTGAGCTGAGGACAGAGAACTGATTGCTAACTTCAAAGAGGTCCGTCGCCGGTCATGTGACCTCAGCCGGCGGAGGAGCCTGTGCAGAGCGCGAGTCAGTGACACCTGCATTCATTAACCTAATTAAATGTAGAAACAGCGTGAAAGGGAGAATTTCATTGCGTTGCGGCTCACAATGAAAAGAACTTTACCTCCAGCTTTCCCCGGGTGCCGATTTTTCTGTCTCTAAACCCGGCTGCCTTTCAAGGAAGGACCTTGAAAACATGGGTGTCTTGAAAGGCCTTTTTCAGAGACACAAGGTCTCTCTCTGCTGCGGGTTTTGTGCTGTGGAGAAAAGCAGTGATGGGAGAGGGAATGCTTCAGCTTTCTCCTTTGAAAGAAAGTCACATATTTCTAAATGAAAGGCCTTTCGCAACAAGGCTGCAATCATGTTTCTCTGAAAAGGCTGTCTGCCCTTTGGCCTCAGGTATCTCTCATAGGCACGGAGAGGGAGAACAAATGAGAAAAAGCAGACTGACAACCTCTCCTCACTCTTTTTTATTCCTCACCTTTTCTTCCTAGCACAGAGTCTGTATCCTCCTCTGCTCCCTCTCCTTTGGAGGCTGTGTCAGCGTTTATCAGTGAATCCATCCATTATCCATCTAATCACCCAGCTCAGATATTTGAGCAGGAGTTAGCAGGTAATGCCAGAGCATTGTTTCCCACGCTGAACATCCAGGGGTTAACAGAGCAGCGTAGGAGTAGTTTCGATCCGTCAGGTAGGTCAGGTTTCTCCTACCGTGGCTGCATACCTGTGTTACCTCCGTGTGTGCGTGCATGTATTTGCACGCTTCTGCAGAGACATGAAAGGAGGCAGGGAAGCAAATCTGAGACGACAGCCAGTCTGAGTTCTGGAACCAACAAACACCAAACACGGCTCCACTGGTTCCTCTGGTTCAGACCAGACTACCAAATTAAATCCTGACCTTTGAAACTGTTTTCTTAAAAAAGGCTCCAACTCAAAGGTCAACTGCGTCTCAGTCTGAGAGGAGATGCACTGAAAGCTGGAGTTGAATTATGATGAAAAAATGACCAACTGTGCCGCAACCAGCCCAGTGATCAGCCGTCACTTCCAGGACGGAGGCGGAGCCGAGTCTCGTCCTGCTCCATCAGTCAGCGAGTCTCTGCAGTCACAGGCCAGTAAGAGGTGGAGCGTTGGCCCCGGCCGGCGAAGGCTGCCGCCGCGGCGCGTTCGCCATGTTTCTGTGGCTTCTGTGACTTCAGACCGTTCAGCCCAGATTCATCTGCATGTTTTGCGAGGAAACAAACCTCTGAAAGGCGACAGTTCGAGAACCTGCCGTCAGAGGTCAGACCGCGGCCTCCCCTCATTCTGCGTCATTACGTCTGGAGTCGATCAGAAAAACGGTGAACCCGAAGCACGGCAGCGCGGATTTAGCATCACTTCATTCCTCAGATTCCAGGGACTCGGTCGTTTCAGACGTTTCCAGGTCACCTCAGGGAAAACGTTTACACCTCCATATACAACGCACCTTGTGTAATCCCTGTGGTGGCGGGAGGCTGTTTAAACAGAGCGGGCCCTTGATGTGGGGCCTCTGTGCGTGCGGGTCTTTCACCCGGGTGTGTGTGTGCGTCTCGAGCTTTCTGGCCATGGGAACAATGGTCCTTTAGAATGCGGGGTTACTGGTGCGCTGACCCCTGGCAAATACGAGCCATGTTCTGGCATTCCAGGCCTGATTGGCACTTTGAGCCTGCAGAGAGCTCAAAGGACACGCAGGAAATGTGACCAGTGTAATTGGTTATATATTAGCGGAGCATTCTCCCCTGTTTAAATGATGGAACATTCTTCAGTGACACTTAGGTGGATGGGATGGGATTCCACCAGCTAAGGGCGAGGGGGGGGTGGAGACTCAAAGACTTGTTGCAGAAAGCCTGGGTTTGGGGTCGCACCTTGTGTTTTTACCTCCGTGGTGGCGAACGAGAGCCTCGGGTCACGATCCGATCGCCGCCCCCCCTCCGAAGCGTGGCGAGCGGCGGCGGCTCCAAAAAAGGCCAAATCAGTAGCTTGACCTTTGACCTGGGTGACCGCTTAGTGTGTGGGTGATGTGTTTCTGTCCTGAGAGTCCACGTCTGCGGAAAATCTGTATGGGCACACCAGATACCTGTCAAAATAAAAGCCCCGGCTCAGACCTCAGACCAGTGGCAGATGGTGAGCTATCATCCCCTGAGGCTCAGAGGCCGCGGACCCACAGCATCAGCCCGCATTCCTTCCTCAGGCAGCGAGTTTAAGGATGGAACGGGTGCCGATGCTGCTGATGTCGGCTGAGGCGACCTTATCACGGCTTGTTTAGTAGTTTACATAACACTGGTCTGGCAGAGTCGTTGGTATGTGGCCAGAGGGAAGGGCAGAGCTAGCTCGCGGCTGCCGCTCTCTGCCTGTCAGGCCGTGAAACCCTATGGGAACCATCCTGCCTAAGTGCCCGCCCACCCGTCAGCACAGGCGGAGCAGGTTGAAGAGGATGGGTTCATCAGAGCTGGACTGAAATCCAACGCCCACACGGACTCAGGTACCGAGTTGAGTCCAATGCTGCAGGCCTCGCTTTTCCTCTGCTCTGCGTCCGTCTGCTGATGGTTTAGCACATTTAGGCTTCCATCCTTGTTTTTCTCTGAGTGTTGACTGTGAACACTGCTCTGACGTCGTTTCGTATTATTTCTTGGCTGTAGTAGACGTTTCGAGTGCGGCTGTGCTTTTGCTCGTTGCTCTCTGGTGCAGCGTGAACTAGCTTATCGCGGGTTGACGCCTGCTTCCATCAGCTGTGAGTTCCACCTCACATGTGTCCTGTTCCACCAGCTGGTGAATGTGGATCTGATGGGTTCAGAGGGAAACAGAGGGACCACGGTAGTTTAGGTGATTAGGAGAACATCTCTTTGAAACTGTCAACAGGGAAAATCTGCTGCAAAGCTCAATGATAGTAACTGTAAAAATCTCTTTTGATTATACATTTTTAAATTATATTACACTTTGAAAGACGCCCCTTTTCTAGTCTAGTACCCGACTAAGGCTTCCTGCTTTTAAAGCACGTGGAGAATTATCAGCCACAATACAATGAATCCCCGAACATCCGACTCATCTATGTCTCACGGACCTGAACGTTGCGTGAAACGCTTTGGCCCAGTCCCAGCGTCTCTGCAGCACCTGGCTACTGATCAGCCAGGCGGGACTAACCGGGTCAGGCCAGGCCACAGCCCGTAGCTGGACCAACAGCTCCCTCTTGTGTCCAGATGTTGTTACCGTCACTTCTACCACGCAGGTCTTTGCTGAGCTTCACCGAGAGGCGGCGGCGTCTCACAGCGCAGGACCCAGGACCGGGGACGGAGCGGCCGCGGCCGCATGGGTGGCGCTGTCCTCTGCTTTAGACCCAAGCAAACAGCAAACGCAGGGGTGGCGTTCATGTGACCGGCAGGGACCAGCAGAGGTCATTACAGACCGAACAGCCTGACCTCAGTCTGCAGAGCCGCTGACGCTCTTCAACTATTTCCAGAAAACCAACAGCTGGGCAGATGTTCTGGACGCCTCCTTCCACGTGTTGTAGTGAAGAAGGTGAACGGCTGCTTCACCAGTTTTCAGATTTCATTTCTGACGCTGAGTGAAGGACACAGGCAACAGAGGAACCTTCACACTTCGACCTAAAGGCAGCTGGGTTTCAATCTAAGTCTGTGCAGGTTAAATCAAGCTTTAAGCAGGCAGCTCTCCTCTGCTTCCTTCACCCGAGGAGACAGTAGACGCAAAGTGTTTAGAACCGAACCTCAACATGTGCAGAACCCTGGGTTCAGCTCAGACATTCCACCTCTCCCAGATGTAGAGCATTAATAAAATGATACATCTTAGGAATGTGAAATGTAAGCATGTGATTACGTAACAGTCAACTTAACGGCGAGTTCCCCGACGCCGAACGGTGCTTTGCAGGTTGAATCCAGGGTGACGCCAGCGGAAACACAGGACGGAGGAGGCGGCGACCGATCCGGCTCTGCTGGGGGTTGGGGTTGGTCTCGGGGGTCCGATGCTGGGATTCCTCAGGTTCCTGGAAGAGAGGAAGCAGGAAACCTGTGACTCACATCAGCCACAGGATGATGTCATCAGGGCTGAAGAATGCGGCCGCGTCTCTGGAGAAACCACTGATGGAAATAAACTCATCTTCTGTACACTTTTATTAGAGGACGTGAGGACGACAGCTACTGACTTGTGTCACGGCGCCTTAGAGCCCAGAAGTTCCTGCTGGTGCGACTCCACCTTTTGTTCTTCCTGTCCGTGCGTCGCATCCATCCCGCAGCTGAAAACCCGTGGTTTCTTCCGTCTCCCTCATCTCTGCGTTCGTGCAGAAGGCCGCGAATGGGAACGAGCCGCTCCTCGAGGATCTCCTCGTCCGTGCTTGAACGGACTTGAGGGATCTGAGGTGGATCCGTGTGGCGCAGTAGCTGCCGTTTACATGGACGTATGCAGTGATGCTCACCGAGAAAGACGACAGCAAATAGTTCCCCGTCGAGCTCGTTCCCAAGCCTTGTGCGTTATTCGTTAATATCTTCATGAGTTCACTTGAAAAGTGATGAAATGCCTGGTTTTGATCTCAAATGAGGTGGAAGTGATACAGTTCCACACAGGCCTTTGTGTCATTGTGTGAGAAAGTCTGTTGTTGCCTCTGCAGAATGTCAACATGACTGTCTGTCCATGAGCGGCTGTGCCAGAGTCAACGGCTCAACAGTCTTCAAAGTCGGGAAGCTTTGGGGAGCTTAGCTCGGCTCCGTCCCAAACCAACCACGCTGGCTGACGTCAGATTATTAAAACGTGCAACAGCATCAACGCGTCTCTGGTCCGATGGGAAGCGTGTTGATGGATCCGTGATGGATCCTCTGTCTTCTTTACAGCTGGATTAGTTTTGTTTCAGGTTCGTCTTCCTTTTCATCTTCTTCGTGTGTTGTGATGTTCTTCACTTCCAGAAAGACGCTCGGTCTAATGTTGTGGACAGAGCAAATTGTGTCGTGATTAAAATGACAGAAATGTAGCAACAGAAATGATTAGTCAGCGAATAAAAACGGATCAGCTCACTGACCGCGGCGCCAGGAGGCAGCTGGGCTGAACTCAGAGCAGTGAGACTGTTCACTCAGCTCATTCAGCGAAACGAAATATATTTCACATATGGATATGATCTTATTCGTGCCTAAATATTTTCACATAGACTGAGCAGAGTCTGCAACAGAACCTCCAGGAGACGCCGAAGCTTATTCTGCCTGATCCCACATTGAAACATTTAGTCTGTGTCGTCATCCCTGAAACGATTCTTTAGGGGATTTTAAGGCCTTTGTTTCAGATGCTCATGTTCTGTTCTCTGATCTCGCTGCAGTGATTATGATTCATGAGACTGGTTAAGCAGCAGGTTCGGTCTGGTTCGGTCCGTTTCCTCTGTAAGTCTTCAGGCTCAGATCGTCAGTCGGTGAAGGTCCAACCCGAAGAAAGTCGACTCCTCCGACTCCTGCAAGAAGGGAAACACACAGATGGTAAAATCTGGGTTTTCATCCCTCTTGTTTCAGCAGGTCGTCCTGATTCCAGATTTAGACAAATGGACGCGGCTCCTGCTGTGAACCACAGAGAGACGTGACCTGAATAAGGTTAAACAGTAACACGCTGCTATACGTGGGACGTCCGTGGGCCGTGCAGCCCTTTAGGTTCTGTGCATGAAGGGAATGTTGTTCTACCGGACTGTGGAATGCACTGTTCAAACACCACGGACCCGCCCACACTGGACCCAGCTCTCCTCATATAGGGACTGGAAGCGGCTGGAAGGAGCCTGATCAGCTTTGCTTCATCTGCCAGTCTGGTCCAGGGCAGATCAGGACGCCGCGGCTCCGTCAGTCGAGCTCAGAGCTCCCTGGCACCGGAAGGTCTATCGCGGCTGCTTCCTGTTCTGTGCTTTTAGTTTTTCTCCTTTCTGAGGAAGCAGTCAAACAGTTAATGTTCACGTCTTAAATATCAAGTACATTTACTCAAACGGGAAGAAACATGTTCAGCGTGACATCCCCCCGTGAAGCAGAGCTGTCGCGTGTGACGTCACCACGGTTACAGCGCTGCTAAAAGTAGGATCTGATATTTTACTGGTTTAGCTTATAATTATTAACACAGGTCTGTAATTTGCCTTATTAAATATCATGGAGACCTGATGTTCTGTGGGCTTTGAATCCAGCGTGTCTGTAATTAGCCACAAGCCTTTCTACAGAACACGTGACCTCGAGGTTATTTTAAACGAATCAGAGCTAATAACAGAATATCTGAATATTTCAAACAGTTGTTTATCCAAACAATGTGGGATTATTAAATCAGGTTTGAGAAGAGGGACATTTCCTCCCAACAACAGTAAAAAAGACTTAGGCCTAACAAATTAACAGTTTATTAAAGATGCCTATCGAGCATAATCGCCAAACATCCGCTGTTGCGTCTGGATCTGATTGTCGTCTCTGGATCTCCTTCAGCTGAAGCAGCCACATTTCCTCATCTGTGCTCTATTATACGTCTTTTATTTCATCCGCAGGGCAGAGGATTTTTATTTTGATCTGCATTTGGATTTAGAGATGTTGTGTTCGTGTGTGTGTCCAAGGTTAATGCTTCCCGTGCTTTTCCAACATTCAGGTCTGTAAGTCATTATCTAATCTGAGCTGCACTTTTCCAAAACCGAGGCTCACGAGTGCAGAAACGGAAGAAGAACCTCAGGATGTGCACAGACGCCTTCTCGCACAGTTGGTTGTGTTTCGGACCAAGCGTTCATTTCAGACGTTCCATTCGGTTTAACGGTTTATAAGTCATGCGCCTGTGTTGGCCAGGACAACCCCAGACCGGTGACCAGACAACCCGAGCACGCGCTCCAGCAGCTCCAGCTCTAACACGTCGCCACGGCAACGCTCTTATTCCTACCTGAAGTCCATAGTCAGGGCAGATCCGTGTTTCTTTCCTGTTTGACTCACGCTCCACTCGCAATCATTAAAGTCAAAATCTGAAGCCGCCTTCTTCTCAGTGACGCCTGATAGGAGAAACATGGCCGACGGCATCACCCTTTCATGTGGACTCTTTAGGATCCAACCTTTAGGATATGCAAGAAAATCAGGCAACGCTCTTTACTCCAAACTACTGAAGTGCAGGAATGTGCTTTGTGCTGCTGCTGTCGGTTAAACTGAGCTGCTTTGAGGTCAAAGGCCACATGAGACCAGGTCCTGCTCCAGGAGCAGCCAGCGTCCAGAACCAGAACCAACCAAATGGTCGTGATGGAGGATGTTGAGATCTCGCCTTTGTCGTTTTGTGATTCGTTCATATCAGAGCCTTTAACTTTACCACCTGAACCTTGTTCACCTTTTATCCCCGTACAGACCTCGTACAGCGTTGACATGTAGGTGAGCAGGACCAGGTTTCTGCCCACACCCATCGTTCCTTCGGATGCGTCTTTAAGTCTCACGTTTACCTTGTGTAAACCTGCAGGATGAGCGCGGCCCACATGTCGAGCTCATCACGGGCCTCGGCCGCAACGTGCGGGGGTTGACACAGTCTGTCCGAAGAGCCCAGAGCCTCTATGATGTCTCACCCTGTGAAGGGCTCTCTATCGACATGATGAACGGCCTCGGCCTCGCGGTGCAGCAGTTGGAGTAATTGAGTCACAGCCCAGGGGTCGTCGGCCCGAACCTGGTTTACACATCAGAGGAGAAGAAGAATGTCTGAATCCCTGCCTCGTGTTTTATCTTTCATTATCAGAAAGCATCTGATGATCAGTCTAATGCTAAAGTAGCAGGCGCGTGTCTCAGCGTCTCAGAGGGTCAGTCACACTCGCACCAACATTCACAGCTTTTCACGTGTGAAGTCTGCTGAAGAGGCGGAAAAACATAAAAGCACACACAGCCCTGAGAAGAACGGTGGAGACAAAGCGAGGGGAAAGAACTCACAAAACCAGGAAGAGGAAGTGAAAGAAAAACCGGACGACCTTTGACCTCATGTATGTTCCCGTCCTGCTGAGAGCCTGTAGATGGAGGCCAGTGTGGAGCGACTGTGACGGTGGGAGTCGGCGTTCGAACGCGCGGTGACTGTTCGGAGTGAACCGTCTGAGCTCCAGGTCACCGGCAGGACGTCGGCCACCGTAGCATCCTTTGAACAGGACACGTGAGATGCAGATGGCAGCAACTGTGGCTAAAGTGATGTGATTTGACAGACAGGCTGAGCTGAGCTGAAGCTCGCCGCCTGTCTGAGAGCCACTCTCTTGTCATTTTTCCCAGCTGCACGTTGCTCCTCTGTTACTGCTCAGCAAATACACAGGCTCCGCTGCCCAGTTTTCCGACACCATGTTCTGAACCTGCTGATTTAAACAGTGAGCGGTAGAGCGTATGTTCTTACTCTCCGGCCCCAGGACGGCAGCAGGACGAATATCTGGCCAGCTGCACGTGACTGAGAGAACGGGAGTGGTTCTGTTTCCTGGACGCAGCCGAGTGGAGATCACTTTACTTCAGAGAGGGAGTGAACACTGAGCCGACACGTCCCAGTTCTGGTTCCTGTTGCTCTGTTTGGCCTCAAAGCCAGCATGTGCTGAAGAGACTCACTTGACTGGTTCAGGCGTTAACATTTAATTGCTGAACTTTAGTAACGTCTGTTGTGTCCAGTGATTTGTGTCTCCACAGACACAAAACAGACGAGTGATGGGACTTTGAAACCCCAACGTGTGTTTCTGTGCATCTCCTTAAACTTCGTGCAGCATTTCTTCCTCTATTTCCAGCAGATCCCTCCTCCAGTGGTGACGCTGTGCAGTGACAGTGGATGTGGCTCAGACCCAGCGGTTTCCTACTAAGTCTTTACTTAGACCTTAATTACAAGACAACTGGGAAACTTTGTTAGAGGAAATGGAAACGTCTGACTTAAACGGACCTTTTCTTTTCCTTCTCCTCGCCTGGATGTGCAGCTCAAACACACACCAGCTTTCTGCTCCACACTCATCTGCTTCTGCACAGTGACTCCTGCAGGGACGTGGTGGAGGGGGCTGGGGTCTGTGGGCGTCTCTCTGTGCGCTCTGAAGGAGGAACCTGACGCCCGTTCCCCTCTCGCTCCTCTGGCCAGCAGGGGTAAAGAGGAGCAGTCCTTCAGAAAGTGTGCCACGGCTAGTGAAAGGGGTGTTGTTGGCTAATCTGGCAACCGTCGGTTCCGGGGAAGGTCTGGAGGTTTGTGTGGACGCCTCCGTGAAAGGCTGCGTCCTGGGAAAAAGCACATCCGCGTTTAGCTCCGCGCAGGTTTCCAGAAAATCGCGCTTTAGACAGAAACGGTTCGCTTTGGAGAGTGAATGTCCGGATGTTGTTTGGATGTACATTGCTCCAAAAAGTTTCACCGAATACCTTCATTCATTTGTCCCGGAGCTGAGTGATTGGTGGGTGTACTTTGGTTCTGCTCCACAGATGATCAGTCCTCCTCATCTCCTCGGACTGTGCTACAAGACGGAAGCATTTGACAGGACGTACTGGATGTAACCGTTTACGCAGCGTAAACTCGGCTGTGCGTCGGCTGAAGAGCAGACTGTGGAGTGGATCTCCTCAGAACAAGACATGGCCTAAACCCATCCCTGGCAGACTAGTGTGTCCCGAACCAGCACGCTTCATCTGGAATTAATCCATCACCGAACTCAGATGCGCTAAAGACGCGCCAGGATAACGGATCCTCGTCTGGGTCTTTGTGTGTTACAGTTTATCTGACGTCTCGCCAGAATGAAGGCTTTGCTTCTCAGCGTAGCTCTGATATATCTCCTGACCTGGGCGGCCGAAGCCGACAAACAGACTCTTTTGAAGCGGGTCCATACCCAGGACATCCCTGGACATACCCAGGGACGCGTGCGCCCTGGCTCTAGGTCCGCCATCTCCGTGCACAGCCCGAGGATGGAGGGGGAGATACAGGCCGATCAGAGTGTGACGGTGTCCGCCACGACGGGAACGAGGAGAGGGGTCGCCGGACAGGTCGGCTTACCCCGTCAGGCGAACCTCCAGCAAGACCAGGGCGCGCCAGGAGCCAGAGCCAGGGTGACCCGGATGCCCAGCAGCGCCGGGTCGCCAAACCTACTGGCCAGCTTTGCGGGGAAGAACCGCGTATTGGTGATCTCCGCTCCGCATGACTCAGACGGCTACTACCGGCTGATGATGTCGCTTCTGAAGCCAGATGTGTACTGCGAGCTCGCCGAGCGACACGTCCACCAGATCGTCATGTTTCACCAGCAGGGAGAGATGGGAGGCAGGGTGAGGAGGATCACCAACGAGGGGAAGGTGCTGGAGGAGCCGCTGGACACCGCTCTCATCCCCAGACTCATGAGCTTCCTCAAGCTGGAGAAAGGTGAGTCACACTTGTTTCCTGGTGGAAAGTAACTTGTGTTAATTAGGCGAAGTCCGGGTGGAATGCCTTGCTCAAGACAATGTCAAGGTCACATCTGAATGCTTTCCGTCCCTGTGATGTGATGACCTGCAGGCAAGTTTGGCATGGTGCTGCTGAAGAAGACCCTGCAGGTGGAGGAGCGGTACCCCTACCCCGTGAGGCTGGAGGCCATGTACGAGGTGATCGACCAGTCGCCCATGAGGAAGCTGGAGAAGCTCCGGCAGAAAGGCTTCGTCCAGAAGTGCAAAGGAGCAGGAGTGGAGGGGCAGGTGGAGGAGGGCACGCTCACAGGTGGGAGGGGAGGAGCTGTCACAGTCACAAGTCACAGTCTGCAAATGAAATGCAAACGTGTGTGTGTGTGTGTATGTGTGTAGACACACCTGTAGAAAGAAAACCAACAAAGAAGATTCCTAGAAAGCCCACACAGGCACTGACGACAACAACCACGGCTGCCGCCACAACCACTACAACAACCACACGACCGACCACCACAACGAAACGACCGACGACCACCACCACCACACGACCGACCACCACCACCACAAGACCCACCACCACACGACCCACCACCACACGACCCACCACCACCACAACCAAACCCACAACCCCGACCACCACCCAGAGAACAACCAGAGCCCACACCACGTGGCTGCCAGCCCCTCGAACCACTGCTGACTCTTACTCCGACCCCGGGCAGAGGGACCGGGACCCGGCTAAAACCACCCCGGCCGGAGACAACCGCACAGACAAGGACAAGAACAGACATCCACACCGGCGCAAGCTGGGTCCTTCCACACACAAGGTCTTCAAGAAGAAGCCTGGCGGAGAGAAGGTGAGGGCGCATTGTCTCTGTACGCTGTTTAGCCCTGTGGCCTCAGGCACAGATTCACGACGCACAAGGTCTCGCCAGCAATGACAAAAGTGACGGTTTCAGTGATGTGAGGATGTGAAAATGTGGCGCATGACTGCTGTGATGGAGCTGACAGGCGATCTGTGCCTCTGTAGGTGTTGACCAAGTACGAGGACCCGTATGAGCCCAGCAAGCCGACGGCGAGTGATCCTGAGACGGAGGCCTTCACCGACGTCAGCCCCACCAACAAGGGGAAGGGCAAGCACGACAAGAAGAAGAAGAAGGGCGACAAGATGCCCAAAAAGCCCGAAAGGCGAGGGGGGAAAGCGGGGAAGGAGGGGAAGACCGGAGGCAAGAAGAATGGAAAGAAGCTGTCCAAGTACCCGGACAAAGAGGACTACCCGAAGCCCACCAAGAAGCCCACGCCCCCTCCCAGAGGATCCCTGGCCGCTTTCCTGGACTACTTTGAGAACAGGAGGCGGCTGCTGGTGAGAGCACAACACTCAGTTCACTCACTCTCGTGATGTTGGGTTACACCTTAGTGATAGATATGAAGGTCGCAGCTTCAGCCTGGAGCAGTAACCTGCTACCTGGGACTCCTCTCGGCCTCTTATATTACTACCCTCATTGCTGTCCAGTCTTGCCTGCACAGCTGTGCGCCACCAGACAGTGGAAAACGTGGCCGTCCACCACCTGCAGGCTAATAACACTGAGCACGCGTGTGACTCTAACCTGCAGCTGATCACGTCGCCCAGCGAGGAGAACAGCATGTACGTTCAGCAGAGGGACGAGTACCTGGAGTCCGTGTGTGAGATGGCCGTCAGGAAGGTCTCCATCATCACCATCTTCGGCTCCCTGAGCAACTCCACCATGAAGATCGACCACTACCAGCTGGGTAAGACGATCGACTCATGGGGCCATCAAGGAAGGATTTGTTGTGGATCCGGGTCTTTTGACAGTCAGCTGCCCTACACTCGTCATTTAGCAGCTGCTGGGGTCCTGTTGGTTTTTTGTGAGCTTCACCACAGTCTGGTCTGCAGGGACTTTCCCCGCTGCCTCTCTGTGAGCTGAACAGTGGCGCATTCACCAGACTCGGCTCTGCCCAGTGACGGTGTCGCAGTCCTGCAGCTCACGGCTGAGTTTGGGGAAGAGTTTACAGCTACGCAGACGAGTCCTGCGGCGCCTGCTGCTCACGCCCAGCAGATGTTCCAGCGCAGGCTCCTTCACACTCTGTTTGGTTTGACACGCGACGTCGGCCGCGTTCACGTCGCTACATGCTGTGTAATAGTTTACGAGTCTGTCCACAAGGAGGTTTTATCCAGATGCGAAGCTGCTGCGCCCACAGCAGCACTTACAGGTTTGTTCCACAGTTTCTTACCGTGGGTGTGAGCGGTCGAGGGTTCAGTGCGTGGAGACAACGCGTCTTTCAGCTCGGTGTGACATCATAGCGATGGTGCTGGTGATGTCAGTGCTCAGGCTCTTGCCTTGCGGATGGCGGTTCGTCCATTTTTACGAGCTGGAGGAAGACACGCTTCATCCTGTCTGAGCACTTGCTCGTGCTGTTTATTTAATGGGGAACTTATCATAACAACTTCTATTCTTGTCTTTTTCCAGACGTGTAAAAGCATCGATTTGTCAAATGAACTGACAAACTATAAAGCTGCATTTCTCACCTGCATAGACTTCAGCTGAATGTCAACCCAGCACGTGTCTCAGAACGTGTCTGACGCCTTTTCCTCCTCCAGAGAACGACAAGCCAATGAAGGGCCTTCGCCAGGAGGATCTGGTGAACCAGGCTCTGATCACAGAGCTGAGGAAAGACTACGGCATGACCTACGAAGACTTCTACATGGTGCTCACCGACGTCGACATGAGAGTCAAGGTAGGCGCTCGAGATCCTCCTCCTGGTTCTCTGCTCCTCAGTCCGCGGAGCATGTGACACAAACTCTATGAGCTCTTTGTTGTTTGAAGGATCTGAGAAACGAGCGGCTCCAGTGTTTTAACAAGGCTGTTCAGGAAGCGGACTGACCTGTCGTCGTCCTGCCGTCTGCTCTGAAACACTCCTTTAATTCAGCCTACACCAGTCAGTCAGAGAGAGAGAGAGTTGGAACAAGCTGTGCAGCAGCATTCGGTGAATCCTGAGGAAGGTGTGAGTCTGTGTAAACGGGCTGAGATGAGTTTTATTTCTGCAGCGGTTTCGGTCTCTTTCCCAGAAGTGATACTGAGGAATGACGTGGCCTCGGTCGCACCACAGCACAGACACGTTCCCAACTTCATCACGGGTTCACCGCGGCCTCTGTGTCATCTCCATGCATATCGATTCATTTATTCTGTGGCTTCACCGCATTTCTGGAGAGGATTACACACTCCTGTTGTTTTGGCAGCAATCCTACGAGGTTCCCATCGCCATGAAGGCTGTATTTGACTACGTCGACACGTTTTCCTCCCGCATCCGAGAGATGGAACAGCAGAAGAGCGACGGGGTCACCTGTAAGAAAGAGGACAAGCCCAGGTCCCTGGAGAACTTCCTGTCCAGGTGAGGAAAATTTAGGATTTGAACACACCGCTGGGTGCTTGTATATTTGGTTTCAGTCTGTCCGATCTAGAAACGGCATCTGCTGGGTTGTTGTCTTGCTCAGTAATCAGCTGGATCGGATATGAACGGTAACACAAACCCGCTGCTCGTCAAGGCTGAATCATTGCAATCGCATAGTTTCGCGTGATGTCTAAACCAGGCAGCCTGTCGTTTGTTTCCATGGAGACCTGAATTCACAGCGCTGAGATCTGGCAGGTTTCTGACCGTAATTTAAGGTTGTCTCCTTTCTGCAGAAATAACATGGCGTACCAGCACGAACTCCTCGTCTTAGCACACAGCTTTCCCTGCTGCACCAAAGTGCCACTTACATTCAGGCTAAAATGTTCTGTAATTGCAGGTTCCGCTGGAGACGTCGCCTGTTCATCATCTCAGCCCCCAGCGACGAGGAGTGGGCCTATCAGCAGCAGCTCTACGGCCTGACCAGCCAGGCCTGCAACCTGGGTGAGTCGTCTTAGGCTTCACTAGTCCTACCTCCGCTTTGGTCTCCGCCGCCTCCTGAGGGAGATGCTTGACTCAAGTCATTAGTTTCAGGGTTCATTAATTTATGGTAAATATTTACTGTAGCTGCTTAAAATTACGGTGGTCTTCAGACATGGATGTGCCCATCGACTCGGCCTCAGTCAGCGTTTCCACGGTTACTGCATCATTTCTCAAAAGGGAACATTTATTTCACGCTGCAAATCTCAGCATCCTGTCTGACAGACTTATGTTTGATGGACGTAAACCTGAACGTTCCACTGAAAACCAGACCGATGCCGTCGTGAGGAGTCAGCTTCGGGATTTCGGACCTTTCTCTCTGGTTGTTTCATCTTTCTCTGCCACTACAGTCGAACACATGGACGTTCAGTATGACTTTGAACAACCTGTGAAAAGGTTTGTTACAATTATACTTTCAAATGCGTGAGTCAGGTTAAAGGAGGCTACTCATCAGCAGGCCCAGAGCTCGGAGGGAGCTAAAAGCACGAGAACCTTTTCCCTACTTGTGTTGCTCTTGGCTGAGCTGACACGCAGGCGGTTTCCTCACCCCTGGTTCTGACGACCGGACTGAAAGGTTTGATCCCGGTCTCACCCAGTAAAGGCAGCTCCCCTGTGTTGACCTTCACGGAAAGAGGCGAACCACCACCATCTGCTCCAATAACAAACAGTCGCAGCGAAATCAGCCTGAATAAGCAGAACAAATTACAGACCGAGCGTGAGCTTCACTCTTATCTCTGACATATTTGTTCATCTGCCTCATGTGCTGTAGGTCTGAGACACATCGCAGTCCTCAAGCTGGTCGGTGCGCAACTGGCGGACATGGGTGGACTGTTGGAACTGTATCCTATTAATGGTAAGAACGCAACGCTGGTTCAGGCAAAGCAGCCACAACGTCAGCCTTTGTAGTGTTGAGCGCTACGCCAGCCGCCGTGGTGCACAGCCATGTTTGTTTAGTCGCCTGTGGCAGCGCGACCTCACAGAACAGAATGGTAACGAATTACCAAAAGCCCAGCAGCCGCAGGGAGCAGCCAACATGCTACACGCTACACGCTGCACCGCGTGAGCACATGTTCTGGTTGTGACCACACAGTCTGCCTCCACCTCAGCCCAGAGGTCCCTCTGCTGCATCAGTATTTCTATCAACTCACAGGTAGGGTCTGAATGTGACCAGTTAATCAAGCAGGGTGTTAACTTTACAGGAAGACGAAATGGGTGTCAGATTTAAGCAAGACTGTAGAATCTAGGGCTGTTGCCAGTGGACTGAGGTTTCTGCTGGACATAGAGTAGATGTCAAACACGCCTGCAAACACACACACGGCTGTGCTGCCGCTTTCTGTCGTACATCTCCTGCCGTGAGCGCGACTGCTAAGCTGCATCTCGGCTCCTTCCAGGCAGCGCCACCGTGGAGCGTGAAGGGCTGTCGGCCTCCCTGGTGAAGGACATGAGGAACTACTTCCAGATCAGCCCAGAGTACTTCTCCATGCTGCTGGTAGGGAAGGATGGGAACGTCAAATCCTGGTACCCGTCCCCTATGTGGTCCATGGCTATTATCTACGACCTCGTAGACTCCATGCAGCTGCGCAGGCAGGAGATGGCGATCCAGCAGTCGCTGGGCATGCGCTGCCCCGAGGACGAGTACGGCGGCTACGGCTACCACCAGCACGGATACGAACACGGCTACGAGGACGGCTACCACCAGGGCTATGGCTACTAACCTCGGCCTCCTCGCCAGCACCTCTTCTTTTAAACCATAACCTTTGTAGCACTTAATGAAAGCCTCAAACTGTTGCTTTCACCCATTTAGCGTATGATGCTGGAGGTCGGGCCTTGATTCGCTGGCTCAAGGATATTGTACACATTTGTTTTACTTCTGCCCTCAAACAAGGACTGTTAGCACGTCGTTATTCTGTCTCCTTCTCCAGCCTTTAAAGTCATCGTGTATTTATTAGACATCTTGCAGCTGAGGTTCAGTTATTTTAAAAATACGCTGTCACATTATTTCTTTTGTAAAGTTCCTGTTACTACACATTGTTCTTATTTATACCCTGTTGTCACATGACAAATAAACATTTGTCTACTACAAGTCATGGTCTCGCTGTGCGTTAAATGCCAGGCATAAGAAATGTTTCACTGCAGAGCCGCATCTCCTCCTAGTGGCCAACCGTGGGAAATGAAAACCACCACCAGTGCATTTGAACCCCAGACGCTGCATTCACCCTGAAAGGTGTTCATTTACACCCGCCGGAGTCTTTTTTACTAGCAGTTTATTTTCGGGACAGTATTTATACAACAGAAATTTGAAGGGAAACAGTTCCCAGCATTTCACAGTCGCAGTCATACAACACGATGCTGCCTTGTTTAAGGCCGAACGCCACAGCGTTAGAGTCTCTGATGGTCTCGACCACTGTGTGCTGCTTCGGGTTGGGTTGTCCTGCGAGTTCGGACTGTGTTTGGGCCCAAACGTCGCCACACAGTTGAACCAGAGCTTCTCGTCCACACAGCAGTTAATGGTAACAGTGTCAGTGCTGGTCGAGCCACGGCTCAAATGTGAAAGCTGCTCTGTCGACTAGATGCTCAAGTAACAGGGATCAACAGAAGTAAATAATAAATGATAAATATTTTCCAGCACATACATGTTTGCATTAACTCACCACATTGATGACAGCAGAGTTAATCGACAGACAGTCCCCGACTGTAGTAACCGTCCTGTGGTTTGTAGTTGCTACAAAGACTCTTCCTCAGATTCACTGTCTGTGTTGGGTTTTGTCAGCAGCTCGAGTTCCTCGCCGTCCTGCAAAAGAACACACAGCGAATGAGCTCAGGAGAAAGTCCAGCGTCAAGACGACTCTGAGGTTTAGTCTGTGACTCACTAATACAAAGCCACAATAACACCAGTGACAAACACACACAGCTGAGTCTTGATCAATTACTTGTCTGCTCCTTCAAAATCCAACAGACTACAGTGAATAATGTCGTTATGTGAGTGAAGGCTGCAGCATGAGTCTGAATCCTGTTTTCATAGTGAATCGAGTTTCCTCCTGCGCTGATGAAATCACCTTAGAGGCAAATGGGAGAACGTGGTATGTGTGGGGGGAGAGCTAGGCTTTAAATCTGGGCCTGGTGAGCGGCGCTGTGTGGGCTCGTGTGGTTTGCCGCCTACCCCTCTGGACCTCTCGAACACCTCGCCATTGATGACCCGCAGTTTTTGCTGCTGAAGGCTGTACTCGGGGTCCTTGGGCCGACTGGCGTTGTAGATAAAGATGGACAGCAGCACCATGGGAGCCTGGAGGAAGAAGTCCAGTGAGGGCCGGAAGTTGAAGAGGAAGAGAGACAGGGCAGTGACCAGAACCGTGGTAATCTGTCCCGTCAGCACATGGAACATGTTGTCTCTGAATTTCAAGATGAAGGCCACAGACAAACCCAAAGCAGCTGGGGAGAAGATGGAGACAAGTTGGTTCTTTGTAATAATGACCACGTTTCTCAACATCAGTGGAAGAATCTGACATCACTGCTACTCACCTGTGACCAGCACCAGACCCAGAGAGTAGACGTTATGTCCGTGGAGAAGGCCGCAGTGCACGGTGAGGCCTCGGGCCTCGCTGCCGAGCCCGAGGGTCAGAGCGTTGAACATCACACCAAAGACATACCTGCAACAGCAGCACAGGGAGATCAGAAACGAGTTTAAACGATGGTTTATTTCGCAGGTTGCTTCTCACAGTTTACTGTTCTGGATGAAGATGCTCTCAGTGAGTTGGTCTCCTTCTTTGAGGATCTTCTCATTGTAGATGTTGGCCATGGCAGAGATGAAGCACTGGAGGAGGAGCAGGACGTGACCCACGCCCACAGATCGAAGCTTCTGTAGCATCCGGGCCCTCCACTCCTGTCCGGGCAGGGACGACACCCACGATTCACTGGCACTGCAGCGGGAGCAAAACAAGCAAAAGCGAAAAGAGCTTTAACAACTGACTCCAGTGCTTGTTCCAACATCAGTCATGGTTTTCAGTTCACTATAAAACATACGTGAAGAAATCTTCTCATTTACAGTGGCACCACTGTTCTAGTTCTCCTGAAGTGTGAGCACATCTCCATTCTTTACCTAATAATCTGTGGATGCTTCCTTTTTTCAGGAAATAGTATCTGTCCCATATTTGTCTGGATGTGTTTTTCACATTTCTCAAAATAACTGTCTAATTGTTCACTAGTTATTTATTTCATTGCCAAATGGAGCCTTCCCATACTGAGATACCTGCTGTTCCTCATCTGCTCCAGTAGCTGGGTGTAGAGCAGGCAGGAGTTGGAGGGGGTGGAGAGAGGGTTGGAGTGGAGTCCTGGCACAGCGATGGAGTTCTGGCTGCTTCCCGATCCAGCCGTCAAGGAGACAATGGACAAGAAGAGGACAAGCAACGCTGCCCACTGAACCCAGGACAGACGCCTCCTGACGTGAGAGTCACAAACGTAAGGTGATTTTAGTGCCTCTGTCCTCGACGTCGTTTCAGTGAAGCATTAAGTTTGGAGCAACTGAAAAGAACTTTTCAGATAAAAACTGTAAAATAAACAGCAAATGTTGCCAGAAAGTCGACAGCAACAGAAGATAAGCACAAAGCAGATACACACTCACCACCACTCATCTACACAGTGATTCACAAAATCCATTCTGCTTTCGAGGAACAGAACATTGCACAGTTGACATCTGACTCACTTCAGAACAATCCTGAAGAGAACGGCTGTGGTCAGGATGACAAAGTTTGAGAACAGCACCGCCATGGCCTGGGGACACGAGGCACAACAACTGAACCACACAACCCGTCTTTGAGCTGCACGTTCTGTGACGTTCGGTACGACATGACAAATACATTCATTCTTGTTCGTTAAAGTCCGTTTCCATATTACCAAGGGCCAGATTATTAAAATAATAAGTAATGTGGGGTTCAAAGAGTGTGTTTCATTCTCCACTAACAGGCTGCAGGTAGGTCATCACATAGAAGATGATGAGGTTGTCGAGGAAGTAGAGGAATGCAGGGACGGCCCACTTCAAGGAGCTGAGGAAGGACGAGCTGGAGGAGCAGCCCAGCTCTCTGCAGGATCGGCCCTCTGGACAGGAACACAACCAGACAATAACACACACAACCAGAGATTAACACACACAACACAGAATAACACACAACACAGAATAACACACAACCAGAGATTAACACACACACCACAGAATAACACACAACCAGAGAATAACACACACCACAGAATAACACACACCACAGAATAACACACAACCAGAGAATAAACACACAACACAGAATAACACACAACCAGAGATTAAACACACAACACAGAATAACACACAACCAGAGAATAACACACACCACAGAATAACACACACCACAGAATAACACACAACCAGAGAATAAACACACAACACAGAATAACACACAACCAGAGAATCACACACACAACCAGAGAATCACACACACAACCAGAGAATCACACAACCAGACGCGTTTACCTCGAACGATGACCCTGAGCGACATCACCAGGCAGAAGAGGAGTTTGAGCAGCTCAGCGAGCAGGTTGACAGACGCAGGGAGGAAGTCGTACTTGTTTTCTGCATGAAGACCATCATCAATTAGAAACGAGCCGATATTCAAGTCCGTCGATAGTCACCGGCTTTTATTTCTGTCGGTTACCTGCATTGGCGGAGAACTTGAGCAGCAGGATGCGACTGGTCCCCAGCGTCACAAAGCCCAGGCCGAGGCCCAGAGTGTAGGCCGACGAGCGGGAGCACAGCCCGGGCCAGGGACGGCGGCACAGCATGGCTCAGCTGCCTGGCACCGAGTCAGAGGACGAACCGGACCGGAACCACGACCTCGGCTCTCACGTTACGTTAGCTTCATCTGAACCGCGGCCATCGAAACAGCGAAAACATCCCGCGTCCGTGCGTCTGACACCTTCACTGGTTATTCTTCTAGGCTTCGTATTTACTCCATCACTTCCTGGTTGACCGGCGCAGGCGTACTGGTGCGTGATGACGTCACCAGCTCCAGCCCTGTGGCCGCTGCTTGTTCTTCTCTCCAGGGAATATAATAAAAAGCGTATTTCTACTGACGCAACGAACGTTTTTATCAAGTTTAAGTTCTATCCTCTCAGAAGGTGAATTTCACTGTTCTTCCTGTTTAACTTTCTTTCATAGCATCAACGCCGTGACATACTGTAACGATGAATCCATCCACAAGACGACTGCAGTAACTGATCAGTTCTGTCAGGACACGCTGAGGTCTCCAGAACCAGAGGTCAGTCAGTAGTAAGAGCAGGGCCAGGAGCTGAAGGTTCTGATCTGGTGTTGACTCCATGTGCTTCTCGGTCAGGGTCAGCGTTTGATTCACCACATTGTTTTTCAGGATGACTTTCTTGGGTCATTCTGACGTCAGAGGAGGTTTTCACATTTTAAACAGGGCTTCAGCGATAGGGACACACAGAACCTCTGTAGTGTGAGTCAGCGCTGAAGCCAAACCCACCACAGGAGGTTTCAATTACGAGAGAGAACAACACGAGCAGACGCAGTTCATCGCCCTGGGACACAATGTTTGCACCCAGTGGTAGATAAAGCTCAGACAGCGGACGCCTGCCTCAGATCACAGCGCTCACGCTCGCAGAACAGTCCGGCATCACCTGGAGGACCCATCCCAGACATGAGGCTGTGCGCCTGGGCTGGAGCTCGGCGTGTCCTGCCTGTCCTGGCTCTTCTGGCTGTCCTCCGTGTTAGAGCAGACCAGCCCAGGGAGAGACACTACTACCTCGCTGCTGTGGAGATAGACTGGACTTACTCGGAGGGTGAAAATGGGTACGAGACCTGAAATGAAAGAACTGAGTGTGCTACACGTGGAGGTTTTTATTCATTTACCAGCAACATTAGACTCAGATTTTATAGAAGTGTTTTTATTTTATAAAGGTTTTTGGAGGCTGATACTCATCAATATTGGAACGACATCATCAGAGTTGCAACAGACATCTTGAAGGAATGCGTGGCGGCCCGTGTTAAAGTTCACGTCCTGGCTTTGAGTCTTTGCTGAGTCGTGTTCTGTGTTTTCCATCGTCCCTCAGGTTCGGTTCCACCTATAAGAAAGTGGTGTTTCGGGAATATGAGAAAGGCTTCGAACAGGCCAAGACTCATCCCTCCTGGTTGGGTAAGCAGCGCGCTGGGTTTACGTACGCGTCTGTCTGGTGGTGATTTACTCAAATCTTCCTGTCAACACGGAGACGTTGATTTGCCAGAAAAGTAAATGTAAATCTCTGCAGGTTTGCTGGGACCCACTCTGAGGGCCGAGGAGGGGGAGACCTTCGTCATCACCTTCCGGAACATGGCGACCACGGCACACAGCGTCCACCCACACGGGGTCGCCTACGGCAAGCAGTCAGAGGGTGAGCGGCCTTCAGCCCAGCTGCAGACGAGCAGAGCCCAGTGGGGGGTCTGGGGTCACCGTGGGTGTTCGCCATGTGGCTCATTCCAACAGTTGCACAACATTAGCCAACACAACAAACAACCCTGTTTGTCTTCCCCTGAAATATTAACCAGAAAGGGCCGATAATTGCCGGAGGCGGTTCTGAAGTCCAGCGGGAAGCGGAGCTCAGCCTACGTCCACGCATTTATAAGCCATCCTGTGAATTTAGGGGATGGACTGTGAATGCAGCTTAATCTGTGCTAGTGAATGATTCATCTGAAGGTCAGAGGGCAGGGAAGAGCAAAATGCAAAAAGATGTAATAAGATCATTCAGGAAAGTGAATATGTTGGCACCTCCTCAGACCTGGAATTCGATTATTTCGATCTTTCCCGTCAAGTTCATGGTTTGTTTCCTTTCCTTGTCTTTGCAGGAGCCCAGTACTTTGACAACACGGCACAGAAGGAGAAAGAGGACGACGTGGTGCAGGCGAATTCTGAACATGTGTACTACTGGGAGGTGACATCTGACGTGTCTCCACAGCCTGATGACCCCACCTGCCTCACCTACTCCTACGTCTCCCACGTAAACGTTGTTGAGGACTACAACTCTGGCCTCATCGGCGCTTTGCTCGTCTGCAAGGCTGGTGAGCGGAAGGATCGCGTGGAAAGCGGATCTGTTCCTTCAGGGGCAGAAAAGAAACTGGTTTCAGCTGCGTCTCTGTGTCTTTGCAGGAAGTCTGGATGCGTCAGGGAGGCAGATCGGCGTCCACCACGAGTTTGTCTTCCTCTTCGGGGTCTTTGATGAGAGGAAGAGCAAACACAAACCGAACGGTCAAGACACAGGCAACCATGTGAAGTACACCATCAATGGATACACCAAGGGTTCACTGCCAGGTCAGTGACTGCTGTCCACAGTTAGTGAGTAACCGTGGTGATTTTAAAATTGATGTGCACATGCAAAAAGGATGATAATAGGCTAAAGCAAAGTGTCATGTAATCAACAAAAGGTGATGCCTTCAAGTTCCCTGTGGCATAAATGGCCCTTGTTCAGTTCAGGCTGAGCAGCTGTGTCCTCTCCTCTGTGCAGACGTCGGTATGTGCGCGGATGCCTCGGTCAGCCTTCACCTGCTGGGTATGAGCTCCGAGCCGGAGGTGTTCTCGGTGCACGTGAACGGCCAGGTGCTGCAGCAGACCGGGCACAAAGTGTCGTCAGTGGGGCTGATCAGCGGCTCCTCCGCCACCGCCAGCATGAAGGCGCTCTACACAGGCCGCTGGATGCTCTCCTCACACACCAGCAAGCACATGGAAGGTACGTGTCCTCCGGCGCCCGCCGCGCACGCACGGGTTTAACAGTGACCTGTCAAATGCTGCCTCCCCAGCTGGCATGCACGGCTTCGTGGACGTGAAGAGGTGCGACGGCTTCGATGCACCGCGACGAGAGATGACGCCCGAGCAGAAAAAACAAAGCAAGGTGTGGAAGCACTACATAGCTGCTGAGGAGGTGATCTGGGACTATGCTCCGCAGATCCACGGACATGTTGATGAGTAAGAGCGAACACAAACACGAAGCCGCAAGCAGAGCTCGAGTCCATCCTTTAAGTTTCCCCCCAAAAATGTCCATCTTGACTTTCAGGGTTTCAGTGTCTCCATTGTTTTTTGTGTAGTGACTTCAAACAACAGTACCTGAAACAGTCTGCGACGCGCATAGGCCCGAAGTACAAGAAGGCCGTGTACGTTCTGTACAGAAACGAGTCCTTCACTGAACGCATCGAGGACAAGCAGAGGAAAAACGAGCTCGGGATTCTGGGTCCAGTGATCAGAGCGCAAGTCAGAGACGTAATCATGGTGAGATGATCTGGATTGTGAGTCAGAGGCCAAAGCTTGAGGCGACGTTCTCAAAATGTGAAAAGCTGCATCAGTGTAGAAATTAGTTAATCAAAGAGGCAGTTGTACATTTAATAAATCTAGATTCACTAAGACTCTGATCGTCAAACACCATCAAATCAAAGCTGAAAGGACAATCTGTGCACATGCGTCACCCATTTCTTATCGCTAAACACTGTTTACAACCACAGATTGTTTTCAAGAACAAGGCCTCCAGGCCGTACAGTATCTACCCACACGGACTGACGATAGAGAAATCAGAGGAAGGAGTCAACTACCCAGAAATAGGTACAGGCTCTCTGCGTTACAGGAGACGATTGAACACTTGGCTTGCCTGAAATAAACTACTGCTCGATCTGCGCACCAGGCAACCAGACTGGCGCTGTTCAGCCAGGTGAGACGCGCACCTATGTGTGGAGGGTGGCGGACGAGGACGGGCCGCTGGACCAAGACGCCCAATGTCAGACGCGAATGTACCACAGTGCGGTGGACACGCCACGCGACATCGCCTCAGGGCTCATCGGGCCGATGCTCATCTGCAGGGGTCAGTCCCTCAACGTCAGGAATGTGCAGGTAACGGCTTGTTGTCCGCGTGTTGCACATAAGGTTTGTTTACCCAAAAGTAAAGCGACGGGTTTGTTCTCCAGCTGAAGGCAGACAAGGAGCAACACGCCATGTTCGCTGTGTTTGACGAAAACAAAAGCTGGTACCTGGATTACAACATTCGCCAGTACAGCAATGAATCCAGGGTCAACAAGGCAGACCCGGACTTTTACAAGTCCAATGTCATGCACAGTGAGTACTGTCCGTTACGTGACCCAGCCTCCATTGTCCTGTTCCATGACTCACCGCCACGGTCTTGTCCTCGCAGCCATTAACGGCTATGCCTTCGAGAGCGGCCCGCTCTTAGGCTTCTGCAACGGAGATGTTGCGACGTGGCACGTGTCCAGCATCGGAGCCCAGGACTACATCCAGACCGCCACGTTCTACGGCCACCCATTCATGGTCAACGAGCGGATGGAGGACATCCTCAGCCTCTACCCCATGACAGGAGAAACCATCACAATGAACATGGACAACATCGGTCAGTGTGAAAGCCTTTAACTTAAGACACTGCAGTGAGAGCAGGAAACTGTAAAATCGCACAAGCTGCTGTGGAGACGAACTGAAAGCTGGCGTTTGTTTTCCTCTCTTCAAACAGGTGTCTGGCTCCTGGCTTCCCTGAATTCCCACGGGACGACCAAAGGAATGCGAGTGAAGTTTCAGGACGTCGAATGCTTTCGCGACTTGTATTATGACTACAACGAAGAAGACGACCAAAAGGGAGAGTTTTTCAAGTGGAACCCTGCGAGCTTAGACGACAGGAAGGAAGAGCAGACGAAAACCGTAAAAATGGTGGTTGAGGTGCCGGATGAGTACACAGACATGTTTGCAGCCGAACTGGGTCTTAGGTCACAAAAGAACCGGTCTACAGACTCAGATGTGGAAGAACTGGACCTCAGTTTCCTGGACTACGATGCTATTGATGTGCCTGAAGGAAGTGAAAACACACTTAAATTCAAGGAGAGAAAAGAACAAGCCTCTAAAACGTCTACTGCAAATGTGAATGTACTGAACGAGACATTACTCACCAACGTGAAAGAGGCGCCTGGGGTCATTCCGACCGGAGGTAATTTGCTGAGCCAGAACATTACAGCTCCTGCACAGAACAGCAGCGTAGCATCACCTTTTAACTATTATTCTGATTATGAAAGCAAAAACGACACATTATTCTACAACTGGACAGAATCTGAAGCCACAAACCTGACGATGGACAATTCACTGAGCCAAAGCATCGTCGAGAATAAAACACGGGACATTGAATCTGGTAACAGGTCCTCTGCGCATCGAGCAGACAACGCGTCTGCCGTCATACGAGCGGATGACAGAGACTCTGACGTGCTCTCGCCTCTTGATAACGTCGGAATGTCTGACACAAACAGCACAGCTCACGATGCCACAGGAGGATCAGTGATGGGAAATGTGTCAGCGGAGACAAGCGACCTCACAAAGCCATCAACAGAAACCAACCAAACTCTAACAGCAACTGGAAATGCAACGTCCATCTTGGATGTTGAAGGAATGAATGGAACCTTGAGCAGTGACAACCAGACGGAGGAAGAATCTCCCCCCCCTAGAGTGGACGTGTTCTCGTACTCTGTGCCTCTAGAAGATGATGCCACCGACGACTCGACTACGCCAGACGACTACGTGTCTGTCGTCAGTCTGTCCCACAGACAAGACGGGAAAAAAACAGAAACCGACGATAACGTGTCAGCAGTCCTGCCCAAGCCGACGGTGGATGTTGACGAGGTTAACCTCAGCAGCATAAACACACACAACTTCACAGACTTTGATTTGGAGACGACAGACAACACGACCAGTGATAACGAGCCGACGTACAGACCACAAACGAATTCCTCCGAGGCCACACTTCAATCAGCTAATTCAAGCTTTCAAAGTGTCACTCGGTCCACACATGGTCTCACAAAGATCCCATCCGGATCCAGCTCATCAGAGGAGAACACAACACTGCTTACTGACAAGTTCAACCACACACTGTCTGCGCAAACGGTCTCCAACAAAACTACAGACGCGGTGAACTCGTCCCTCTCCAGCAGCGCAGAGGATGTGAGTGACTCAGACGGCAGCAAGGACGTGTTCATCTACCTCAGAGGAAAGACCACAGAGGGCATTAAAACCACCTCCGTCGAAACGCAGAGCCACAACTGGACTTATGACGGAAGTCACCGAACGCAGCCCATGGACATTCCTGACCACATGAAGAAATATTTTGAGAATGAGACCCCTCAGAAATCACCGCCACCAAAAAAGAAGACGGTGACTGTCAGACTGTGGCCTGAGAAGGGTCAAGGCCTGAAAACAAGGAAGAGGAAGGACTACAAGCCTCAGGCCAGGACCGTTTTACCATTTTCTCCCCGGGGATTCAATCCTGGCATGAGCCCGCGTGGGTCCCGGCCCAGCGCACCAAAACACGTCTCTGACGCGGAACGGCTGATCAACGAGCCCGTGGTCATCGGTGTGCCTCGCTTTGGCTTCAGCGACTATGACCTGTATGTTCCTGGAAGCAACCGGGATCATGTAGACCTGGATGAAGATGTAACCAAAGATGAATATGAGTATGTGAGCTACAAGGATCCCTACAGTGGACATGAAGATATGAAGACGCTCAACCTGGATGAGTCCAGCAAGTACTCCTTAAAACACCCCAGCCCCAATGTTAGGACGTATTTCATCGCTGCAGAGGAGGTGGAGTGGGACTACGCTGGCTATGGACAGAGGTGAGCTCCGTAACAAGCGAGATCCTACTGAACACCTTGTTCAGACAGAGATCAAAGAACAGGCTGTTCTCTCCACAGGAGGCAAGAGACGACGCACCAAACGAGCAGAGAAACCACGACGTTCACCAAGGTGGTGTTCCGGCGTTACGTGGACAGTAGCTTTAGCACACCTGAGATCCGTGGAGAGCTGGAAGAGCACCTGGGCATCCTGGGACCCGTAATCAAGGCCGAGGTTGGACAAAGCCTTGTTGTAAGTACTCAGTCCGGTCTTCTGCCACTGTTGTGTCAAGGCTTCACTTTACATATGACTGAGTTCGTTCTCGGTTTCCGGCTCTAATGAGCTTGTAACAGAAGTTACAGAATGTTGTCTTGTTAGGAACAGAACTACTGTATGTGCAGCTTCTCTCCTACGCTGAACTAAGCTAAGCTAAACTGAGCCGAGCTAAGCTTCCAGCCCTCACACGCTGTGGCTCTGTTGCAGGTGTTGTTCAGGAACAACGCCAAGCGTCCGTTCTCCTTGCATCCAAACGGGGTTTCATACACCAAACAGACTGAGGGTCTGTCCTATGAGGACGGTTCCACGTACTGGTATAAGTATGACAATGAGGTTCAGCCCAATACCACCTTCACGTACTTATGGAAGGTCAGCTCGTCTGCCGGGCCAGGACCAGATGAGTCCAACTGTCGGACCTGGGCCTACTATTCAGGAGTTAATCCCGTGAGTATTCTGGACGCCGACCAAGTTAAACTGATGATGCGGAGCTTTGTTCATACCGCTCAGTGTTGTCTCCTAGGAAAGGGACATCCACTCTGGGCTGATCGGCCCTTTGCTGGTGTGCCGCGAGGGAACCCTGGACCGGAGCTTAACACACACGAGGGAGTTTGCGCTGCTTTTCATGACCTTCGATGAGTCCCAGAGCTGGTACTACGAGAAGAACCTGGAGATGATACAGAAGAAGCGAAGGATAAATATGGATCCCAACTTTGACGAGAGCCTCAAGTTTCATTGTAACGCACCTCAGCTAGTCACAGCTTCACAGTCAGCTTCGACTTCTCTGCTACATTTAAACCTGTCTGTGTTCTCTCCACAGCCATCAATGGCATTATATTCAGCCTGAAAGGCCTGAGAATGTACACGGACCAGCTGGTGTCCTGGCACCTGCTCAACATGGGCTGTCCCAAAGACCTTCAGAGCGTCCACTTCCACGGACAAACCTTCCTCCACAAGGCGGCCAGCAGCCACAGGCAGGCCGTCCACCCGCTGCTGCCTGGTGAGGCTCAGCTGAAAGGCAGAATATTCGACATCCTGCACGTGATACGAGTGTCTCTACAAACCCGTGTCCGCAGGGAGCTTCGCTACCCTGGAGATGCGTCCGTCCAAACCGGGCCTGTGGCAGCTGGAGACAGAAGTTGGCTCCAACCAGCAGAACGGCATGCAGACCCTCTTCTTGGTTCTGGATAACGGTAGACACCATTAGACATCACTCCGCCGCATTTAGACGACTTTGCAAACACTAACTGTGCGTTTTGTGCTCTCTAAGACTGCCACCGTCCGCTGGGGTTAGAGTCAGGCAGCGTGAAAGACGACCAGATCACAGCCATCAACACTAGAGGTGAGTATGTCCCCTCGTCCTTCTGCTCAGCGAAGCTCAGTGAGCGACGTGTAAATAATGGAATGCTCGCGTCTGAAGGCTTCTGGGAGCCTTACCTGTCCAGGCTGAACAAGCAGGGCAAGTACAACGCATGGAGCACAGAGGTGAACAACAGCTGGATTCAGGTATGTGCTGGGAAAGTCTGGCTGTGCACCTGCGCTCAGTGAATGCATCTGATTCCTGTGGATGCCTGCAGGTGGACTTCCAGCGGCCCGTCGTCATCAGCCAGGTGGCCACGCAGGGAGCCAGGCAGCTCTTCCAGCACCAGTATTTGGTCAGGTACCTGGTGTCCTACAGCACCGACCGCCGGAGGTGGTTCTTCTATAAGGGCGACAGCACGGACCTGAGGAAGGTGAGAGACGCTCCATCCGTCAGTCCAGACGTCCAGAGGGAAGCGTGCCGTCACCTTTTTTCTGGCTTTCCCTTTTTACCAGGTTTTCGCTGGGAACCTGGGAACCCACGATACAAAGATAAACACCTTCTTTCCTCCTATCATTGGACGCTTCATCAGGCTTCACCCCATCGAGTGGTACAGCAGAGCCACGGTGCGAATGGAGTTCTACGGCTGCGAGCTGGACGGTAAAATGTTGCTCTGTGAACGTGGTTAAAACAAAGGTTTCGGGCCACCAGTGCGTCACGTTGCGCTCACTGGCCTGTCTCCTCTCCGTCCTCAGGCTGCTCCGTGCCTCTGGGGATGGAGAGCGGACTGATAGAAGACCACCGCATCACCGCCAGCTCCACAGCCTCCAGCTGGTACGGCGGGCAGTGGGGATCCGGGCTCGCACGTCTCAACAGGCAGGGAGCCATCAACGCGTGGCAGGCTAAGGTACGACAACAGCAGATCCTTCAGCGTGGACGCGTCAACCCAACGTCCGTTGCTTCTCCTCCACAGCATAATGACATGAACCAGTGGCTCCAGGTGGAGCTGCCCAAGGTGATGAAGATCAGAGGAATCGTCACGCAGGGAGCCAAGGCGCTGGGGAAGGAGATGTACGTCATGTCCTACAGCCTGCAGTACAGCAACAACGGGATCCAGTGGAGCCATTACACGGATGATGAGAACGTCCCGTTCAAGGTGAGCGGCAGCAGAAGCATGTGCTCGCTGACGCGTTGCTGCTTCTAAACACTCCCTCTGTCTGTCTCATCACACCCAGACGTTTCTAGGGAACACAAACAACGACGACCACGTGAAGAACCACATTTACCCTCCCATCTTCGCACGCTTCATCCGAATCAACCCCAGGAGCTGGACGGCCGCCATCACCATGAGGGTGGAGTTCCTGGGCTGCGACTTTGAGTGATCCGCTCAGGACGGCTCAGCTTGTTTCCTGCTGGGTTTGGATGTTTGTATGATGGTTAGAATAAACGTGTCCAACGTCCAACGCCCTGCAGCGCAACTGAATTATTGATAATCCAGTGTCTACTCAACATTTTCTTTATTGAAAGCTGCATTCATCTCAAATGAAAGGGAATGAGTGTAAATGTGTAAGAAGTCTTAATTAATTTTTTAATAAAATGGAATATGGTTATGTTTCGGCTGTGGTTCGCGTGTACACGAGCCCAGCGTGGCGCCTGTCAGGCCGCAGGTTAACGTGCAGTTGCACGTTTCCACCAGCAGATGTCGCCACAGACGGATCCACCGATGGGACGCGCAGCGCGAGCCTTCATTGCGTGGTTAGTTATTGGACACAGGGTCTGACGCGGGAATAAATGCTGCGCGCGTGTTAACAGGCTTCCTCTGTCTCAAACCCTCCGAGCGTCTCTAAAATGAGATCAACGGTGGAAACACGATGCAGCTTCAAGTCAGACCCAAGGGCCTGAATCGGACTGTTCCTAATAAAGTGGAACCTCCGTCTGCGATGACACATGACATGTTTACAAACTCATTCGACGTCAGTTGAGTCAGTCGCGCGCACACGCCCCTCTTGCCCCGCCCCCTCGACGCAGGCGTTAAAACGCGGCGGTGCTCGGGCCGGAGCGTCAGACTGAGGACGCAGCGGAACCATGAAGCCTCCCAAGCTGCAAACTCAGAGTAAGTTGTTTATTCGCTATTTAGCTCCGGTTCTCGCTGACGGCGTCTGAGCCGATGACTCCGTCTTCTTGCAGCCAGCTTCGTGAGCGAGGACCTGAAGGACGTGCTGTGCGAGTTCGACGCGGTGATCCAAGACTTCACGTCGCCGGTGGAGAAGCGACGCTTCAGGTACGACGAGCACCTGAAGACCATGAAGCGCAGGAGCAGCGCGAGCGTCAGCGACGTCAGCGACTCAGAGAGTGAGTGGACGCTCGTCACGCACGCGCACAGGGCGTAGAAGGTCGCGTTTTAGTTTGGCAGCAGGTCTGGAGACGGCTACGCAGCAGAACCCACAGAACCCCCTCATCGCCTCATCACCTCAGCCTCCTTCCTGTCAGGGTTCACCTGAGTGGACCTTCAGAGGGAAGCTGTGGGTGGAGAGAGCACCAGCCTCCGCCTGACGAGGGGACCAGATTCCAGGCTCGTCTGAGGCGACGATGGAGAGCTGACGCTCAGATGTGTGGAGCGGAGGAGGAGGCTGAGGCTGAGGCTGCTCAGGCTCCGCTGACTCAGCTGATCTCTTCTCTCTGTCCCACAGGTGCAGAGTCGCTCAACAGGAACAGCTTCAGCTTCAGCGACGAGCGGCTCAACTCTCCCACCGCGTTCTCCCCCGGCGTCGCCTCGCCCCCGCTCACGTCACCAAAACGTGAGCTGCTACTCCTTTAACGCTGCTGCGTGATGTGAGCCTGGACGCGGCTGAACTTCCTGTTTCCTTTGCAGCCAAACTCGGAGACACTAAGGAGCTGGAGGACTTCATCGCCGACCTGGACAAGACCATAGAGAGTGAGTGTGTCAGCTTGTCATGAAGCGAGGAGCCTGTCATGTGTCAGGGCTGCGGCGGCGCCGGGTTTCGTGTGGACCACGAGGCCCCGAGGTTAAAGTGGAGGGAAAGGCAGCGTCTCCCTTTCAGCCCGTCACTCGGAGGCAGGAGCTTAGCAAAGGCGCCGTCGACTGTGAACTCTGGGTTTCGCGTTTCATGGGCTCCCTGCTTCCCTTCCCGTGTTTTAAATAGCAGGAGGCAGCCTGTGAGGGTTCGCTTGGCCGTAACCTGAGACGACGTCATCCGTCAGAGCTTGTGTGGACCTTCTTCACTACGGGCCTGTGAGTGTTGGAACTCGCATCAGCACAGGAGGAATGTGCGCTTCAAACCTGGGCTGAAATTCCAGCTGTCAACGTCGGAGCTTCTGGGGTTCGGCCCCTGGACGCCGGCCTTTCGCGGACGCCAGGCCCCCGTCCTGCTCATCAGCTTCCAGTGTTCACAGTGAACAGCCCGTAAACCCGAGCGTCTTGTTCTAACCGGGTCTGTCTGTCTGTTCTTAGGCATGTGACCGAGGCAGTCGTCCCGAGGCGAAGCCATGAGGGAGGGAGGGAGCGAGCTTCTGGTCTGGACCCTCCTCGAGCAGCTAACTTGACCCAGACACACGTAGAGCCACTGGACAGTACCAGCCCGAACGCCAGCCCGCTGAGGCTCCGAATCAGCGCGATGGCGACGATCCCGAGTATTTAAGAGGAATATATTTGTAATTTTGTCAAGCTTCCTAATGTAAATGTTGTTTCTCTTTGGTGAAATATATTTTTATATCTTATGTAAATAATAACTGTCAAATTCTATTTTCCTCTGCGTTAACACAACAGTTTAGGATTAGAGATCAGCTGACTGGAATAAAGTGGGTCAAAACTGGAACAAATGTGTGTATTTAAATGTCTGCCACAGACAATATTAAAGTATGAAATATTGTTCTTTTAGTAACACACGGCTCCTCGTTATTTTGGTCTGTATGTACCAGTTAACCTGCATTAGTGGAAAACACTAAACCGACGGTAAAACTTCAGGCACAGGTGAGTCTGTTTCCAGAGGTGGACGGAGACGGTAGGGGCGGCCTCACCCGGCCCGACAGCAGGTGTGGCCGGAGCAACGCGGGGTCACAAACACCCCTCTGGGGACCAAAAGGTCAAAGGTTACGAACCAGGGGCAGAGAAGCTTCCGCACAGCGCAGAAAGTTTCATGCACCTGGAGGCCTACGAGTCCTCTGGAAACACAACGGTGAGTAGCTACACACGGACCAGCTTATTAGGAAAAAGGTGGAAACAACAACCAGCAGGGAAGAGCCAGAGGTGGGTCAAGGTCAAGTGAACTTAAGGAACCAATGGTCCAGTGGCAGAAGGACGCTTGGTTTGAAGTGTTCAGCTGGTGTCCGTGGGTGCAGACAGTCTAATCTGATGGCAGGAAGCTGGCACGGGACCCGTCTCCGTGTTGTCTCTTCGGTTCAGCTGGCAGAGCGAAGCTGTGGGCGTGAGCCCATGTGAGTCCAAGCCTCTGCGCTGCTCTGCACCACTGTGATGTTTGCAGGGGTCCTGCCTCGGCAGCTGGCACCGAACGGAGGGCCCGTGTTGACTCAACACTCCTAAACAAGCCTCCCCTTGGCAGCGACGGGCATCTTTTTGGCAGCGGAAGCGTGGGAACGTGGAGGGAAGGACTGTAAGGGCGCGCAGCAGGACGCGCCGGGATGGGCCCCCAGGGGAGGCCCCTCCAGCCTGCAGCCTTTCTGTGAATAGTCTGGGCACACAGATGTTTGTCCACATCACAGAGAGACAGAAATACTCTGACCAAATGTCAGGGTCAGCTTTCCACTGGCTCCAGATGCGCCTGCTGGGGAGCATCAATGAGCGAGTGTGAACCAAATAAGTAGGACGTTCAGTTGAACGCACTGCTGAGAGGGAGGTTCGCCTTCCATGTCAGCGTCTAACAGCCACGTGTTGCTTTATGGGCTCTGAAGTTAAAGTGTGTTCTCCCTCCAGTGAGATTTCATTTGGGAAGTCGTGCTCCAGCTGCACAGCCGCTGAGCATCACGGCGTGTTATGGCTCATGTCCCACATGACACAGACACAGATGAGTGATGATCGACAGCTGCGCCTTATCGCGGCCTCTCTGTGACCTGATGCAGGTCCGTCCATGATGACGTCCATCGTTCCTGTCAGGTTGACTCACCTTTGACCTGGCTGACGCAATCCACGACCTTTTCCAACTGACAGAGCAGCAGGTACTGGAGGGAAGTTGACCCACGGCTTCAAAACGTTCTAACACCTGGAGATTTTTTGCTGAGCATCACAACAGTTGCTGAATCATGAGCCCTGACTCCTCAGCCTCAGTCAGGACAGGAGGAAGGCTTCTGGCCCGACAGATGGCCTCCCGCCCTGAGCTTCGTGCTGGCGCTGCTCAGTGGGGTGTGCTGGGTCTGTCTGTGTGGCCGGGCTTCTGACCGAGCCGGGGATTTACTGCCGTGGACGTCCGGAAACCTCAGCAGCAGGTGCTACATGCTTTTCCTCAGATTCCCTCCTTAAGGAAAAAAGCCGACGTGTGAGCTGTTGACTTGTGTAACGAAGACTCAGTGTGTGCACTTAAAATAGATTAACACAAGTCGGGCTTTAGTTAGTTATGACAACAGAAGACGTCTGACAGTTATGCAACACTCTCTGCTGGCATCACCGAGTCAGCGTTTTTACTGCGCAGTAAAGTCTGGGCTGAGGCTGGAGGGCGTCCTGGTGGAAGTCAACGCTGGGAATCTTTTCCCACTGTGGACACCGCGCTGCAACCAGAGGCAAACCTGGTTCATCATGCAGCACCTTCCGACTAGTTGAAACCTCATTTTGATTCTGATCCCACTTTTCCTCATTTTGCACTCGTCACCGGATGACATCACCAGGCTCTGGGCCTGAATGCCCAGTGTTCAGACACAGCTGTGTCCCTGAACGCAGCGCTTACTTCCTCTGGCAATTCTGTTAAAATGTTCTGGCTTCAGGAGCACGAAAGAAGTCAGCGTGAGCCGTACGGGACCAGGTCCCAGGTCCCAGGTGACTCGGTGCCTCCATCTGTTGCTCTTCTTGTGTCTCTCTGCATCTTAAAGGCTGCTCATAGCCAGCTGCATACATTTAACACCTCCTCCCCCGTCTGTCTCTGTTTAGTGGCAGGACTTGAGTTCAAACGTGGATTCAGAGGCTCCACGTTACAAACCTATGAGTAAGAATGACATGAGGGCTGTGGTACATGAGCTGCATCATGTAATATACATGTAATAGCTGCAAGCTGAGGCCCTCAGATAAGCTTATCGTGTGAGGCGTGGAGCAGGAGGCAAAGCCAGGACCAGCAGGCCAACAGAGAGGCCACGGGCTGGTTCCTACGGGTAGAGGGTGATAGGGTAAAGGAAGCAGGTGAGCAGGTGGGAGGGAGGGTCAATGAGGACGGGTGTGACGGCCGCGTCCAGTAACGTCAAGGTCCAAAGGTCTCCTTCTAATTCACACGATTCCAGAGAGCTGTTGCAACAGCCTACGTATAAAAATGCACGATGATAAAATAAAAGAAGCACAAGAAAAGCAGCTCTGCAACAAGTCAAATTGAGTCAGTAATATTACTCATAACACAGGTTTGTGCAGGAACCAGGCCTGAGGAGAACATTGGGCCTGAACGCAGCAGAACACGTTTAATTACAAACGCTCCAAGAGGCCAGAGACTGAGCAGAACTCAGAACGACAGCAGCCGTTTAAGTGAAAGCTGAGTCTGTTCTTCAAAGCACCGATGTCAACACTTTGCATTTACCTGCAGAGTTACGGCCTCAACCACCTCAGGCCAAGGTCAAACCTGAAGGAGCCTGTTTCATCTCCAGCAGAGCCTGCAGGCGTCAGCAGGAAGCCAGTGAGGGATCGGGTCCGTGTCCGCCTCGTTCTCTCAATACCAACGATCTGCGGGTCGTGTCTAATTAATGCTGTAGCTACGTGGCTCAGACTGGAGAATGACGTTCTGTTTAAAACTCATAAAAACACTGTGCAGTGTTAAAGCCAGACCATAATATGTCCCTGACCCAGTGTAGAACTAAGAAAGCTGCTGCAGATTCGTCCGAACAGCTTCAGGACACTCTGACAGTCAGCCGGAAGCTCAGTCACGCAGGCATTTCCTGAGGTAATGAGGCCATAAGCAAACCCAACGCAGCCATCAGAGCCACTGCAGTCGGTTTCCTCGTTCTGAACGGCCGAGGGTCTCGTAGAGTAAAGGACTGAACAGGGAAAATACAGACGTGAGGATGCTTTATCTCTGCCCAGCAGGCTGTGAAATAACGCGAGCAGGCTGGTGACGGCGTCCAGGCAGGGAAAACACAGCCGCCATTTCAAAGCAGGTCTGAGTCCGTCCTGACAGGGCTAGAGGTCAGGAGCGACGCGCGGTTTACTCCGCTCGAGCTCTGTGCCAGCGACTGCAGCTCCACCCTTAACAAAAAAACAACAAAACTAAAAAACTAAACGCTCGATCGTTCTTTACCGAGAGCGAGAGGAAGGAAAGAATGAATAAAGAAGAAGTTAAACTAATCAAAACCACAGAGGAACAAACGAGTGACAACAGTGTTGTGCTGTCAGTCACATCCTGCAGCCATGGCGACGGCTCAGTAGCTTGTCAACACGTGAAAACGAACTGGACGGCAAACGTCTTCGCTTTTGTTTATTTGTTTGCAGGTTGTCGCGCACAGAGTCGACGCGTGAGCTTCACTAGTCCTGGAGATTCATAAGACCATAAATACTACAAAACAACAACACACCAACAAGCCGTTAGTTAAGTGTGATGACGGTTAGAACGTAGAAACAGTTTAGTGTTGTGATCTCATTATGTGGTAAGCTACTCAACGTTTAGCGCATAAACCAAAGTGTATTTACTAGTAGTCAAGACAACAGCATTTACGCATCGCATCAGTAAAAGTGCCTACATCCTCTGTGAGAACTGTGACAAAACCCATCACACAACTGGGAAACGATGAGCTGTGACCTCTGACCTGGTGAAGGTCACAGAGAAAGTGCTGGACCCTCCAGCGGCGCCAGGCCCTGCGCGGGCGGCATCTGCCTCGACGGGTTGGAGAGAGTACAGGAAAGAAGCACGAGCATCACTTCAAAGAAGAATATGACAGATGCCAGCAGCGAGTTCTCGTTAACTCAGCTCACCTGAGTTACTCAACAACCAGCCACATGGCTTCGGTCGACTTTTGCATCTGTTAATCTGTTAAACGTTAACCGGCTGCTGGACTGTGAACAACATCTAGTCAGGCCCGAGACTCGAGACACTAAAACAGGAGCTGTAGGAATCAACCACAACTGTTCCTTCACACAGGCCGCGGGGTCGAGGTCGGCCTGAAACCACGTCGCCCCCCTCTTTACAGCAGCGTGATGTCATCACTCCGAGCGTCCTGCCCAATCATCTGCGCATCATTTCTGCGTCGCGACGCTCTGCTCCAGATTGAACGTGCAGCTGCATCAGGGCCTGACGGGTGAGTATCCGTTTCACCCACTGAGAGCAGTTCCCTGCTTTCAGCCCGTGGGAGGCCAGAGAGGAAGGTTGGCTGTCACCCAGTCAACACGCGGTCGATGCCTCCCACTGCAGTCCCTCTACAAAGATCGATGTTCTGATCAGCCTCGAGCCAAAGACAGCAGTCCCATGGGTTTGTCTGTTTCTGTGAGCGACATCTCACCGACTGAAATGTACTGACCTCAAACAAAGGCAGCCAGCACCAGTCACGTTACAGTCACCGGATTTTTCCAGCACTGCAGACGTTGCGTGACTCACACAGAAAGAAACGGAAGCAACGAGGAGCAAACAAAACAAACCCTGACTAATGGCAGTGATTCCCCGAGAGTCTACACGCCTCATGTCTCTGTGATGAGACCAGGTGTGTTGGAGTCAGAGAGGTTCTGAACAGAACAGAAGAAACGGGGCCAAGCTGGAGCCAGAGGAAGGTACCGGTCAGACTACGAGCTTCTGCTGGGCTGTAGAACAGCAGGACTGAGTCCTGCGACAGAACAGGAGAACAGGAAATCCACAGAACATTGTTAACGGTTTATTACACGTTTGTACGTGTTTCAGTTTCATATATGTTTATGTTAATGTACAATTAAACACAATGAAATGTGTGGTTGTAACATAGTGTGTCCAAACATGAAGCCACCTACAGCGTCATACAACAAACCACTAATCGGCAGAGTGAGATTCAGTCAGAGGGAGATTAGAGCAGCCTAATTAGGCCAGAGGCCTGCGTCCGTCAGCGATCAGTGCAGGGCAATTAATCATGAGTGTTGAGCTGGGGGGGAGTCCGTCCGACAGCACAGCAGAACTACACTGAACACAAAACGAGGGCTGTGTCCTGTTAGTGCGAATCCATCTCTGCAGATACGTGGTGAAAGCACGAGGAGCGTTTTCGGGACGTTCCTGTAAATAAGGACTAAGCAGATGCTGTGAGACGACACACGCACAGGGATTGTGCAACAGAGCCTGAATGTAGTGAGTCAGGAGGGAAATTCCCTGGTGGCACAGAGCCGAGCTCCGGCCGTGTCGGGCAGTCGGTGTCACCCCTTCCCACAATGAGCGGGAAGTCGGCGTAGGTTTCAAGCTGGTGACCCTTCACTCCACGCGAAGCCGCTCACGGCCCAAAATAGGCCGAACATGTGCGAACATGCGTCAACGAGCTGTTGGATGAAAACACAATTAAAAACAACAGGTTGAGACGTGTGTTTGGTCCCAACCTCCAGGTCTGACGCACACACAGTGACGTTCTGACGGCGAGTGTGTGTCGGCTCAGGCACTGGACAACATGGTGGATGTGAAGATCTGCTGCAGTATCTGGGGGATCTGCTTAGTGTCCATGGCAACGAAGGATCTACCCGCTGGAAGCGTCTTCTGGAGTCTGAAACAAATAAAAAAAGAAAAGCTGGGGCTGAACAGAGGCAACAGAATCGTTTCCCAAACTAAAAAAGACCACAAGAGCCTGTTTGCCGTGTCAATGAGTACAAGACGTGTCGAGTGAAAGAGCTCAGTGTGTGGCAGTGAATGAGCCGTCATTCATGAGGGCTCCCTCATGTAGGCTTTCCTCAGCCGCCACCAACAGCTTCCTCCATTTTCCACTTCTCAATCAGAGGTTTGTCCTCGATTCAGCAGAGTTGGGAATCTTTTCCAGCATTTTCAGACCTTTGTGTCTTCTCCTCCTTCCCTCTCTCTATAGCTTTTCATGATCTCTGCCCTTCAACGCTCCTCTCATTTCCTCCCCCCCTTGACCCCCAGCTCCTCACCTTTCAGCCTGGTCGCCTAGGGAACCGATGAAGATGGCGAAGGCGTTGACCTGCGGGTCGGAGCTCAGGACTCTGGCGAAGCGCTCGGGCGGGATGCCGTAGCGCTCCAGGTTGGCGTCGCTCAGCACCACCACGAAGTGCTCGTCGGCCTCCTCTCGCAGCAGCTCCTGGATGCTGGCGTGCGTGGCCTCCAGCGTGTAGTCGCCGCTCATGCAGAACTGAGCGTGCGCGTGCATGGTCTGCAGGGAGAGAACGGGTGACTCCAGCGGACACAACCCACCTGGACTGGTGAAGGCTGGTGAGTGCGAATCGTACCTTCAGAACTTTGAGCCTTTGCTTGTCGTTCTTGGGGACGTTGTCTCCTCGGACCAGCTCGATGTCGTATCCGTCACCCGAGTGGCCGACGATGTCGTACTGTGTGGACAAAACGTAATAACAATAACTCTACGTGTTGACCCCCCCCCCCCGTACGGGCGCACAGACTCTACGACCGACGTTGACCCTGTCAGAGTGTAACACGGCCCCGAGGACCATTCATCAGCGCCGGCTTTCTGCTCTCATGTATATACACTGAAGACCAGAGTCTCATTCACACGCTTGTTGCTGGGTTGGAAACGTGCTTCCACATCAAGTTCTAGCTTTTCTGGCATTAAATCTGATTTGAAATATATCATTAAAGCCATTTGACAAATGACTGTAAACAGACCTCGTTGTGCGTCACTGACATGTGAGCAGCGTCAGGCTGGTCGAGTGTCACTTAGGGGCCAAGACGTCCGTCTCCCTCAGCGTTTTCACCCCCCTCACATCTCTCTCGTCTTACGTGTTTTCCCTCAAACTACTTTCTTCTGGGTTTTGTTTGCGGTCAGATATTCAGAAGAGGTCCGTGAAGTCGGCTCGTCAAGTTTTCATTACTGAACATGGGAGTTTCTTTGCAAACTAACCTTGAACTTGTGCTCATAGTTCTCCAGAGCCTCCATGACCATGCACACCGCCTCCATGGAGCGCTCCAGCCTGCCGTCCACGCCGTTGAAGCGGTACATGCTACCCGACACGTCCGCCAGCAGCCGGAGTCGCTTGGGCTTCTGCTGAGGAGCCCCCAGCTGAAAACAGACAGAGCCCAGCGTAGCCCAGCGCGACATGAAATAGAAAAAGAAGACCGACGCAGATGTGTTGACTTTGGTGTCACTTAAATATCACTTAAAATATAAACAAAATGCATGTAATTATTTCAGCGTCAGACCAAAACTATGCAACACTTGGAGCTAAATATGGCAACAACACAACAGGCAGCGTATGATGTGTTCATAGCGCGTCTGTGTGGGAACCACAGTCTCTGCTGTGTGTGTGTGTGGTGGGGGGGTTCCAGCATCAGGACAGCAGCACAAACACAGGGTGTAATAATAATCCCTCACACTCCACTGGAATGTACGGTCTGCAGCAACACACATGCACACACCTCTGGGTCCAGCTCTCCCCGGCGTTTATAGATAGTCTTCTCTCCGGTCAGTCCATCAATGATTTTGGCGTCGTCCAGTTCCCCCAGTGCCTGGTTCTTCAGCCACTGCCGCTCCTTCCCTTTAGCCTGAAACACAGACACACGCTGGGACCGGGAAACTCTGATGAGGAGGAGGATTTAATGTTGGAGGAGCTGACGAATCCAGGCGGTTGTAACTCGTGACACATCTTACAGAGCAGGATGAGCTCACTGACGGCTGCTCCACCACCAGCACCTACTGCACATCAACACCCGTGACTGGAGGAAGACAGGTTGTTATGTCATCTTACATGGACACGGAACACACGCAATTCAAGCAGTGACTTGCAAACTCTTCCCTCCCTGGTCACAGGAAGCGAGAGACCATGAGCAGCATCTGGAACTCATTTACAGAGGAGACGTCCAACAGAAGGAGGAACCCAACGGGTCACGCTGAAGATATTCAGCAACACACACATTGAACAACGCGGCGCAGATGCGTGATGTCACCGTATGTTGACATACAGAACGTGGTTGTTCCTTCACGCGTCAGCCTGGGTTTCGCTTTTGAATTGAATGTGAAGCGAGGAAAACAAACATCTATGAATCTTCTCGAGCTGAGGTCAAGGCCCAGGAGTGGATACGTTCAGAGGATGTAAACACAGTGGCTGCCAGTTCTTTGAAGGCTTGACAGTTAGTGTTGCGTGTGTGTGTAAATCACTCCTCAGGTATGATTAAAAAATAACAGCACTTCACAGTGTCACGCCTGCTTGGATTGGTATAATCTTCATCATCTTTCCAGAGAGTAAGAAACACCTGGATGGAAAACACACAAACACACTTCACACCTGGAGGAGAATAAAAGAGCAGGCTCGGTGTCGCTGCTCTGTAATCACGTTTCACGCCGTAGGATTCTCTCTGTGTCACATGCATGCGAGCAGAGACACACACACGAACGGCGACACGTTTCCCCCAGACTCAAACAAAGGGAGGAAAGTCTAACCAAAATACTGAAACTGAGACAATATCACTTCCTGGATTTCTAGCCACCACTCCCTGCGCTTTTCATTCCCTGCACCAATCAGTGGCTCCTGGGAGCTCGGCCGCCTCCTTCCTGACATCATGACCTTTGTTTTTCCAAAATGTCTGACTTTGGTCTGATGCTTAAACTCTTCATGAACCTGATTCACATACACTGACGGTAAAGTTTCTAAAAACAAAAAAAGCGTCCATTCAGTCCATTCAGACACACCTTCATGTAATAACAACTACATGCTGCATATAAAGAAGCTAAATGGATCTGACCTGTAGACTGTCCAGGATGATGCGAAGGGACTGGACTTGTCTCCTGACGGCGTTGGAGAAGCGCTCGTACGTGGCGGCGTCGTACTCGCTCATGTCGATCTCCCTCAGCCTGAAGCAGAGACAGAGCAGCAGCTGTGACTCCAGTCAAACGAGGTTTGCTGTTTGGGACCGGGACCGTTTCCACCTGTACGTCTGATGTAGAGCTGAGACACATGTCAGTGTGGGGATTGCTCCTCCAGCCTGAAGCAGCAGATCCACCCTCATTCATTCAGTGCACGGAGATATGGATCACTTCCCTGCCCCCAGCCACCCAGACTCAACCCGTATAACCCCAACAAGCAGCTACTTCAGAACAGCCTTCTGAACAACACAGACGGAGGCGGGATTTCAAAGACCCTGGTGTCTGCGTGTGGCTGCATGACAGCTGGAGGGATCTGTTGTTACACGGTGACGGCATCAACTGAGAAAACACTGAATTTGGCCCGACTCCATCACACAGTTGTTTTTCTTTCATTGCAGAGGCCTGCATGGCACATAGGGACCCATCCAGACCGTCAGTTAAACACAACGTAGAGCCTTCCAGCCCTTCTACTGGGTGGCTCCACTGCCACTGAGTCTTACATGTAATAGTTTGTTTACCTGTTGAAACGGCTTCATCTGAGTCTACGAATCCTCGCAGCCTCCCTCCACTCTCCAGCTGCGGTGAGTCTGTGTGACTGAGTTTTAGTGACTCGTTCCGCTGGATGACAACGTATCGCACTTGCATCCGCGTCCGGTTATTTTCAACCTGTCTGTTCCTCTGCACCCACACAGTGGCTTCCTCCACACATTCCTCCTGCGGGCGCGCGAGTGCATGTGGTGAACAAACACTCTGGCCAGTGGCCGTAGCTATTCCCTTTACATTCCTGAACCCTGACTTAGACATGAGGACAGAGAGTGAATGACACAGAACCACAACCACAAAAACACGGAGTTCCACCAAGACGCCCTGTATGTAAACACCGACAGGACGCGACGCGACGCTCCTGAACCAAGAAAGATGCTTTTAATCCAAATGTGGAACATCCAACAGACTGAAATGAAAGGCTGTGTTTGTTCTCCACTGTATGTATTGACTGTGTGGATCCACAGCTGAAGGCAGGAATGAAGACTTGTGTACTATTGTTTACCTTGAAGTAAATAAATAAATAATAAATAATAAATGTCACAGTGGCTGACGCTGGCATGAACTCAGCTTAAACCTGTTTTTGCTTGTGTGTATGTCAGATCCTTAAAGGCTTATGTGATCTGAGCTCAACCTAAAGCGGAATAAACGGGAGGACGTGTGCACACATCAGAATGGAAGGAAACTGACCTGTGATATGAAATAAAAGCTGACCTGTGACACGCACTCAAAAGAGCAGCATCAGCATGTAGCTACAAGAATTTCTCTGGGCTTAGTGAAGTACTGAGAAAACACACAAGGAGGGAAAAGAGCCAACGAGAAAAAAAAGCAAGAGCGGTGACAAAACTGAGGGAAGAGGAGGAGAGAGAAGTGCTGCTGAGGTCGCCCTCTCCACTGAAAGCAGCCAGTGTGAGCGGGAAAGGAGGGAGGGAGAGGCAGAGGGAGCCTTCACGGAGCCTTCCACACCTGGGACGGCCGACTGCTCAGGAAACCCTGCAGACGGCCTGAATACAAAGGCCTGTGGACACGGTGCCTCCCCGTGTCTGTCGTTGCTGCATGAGAAGCCACTGACCTCTCTTTAAAGGCCTTCTCAGCCATTTCCCGGGCTGCTCTGCTGACCTCTTCGGGAACCGCATCCTTCTCGGCCTGGGAGACCTGGTAGACTTTGTGTCCTGCGTCCAGGCGGTAGGGGCCTCCTTTACCACCCAGGCCTGCCGTGTCCCTGCCGCCTGCAGACCAACACTCGCTTAGAGACAAAGACTCAGAGTCCAGTGCGTCAGTACTGGGACTGATACCTACCGGTGCCTCCTGCCCACTGGTTTCCCCCCACATGAGGAGCGTTGCTGGGGTCCGTCTTGCCATGTTTTGGGGCAGTGACATCCAGACCGCTGTCCCGCTGGACGGTGATCTGAAAGGAGGAGGCGGAAAAGACGGATACAACAACTGTTCAATCGATGAATTTCATCCACGTCGATGCAGAAAAGACCATTAAGCCAGAATATCTGAGCATCAACAACAGCCCATTGTTTGAGGCTTAACACTTTAACTGCTGCTCAAATAACAAAAGTAATTTCACAGCTTGCATCAATTCAACCGTCAACATTTTATAAGCACATGATAATCAAACACTACACGTCAGATTTGACAGCGGGTTTGTCTTTTTAGTTCCCTGATGAACTGAATTAGGTTTTGAAGCTGCCATTAAAACTGGCGTCACACAGACAAAGGGCTTTCAGCAGTTCTCACACCTGCACCAGCGGAGGGTTCTACGTTTAGCGCAGAGTAGGAGGCTGTGTTCTTGTTAGTCAAACCAGCAATCGGACTTTACAGCGTAATAAAGCAGTTCAGACCGAAACGAGTAGACCAGTGTCTATGTCAGGGGAGGTAAAGGGTCAGAGGTCAGAGCCCAGTTAGAAACTCCCAGCAGAGCGTTTAGGAGCACGGTTCCGATCGCTCAGTCAGCAGCTCCACCTCCATCAGGCCGAGCGTCTGCTGCTCTCGCTTCTTTAGGTGTCCTGGTGAAAGGCTTGTTCACTCATCCATTCATGTCATCGCAGCGTGTGAAGATAAATCTGTCCTGCTGGTGACAACACAGCTGGCGAATGAGTCTTCCTTCCTGGTAATGGAGCCTGTTCTGGCAGTGAGACACGCTCCACGTTTGGCTTTACACACATGATGAGTGATGCGTTTTCATTTTGGACTCTGAGTGGCTTTTACAGGCAGCACTCACTCACTGAGATGAGACAGAGGAACGCGCCATGCAGGGCTACAGGGCGACGTGAACAGAATGTGTCACAGCGGCGCCGCAGGAACAGGTTCACGAACAGACTGCACAGCCTGCAGCTGATACAGGAAACAGAGCGAAGCTGCAATCATGGAATCACGAGTTTTACATCTGATGTGGTCACTGTCAGCTCTGACTTATCGAGCTTATACTGGTGGAGGTTTGTTTTTTAGGCCAGATCACTGAAGAGAGGAGGATGAAATATTATGTGAACGAATGAAGGTGAGGTCCACTCAATCCTGAACAGATTCAAACGTCCATCCAGAAGGATATCGATGTAAATTACAAGCCGTCGGGGGACACATTTAACTGCAGTGAGGTCATTTTGGCCTTAGCAGCTCTTCCCAGTTCCCACAGCAGAGTTTTCGATTTTCCCGTCTGTGTTGTGCAGTGAACAAACCTTCAGGCGTCACAGCAGCTGCTTGGGTTTTTTTTAACGTGGTTTGGCTGAGATTGCTGCTGATGCAGCTGCTCTGTGGTGAACGGGAAACGTACGCTGGTACCTTAAGGCCAAGACGGCGCAGAGCAGAGTGTGGAGGAACCTCATCTTCATGACTGTGGGAATCGTCTCTGCTCCACCCTCCGCTTCCACTGAGCGTCTCGCTCGCTGGCTATTCTTCACGCTCCACGCCTGGTCTTGCAGGATTAATAGCCTCATACATTTCTAATTTCCCCTTAAGATGCTTGAAGACAGAAGGTGAATGTTTGCGCGTGTGTGTGTGTCAGTAACACATGTGCATGAGACCTCAGCTGAATACGTGGCGCAGGCCAGTGTGTGTAGAAGTGCATGTCTGTACAGGAATGTTTGCCTACAGTGTACGAACACGTGAGAGATTTGATGCTGGAGTGTGAACCAGGCGTTCTGTGAGTTTCCAACACGAGCTTTTAATTCGTTATGAGACAATGCACGGCTCTTGGTAACAGCTGAATCGCAACATGTCGAGCTCAGGACGGTTCCGTTAACTGGGTGGCACATGTCTGAGAGACTGCAGCAGATAATCTGAAGCCAGATAAAGACTATGTGCGTGTAGCTGATAAACTCACTGGGTCAAGGGCGGAGAAAAAAAGCTTGGTAGGTGTCCAATCAGAGCAGAAGACGAAGAAACAGACAGAACAGTGTAAAAACACCACGTTTCACAAGTGGGTGAGAGGTTGAGTGGCTGGATACTGTATATACCTGCAGTAGGAGCGAGGATTTTCTGCAGGTGATGTCAGGTGTGCAGAGCCAAAAACAACAGCTTCATGCATGTAGAGACACAGGCTGCACTCTGATCGTCAGCTCATACAGGAGCTTCAGATCCTACAGAGGCACCTGGCTACAGAACATTTACGCTAAGTGCTGCTCATTCGGTCATAAAGAGCCTCAAACCCTGCGTGTTGATGTAAATCAGCTCAGCAGAGCTGCTGTTTGCAGCGAGCCAGCACAGGGAGAGTCTGTGTAGCTCGGTCCCACAGTGGACTCAAGGAGCCCCATCAAAGAACGACCCGGCCGCTCAGGAATCTGGGCCAGAAAGAGGTTCTGTGTGCGCTGCAGGTGCCAAGGGTGCGTGTGAATGAACAACTGTCTTAAACAGGCAAACCAGCGTCTTCCCGTATGCTGCCTCTGGACGTTGAGACGAATGAACCGTGATACTTATTGCATGTCCTCATTCCAGCTGAGGTTGGATGTTCCTCTCACTGCCTTGTACACAAACCGCAGATGTGCAGATAACACACGTTCACTGTGAAGCCACCGTTTCCTAAGGATTCATGTGTACGTGGGCAGCTTGACAATGAGGCCTCAGTTTGCTGCTGCTAATGTTCAGACCCACAGTGAGGGGTCAGACCTATTGCATCATCAGCACAATGCACGTCCATTCATGAGCTCCCACCCCGGGCCCAGCAGGGTCATAAATTATGGGCCTGGAAACGTTCCAGTTGGTTCCAGTTAGCAGGAAATCAGGGAGACTGACGCACAGATGTGATTTTTAAAGTAGCGCTGCCCCCCAGAGGTGCTGGGAGACACTGCACGTGTGTCGACGCTGCGATACCACTCTGGTATATGCACAGTAATCATCACGATAAAGCCGTTAAACCTGAGGTCACCTGTACGGGTCGGCCATCCTCTGTCCCAATCATGTTCCTCCATTCCATCAGGGATCGCTGCAGGGCGTCCAATCCCGTCTCCCAGAGCCGGACGTACCCACCCATGTCCACCGTGACCACGGCTCCGGAGCCGAGAGCAGCTACTAGCACATCGGACTCAGACACCTTAGACACCCAGTTGGTGTACGGCGACACGGTCATTGACCTGCACACAAACACACACAGTCGCTGGGAGGAGAAACCAAAAGCTCACCATCGGGTTCTGAATGTCAATACTGACTTCTGCTAATGTCAGCTTGCACACAAACGTGTACAGGACTTTTACACACATGACCACCAGCTGGAGCCAGAGCACGAAGACACGAGCTGGTTGCGTTTACCTCGGCACAGCGATATATTTGAGTTTTTTGGAGCTGAGGTCGGTCACCTCCAGGTACGCTGCTGTCATAGGAGGCGTCACATCTGGGAGACGAGCAAGAACAGCAGCCTTCACACACTGCATCTAGCTCCCATCCTGTGAACTCATCCATCGTACTTGGTATAATGTGAACTCTGACCTTTTGGGTAAACCTCTTTGAGAGGCACCTTGTACGGAGGAAGGGCTCGAACCACCTGACCGGCCGACAGCAGAGTGACACAGTTGTCTCGTTTGGGAGCGCTAGAGCGAAGCCCACCTCTGAGGAAGCTGTGAGCCCCGCTCTCGCCACCCTTCACCGCCGACAGGTCCACAGGCCTCTGGAAGCTGTACACCTCATTTGGAGACTGAACAAGAGGAAAATATCAGAAAAGCTGCTTCCAGTATCACACTTGTGCACACATCAACACAAACGTGTGCCATCCCCTCCACACGTCCCATCAGCAGCAGAGGTTTTACAGGTGTGATCTTACCATGAGGTCTGGGAAGCCGACAACGATGCGAGCGAAGGAGCCGCTGTCGACCAGCACGCGGTTGGGTGAAATGATCTTCTGGTCCAGAGCAGCGCTGAGGTTCTCGTTGGGTAGCTGCTCACTGGACAGCGTCTGGGGCACAGACGTCTCAGCTGGGGGACAGGAGGCAGACGGGCATCAGATAGGCCGTGTTGGTGGCTCTTACACATGTCACGTCACGTTTACCTGAGCTGACCGAGTCCTCACTGATGCTGTGGAGCTGACACACCTCCTGGTCCTCCGATGCCATGTGCATGGGCTTGGTCAACAGGAACTTCCTGTGTAGTGAAACAGCCTCTATGTCAAACTACACTCCACTTCGAAGAAGCTTGGAGAGAGATTAGGGGGCTGATCCATCTTACTTGTTGGTGCTGCTCTCCAGCAGGAGCCAGCGGTCCTCCGCCACCAGGAACACCGACTTCATTTTAATGGGAAGGGAGATGGAGTGAACCCGGCCCTCCAGCACATCCAGTACATCCAGCTGATTGCTGCAGACACAAGCCAACAGACGAGTGACTGACAGCAAGCGCGACCGAGACGGTGCTGATGAAAGGTTCCAAGGTCTTACCCGTCCTCCTCATAGAAGAGAAGCCAGTTTTTGTGGGAGAAATCCCGGCACATTTTATGTCCTCTCTGAAAACAGTGATTGACACATGAGTGTTATCATTAACATGTACTGTTCTCCACTGGACACGGGGCGAAAACACCATGTCCAGTCTTTTCTGTGGCAGTTCCAGCCAAGCCACCTCTCATGCCTCTCTAGACACTGACACCGACCTGTTGCTCATTTCTGCTCCACCAGTTGGAGGCTCTGGTCGAGGGCGGCTCGCCGTCAGCAGACAGGACGAGCCTCCGCACGGCGCCGGTCACCAGGTCCAGGTGGAGAACCGTGTTACTCTGAGACCAACAGAAACACACAACATAGGATTCATAATATTCTAAAACTATTCTATATTATATTCTATATTCTAAAAGGTCCGTGTTTGTTTGGGGTTCATTCGCTATTAACCGTCGTGTCCAGCTGCACCGTTGGACGGCGTAGATGTAGTAACACCGCAGCCAACAGAGGGCGCTCTCCTCCTGGTTCTCTGGCTGCTGCCCTTAACTCCGCTTCATGTGAACATTGCTGTTCCACAGACCCGCGTCATGGTTTTTTGCATTTGTGCGTCTCAGTAGGATGTGTCCTTGTGTGTCTAGTGTGCTGGGTGAACTGTGCACAGGGCCACTGTTTGTGACGCACTAGGCTCCATCTTCAAATGAGTTTTATGAGAAGGAGCCACGGGGGAGCTGGCCCGGGCCCCGCTTCAAATTAATGGTTTCCTTATGGACGGCTATTCCTGACAAACACTATTCTGTGCTGAGCTATTCAGAGACATTCTGGTTCAGAGTGTTGTGTGTGAGCTTATCCTGCAAGACCGGCTGGAGTCTTCCACCAGCTTGTGTGTTCGTGTCTCTACAGGTGTTTCTGTTCTTGAATCTTGCTTGGCATCATGTGTCCGACACGGACACGGCAGCTTCCCTGACTTCCCTGGAAGGCCAGCGACCAGCAAATGAACTGGAATTGTCTGGACCTCTTTTTTCAGACAGACGGAACACGATCCATCACAGCGGTATTTTTAGAACTTCTTCTGTTTCCTAATATGCACCAGCTGTACAAGTGCAGCTTGGACAAATACCTAACGTGCATTGTACTTGTCTTGCGCTGTGCTGTCATAGGCCGTCCCTCGAGGGATCCAGCAGAAAAACAACCACTAACCATCCATTTTAAGGCACGGCCAGACCCGTCCAGAGCTATTTCAACCCGGTCAGGAATCTGTGGTTTTCACTGTGTTAGCATCGGGTTACTTAACGAGACTGTACGGATGTGTTTTAACGCCGTGACGTCTTTAAAGCGTTCCAGTGAGTGTGCAGATGCCGACCTGCTCCTCGTGCAGCACCAGCTGTCCGTCCAGAGGACCCCCGAGGGGGGCAATGGTGACAAAAGGTTGCCAGACGCCACTGATGGTCCTGGGGAAGACGTCGTAGAGCTCCACGCACTGGATGGAGTCTCCGCGCTCCGTCATGGCGTACAGGCAGACCGGATTACACGTGGACACATACAGCACATCTGCAGGTCGGAGGGAACGTGGGAGTTGAATCAGCTGATGTTTATTGGTGAGTCCTGACCACAGTTCATCTGATTTGTTCTACTTATCTTGTGTAATTTCTCACATCAAGGGGGTTTTTGTCTGTAAACCTTCCTCTAAACTCTCCCTAAACAACACCTGAGGCCAGAGAGTGAGTGTGTGAGTGAGTATACCATCTTTGGTGGTGACATCGCAGATGATGTTGACCTCGTTCATTGGAATCTGCCAGTGAGCTTTCTCTTCGCTGAAACTCAAAGCCCTGCTCTCCTGTCGGTTGCAGGGGTAACCCTGAACACGCAGAAACACGGGGCCCTGGAAACACGACACACGTCTTATTCCAGAGCCGCCATCTGGATCCAGGTCCTGGTGTGGAGCCTGTGTTCCTGTAAGGATCTCCGTTTACCTTGACGTCTATAGGACGCGTCTCAGTGGGACAGAGCAGCTTGCGCCGAGCGTTGCCGCCTTGGTTGATGGTCCAGTATCCCATCATCTTCACTTCTGGTAGAGGCAACCTGAAGAGAAAGTCACATGATGACAACAGCCTGATGAAACTGGGAAGCTGTAAATTCACATGTTGTGCTTGTGTTTTTTTTAATTGTGGACACATCCAGCAATTTTTAATTTTAAAAACTTCACCCTCGACAAGGTAACACTTTTTTTTAGACTTTTACTGGCCTTCCAATCAATCATGTCTTTACTGACTGCAGGAGGGATTTAAAACGACCACACAACACAGGAAGGAGGTAGAAGGAAAGCCCCCTTCAGAGTGTATTTCTATGAATGGAATATTTGCTGGTATGTTGTGTGTAGAACAACTACAGCATTTAACTTTTCAGTATGGACCATGAATCCCAAAAGACACTGAAGAAAATAAAACCAGTTCAACTCATCATGTCGCTTGTTTCTGCCCTGCTCCATTCTCAAGAGTTGAAACTGAGTTTATGAAGGAGAAAATAAAACCACAGGAGACAGAAGAAACAAATGTCTTCCTTTATTCACATCACAAAGCTGCACATACTGACGGATGCTGGAATATTATCCTTCACTCGAATGAAAAGTAAAAGTGAGGCGATGGGAGCGATGTACAGCGGCCGTTTCATTCATCAAGCAATGAGGAGTTTTGGTGTAAAGTCTCAACCAGACACGAGGTCACAACCTCTGAGAACCACTGAGGGAGATTTGAAAAGCTAAACCACCAACTATTTAGACCAACAAGCCACTTGAGCAGAACCGTTCTGGACCCGTGACAGGAGGAAAACCTCATAGCTTGGTAAGAATAGAGGGGTAATATCACCTAACAAGTAAAGTAGCATCCACGGGACGTTTACGCTTCCTACCACGCTGTTACCCTCACACCGCCCCACTATCATGTAACATGGCAATAAAACTGACCACATTCGGCCAAAAAGTCTTAAATCTGGACGGTAACGGGGACTTTACACCGTAACCAGTCACTGCCATCTGTGGAGGAGCAGTTAGCAAAAACTCCACGAGCAGCAGCTAAAACCCTGAATATAGTGGATGTAGTGCCATCGGTTTGAGGCTCCACTGAGTGTGTGCGTTAGTCGTGTGCGGTGACATGTGTTTGCCAGGGAGCATCTCGCGCTCTGGATGCTTACTCCTTAGCCAGGCTGACAGAGCTGGGCTTGGCTCCGATGGGAATCCCGTGCTTGTGGAGCGCCTCGATCAGGACCTCCCTCATGTCTTTGTTGTACGAGTCGAAGTCGAAGACGTTCCGCACAACGTTGGCCAAACCCTCGCCGGGGAATTTCTGTTGGGAGACGAATGAAAGAAATGATGATGGATGATGGAGGAACGAAGGAAGGAAAATCAATATGATTTACAGTTCCTCAACACAGATCGATACTGAGCCTGGAGTAGGATGTGCTGTCAGGGAAGCAGATCATTTCTAGACCGTGACAAATCACCTACTCAGACATTAAATACATCGTCAGTGTTGTGATTTGATCCAGAAGCTTTAATTGGCTTTAGAGCCAAAAAGCAAACACTGATAACTGAGGCTGGAAGTAAAGGCTGGACACGTCGTAACCTATGTTTTACTTATTGTTCGTCACCGTTACCGATCCTCTGTGTCAGAGATTAGTTCCAGCAGTGGTTCCTTCGCATGACAGTAACACCACTATGCCTGCATTAAAAACGACACGACCGGTACTGGGACCATTGTTGCGCTTTTCTAGTTGTATGCAGTTCTACGCACTGAACACGTCTTTACAGCAATAGGCCGATGAATCGCTGCCGATAATTAGATCAACCTCAGCCCAACTGGTTCCAACTTAAACACAGCTTGAGTGAAACACTGTTTTGCATTGATCTGGGTTGACAGTTACCACAAAGATGCAATTATGACCAAATGTGAAGGAGTAATTAGAACCTACACAAGCCTTGAAAAAAAGCTATTAGGACTCTGACTAAATGATCCTGTATCTGTCCCACTGCTGCAGACGTCAACAGTGGCAGCTGGAGAGTCAGGGGGGAAATCAAACATAAAGGCTTGATTATTGATCTGCAGCAGCCCAGGCTAATCACATCCATGTCCCTGCTCCTCTACACACGTTTCCTCACGTCTCTTTTGATGTTTTTAATTCCTCTCTGAGCCAAACACTGTGCATATTTCTAAAGAACACAATGAATCCGAACAGAGCAAACCTCATGCAGCCTTTAATTGCATCCTAGGCACAGATGATGGGAGGAGAGGTGAGGACAGAAGGGACTGTGTTACTCCAGCTATGAAGCTAGAAAATGTCTCCAATGTCCTAGAATGACATGAAACATGTTCCTCTAATGATCCCGTCTTCCAAAGAGCATGGAAATTAAACACGACCATAATTGCTTTCAGCTATGTGCTCAGTTGTGGCCGTGTTTTGTTGTGTGTCTGTGGGCTCTGAATGTAATGAGGATCAGGGTTTTCTCAGTCACGCCACGAACGCACAACCCTCCTCCCTGCGAATGTGTGAATGAAGGCTCCTACTGTACCTGGAGGTGTTTGACGATGTTGACCACCTCGCGTGTTGAGTAAGGGTAGGTTATGGTGCCCTGGTCGGCCATGGACCTCAGCTCTCCAAAAGCAGCCACCAGTTTCTGCAGAGTGGCATCGGGAACGTCGGGTCCGTACTGTTTGAGCATGGCCAGCTCTGCCTGGGGCTTCGGGTTGTCCACGGCATGGCAGCTAAAGATGTCACCTGTTCACAGGACAACGTGTGGTCAGCCTTTCCTGCAGCTAAAGATCGTCTTAGCGCTCTGTGTGGTCAGGATCAGGACGTTCACTGGCTAAGAGTGAGCATTCCTTCAAACTCCAGGCTTTAATAACTGAACCGCCTCATTCTCAAATGTCTTTGCTGCTTCTTCTTCTTCAACTCATTTCTTACAACTTAAAGCACTTTGTGTGTTTGTACCTAGAGCTCCAAAAAAGTCATTTCCCAGAAAAGGAAAGCCAGGCCGGTTCGCCAGGACAAGCATCCTGAAGTCCGGGTGCATGACTATGGTGTTTGGCCTCCCCTTAGCTTCACGTGGGTCTTTGGAGAAGAGTCAAAGTTAGAAGCAAGCAGAACACCAGAACAATCACTTGTGTTTCTCAGCTCTGCTGTGTTTACGACCTGTTACGCTCCTGGTTGCATCCCAGTCATCCTGCTATTGTTTAGAATAATAAACGTGAAGGCGTGTACCTGAGATGATTTTGCGTCCGTCGGCCAGGATCATCTCTCCGCTCTCCACCAGCGTTTTCAGGATGCAGGTGACGTTAGTAGGAGCTTTATCAGCCTCGTCGATCACTAATATGTGACCCAGCTTCACTGCCTTTACCTGAAAGACACACAAAGAGTCGGATTATTCTGGCTCTGATCGAGACCTCATGCTTTTTAGACCTATGGAGAATGCAGACTGGAGTTTTTTGGGGGCCAGTGAGGATCATGTGACACTGTATACATTTCATAGAGGACCAGATTTATTCTGTTGGGTTTTGTGTGTCTTACTTCGGGAGCATTTGGCAGAGAGGTGCTTTAAAACCTTACACATTTCATCAGGATTTCAGGAAAAAGTTGCATATTTACATCTGAGCTTTTCCTGCTATTACAGCTGTTCAGCTCTAGTGAGAAGTGGAGGCGGATCCGTGTGAAGACGAAGGTGGCCAGAGCCACACATGGTCTCACTGCATGACCTGCATGTCGCGGTATGGAGCTGGTGGTCCAGTCCGTTCCGACATTTATAAAAGCAAGCAGCATTTATTATTACACCTCACGTGAAAGCTAAGGTTAATTTAATTAATGCCAAGCCACACTCCCTCTGTGTGTAAAGTAAACCAGCGTTAGTAACCAACCAGAGGTGAGTCCTCGTACATGATGATGCCGCCCTGGACTGAGGGCTGCAGGGTCAAGGTCTGGACGGTCGTGTCTCTGAGGCACAGAAAACATGGTTACACACAGACAAGTACAGTATGTTCACTGTCTGTCCTTCATTGTCATTGTGAGCACAACTTACAGTCAAAAGCTGTTTGCAGCACAGTGAATGTTTTACAGTAAAGACGCTTCCCCAGTGCTGACGCCTCCCTCCATTCTGAGAGTCTCCCTCTGGAGCCCTCTCTCCTCGACAGAGCGACCTCGGAACTGCCCTACTTTCCTTTTTGGCCGACTGCGTCACGTCTCTGTAGGCTCTCAGTCACAGGCTCCCAACAGCCACTGCATGAGATGTTTCTGCCTCTGCCCTGCTCTAATATTAGCTGCTACACTCGCTAACCAGGCCATAACCACATTAAGCTCTGCTGTGACTTTCACAAGACTTTGACAAACCACCGAACGGAGGAGAAATCATCTGGGTCTATATTTAGTTATAAGATTCAGACTCGCAATAATAAAATGTACTTCTTTCTTTCAGTTGTGCATGCAATGACTCACAACATTATTAGAGCCAACATCAATACGAGGCCGATTGTAGGAGAGTTTACACGAGGCGTAACCCACAGTTAACGCCTCCAAACTGTTCTCTGCAGTTTTGGGCAAGTGAAGATCTTGTTCTGGTGAAGGATGACCTAATTAGCTGAAAATAGGCCTGGACATCCTTAGATGGGAGAAAACGCAAGAAATCACACGTCATGCATTTGCTTTGCTCTGCAGGAAAATAACAAACACTTAAAGAAGCTGATTCACCTGTGACAGCAGATACAGGAAAAACAAAATCCATTTGAGTATCCAACAAGAAGAGAAAACGAGATGAAGACTTTCATCTAGAGAAGGTTTTCTCTATTTCTTTGTGAATGTGAGGAAACAAATCCGAAAGCTAAATGGGGAACGTGATTCTACGTTGCCCTGCATGTGAACTGATAATCCTCGAGGTTCACATGATGGTAAATACATGATGTTGTCTCAATTATTTATCTTTACTTCAAAGGCTTCTGTCATAATCAGATCTCAGGGGCTTAGGGTTCGCCGAACGGTGTGTTTTTTGTCATTTCGTGGTAGGCGAAGCTATCGTGACGCTGGCTCTCCTCACCTGTGCAGCTGTAGGTATTCTCTGGGCCTGTTCAACAGGTGCAGGAACCGGTCCACTATTTTATTTTTACCCACACCCTGCAAAGGGACACAAAAACCGTCAGTCTGAATCATTTCATGAAATGGATCTGGGCTTCAGAGCCTGTGTGTGTCGCTCTGACGGGGGCATTTCTCAGAGCTCGTCTCTCCTCCGTGGTGCGGAGGCTCAGTAACACGCTCCGACAGCACAAATGTCCCTCCTTCACTCATGCATGGCCACACACTGCAATGCAAATCGCTTCTCCCTCTCAGTCTCGCTCACATGCTCATGCACCCAGATTAATGCAGGAACACACACACAGGCCGCCTCCTGTGGGCCGGTACAGTGCGTCCACCCTCCTCCTCAGTCCAGGCTGCAACCCAGGCCACGAGGAGCGAGCTGGGGCACAGCGTGTCCCTGAGGAGCTGCGCTGAGCACACAGTGAGTCGAGTTTGTTTCATAACTCTGCACAGAGCGAGTGGCCTACTTCACTTTGCATGAAGACAGTCCGTTTCACTTGAGGCCCCTCAGACTCAGCAGGTGGTTACAGTGGAATGTAATCATGTGTCACTTACCTGGTTGCCCACTAAAAGCAGGTGCTCTCCTAGCAGGAAGTCTTTCAACATGTCCTCCATCACCATCATGTGCTGCAGGAAAGTTGTACACATGAGTATCATGATCTCTGCTTCATGATGAAATCATCCTAAAACCGCCTGGGTTTGAGTGTAGCACTGGTAAAAATAGATGACCCTCTCCTGCTCTCCTCCTATTTCACCACCTTGTTTCCTTATTTCAGTCTCTAATACATGCACGCAAAGAAAAAAGGGCTGAATGAGGACGGAGAGAAAGAGCAGAATCTGGGTCACACAGCACCGTCACTGTTGCTGTTGCTGGGCGAGTGTCAGAGTGTCCTTAGCTAGTACACTGTGATTCGGTCACACTGGACCAGCAAGACGGGGTTAGACGTGAGAAAAGCAACATTCAGTGAATGGAAAGGAGTCGAACCCGAGTTAAGGTGTCAATTAATTTACTCGCGTGTGAAACAAGTTGCTGAAGAGGCCGAAACCAAACTGTGGTTTTCAAGGTGCTGCACGTGTTAATATGTTTAATATCAGCAGAGAACATGTGATAAACTGAGGCGGGTCCATCCGACGGTAACACACCAGGACAATCACTGCAATGAAGTGGTGAGTGACATTTCCAAAAGCCAGACAAAAGGTTGAGGAAAGAACTTCATTTCTACTTAACACTGTGTGGATGGATTTTCTTTTTTATAGTGAAACAGTGAATTTGTTAAGTGTAAGGCCAATGTAAATCAACCAGAACTGAAGGAGGGCGTATTTTCACATGCAGCAGCAGGTATAGAGTGATGTGACAAATACCAAGAAAGAAAGATGAATGAAGAGGGGGAGAGCAGTCTGACGACTGAGCTCAGGGATCATTCAATAAAAGGAAGAACAACCACCACAGATTGTTCTTTATTGCTTTTAATCCCACTCTGCCCTTATGTGGAGAAACCTGGATCACTTCCTGAATGTCTATGCTTTCATTGGCTGTGACCGGATGTGTGCTTACCTGAGCATTATCATAGAAGAGCACGTCAGGAACCTTCATTTTCACACTGGGGTTGTAGATGGGAGTGGACACGCTTCCAATGGTCAGAACACCGTCCTCCACTTCACCTGGGGACATAAAGGCCAGAATCAGTCACTCCCCTTCCACTGAGCATGCTCAGCAGATGCTGCTGTTACTACTGCCGCCCACACTTCTGAGCCAGCAGGCCCTGGATGGTTTCTGTGACTTTCGGCCAGGTGTGACCCTATCTTTACTCACACAGAGCAGAGCAATGAAGTGACTGAAACTTACAGGTGACATCACCAGGACGTTCTGCTGCCTCTGGTTCACCTTGAACGGAACAGTTGGCAAGGCTTTTCTCCAGAGAGGCACGAGCCAGGCTGGGGAGGAACCTGCACACACATATGCACACGTGTAAAACAGAACAGAGGAAAACAGAAACGTGGAATTGGTGTGTTTGGACGCACCTGGAGAGACAGGCCTTGTTGACAGCGTGAGTGATGCTCTCCTTAGGGTACTGAGAGAGACGGCGACAGATCCTCAGCAGCTGTCTGGTGGAGAGGGACGAGGCCAGAGACTGCGCCTGCAGGCACACGACATGCACAGATGAACTAGTTAGGTCACACACACCGGCAAGCCAACTGGCGAGAGTGGGTGCAGACGCACTTACGGTGGGGTCGTTCGTCCTGCGGAGGCCGTGTGTGAGGTGCAGCAGCTGCTCTGCAGCTTCCTTAGGAACATTAGGACTCTGGAGAAAGAAAAGTGGAAAGCGCGATAAAGATGTTGCTCAGTAGTTAAGAACGAGACTCCTTCTCTAGAACATCCTTTTCCATCTAATCGCCACCAGCTGCCACTGGATTATGTACAGCCCACTTAGATCCAACGAACCCAAGTATAAAAACTACCAGTGTTAAGATGCTCGTCAAGTAAAGACTAGAACTCTGAACTTTAAACAAACAGCTAAGTGAACGGGAAGTGTGTTTTTGCCAAACAAGGCCTGTATTTCACATTGTGTGTACATGTGTCTGCGAGGACATCGCACTTCACACCTTAGTGTATCACTGCCAAGTTGGAGTTTATTTGGAAAAACTCTCCTGCAGCCGAGCTGCTCAAAAGGCCAAGAATGGGCCGCTGCATCCTGCAATAAACCTTGTTTACAGACTGGTTTGTTTTGTGCGAGTCCTGGCTGAAGAGCGCAGCGTATAAACATCATTAGTCTTCCTCACTTGGACTAATTTGCAAATGGCTTTATTTTGTCTGTAATAGCCGTAGCACATCAAAGTGTTTCATCTCTGGGAGCTTTCATGACTCTCATGGAACAATTTTCAGATGGTCAAAAGCTTTGAAGCAGGATGCAAAAAATAATACAATTACACAAATTATATGTAGAGCAGAGAAACAAACAACAGCTACTGCAGCGAGACCTCGGGCAACTACTGGACAGAGCAGCATCAACAAACTCACATGTTCAGTTTTCCAGTAGCTACGAGGCTAAAGCGCCATCTCGGCCTCTAAGACGTGTGTCTGTGCCCAGGCTGTGGAAAGTCAACGTTCTCGCTGGTGACGCTGTTATTTATATATAGATGCTGGAGAAACACCAACTAATTCAGCAAACAAGGATTCAAGCCGTTCACGATGACAAGCATCTGCCTTGGATCGGGCGCTCTACAGCTTGATGGAGACTGGATTAGTCCTGCAGCGTCTTACCAGTCCCTGTATGAGGCCCATCTCCTCTGCTTTGGCCAGGGGGGCAACTCTGTGATAGAGGAACATCGTGAGCAGCTCTGGACCCAACCACTGCTGACCACTGCTGTTGCTTGTGCTGGCGCCTACAACAGGAGGCTCTGCCAGGGCCAGCACCCGGAACGAAGGGTGGATGGGGAAGATTGACCTGAAACACAAACCCAGTCCGGTGAATAGTCAGAGCATGGATATATGTTCACTCTGATGAAGTAGCTGTGAAGTTTGTTGTGCTTAATCTGTGTCAGAGAGAAGAGTGTGATGGCTGTGTGAGCCTTAGATGGAAGACAACAGCCAAGCCTAACTGGATCACCCCTGCAGAGATGCCCAGGGTCTACTAACTCTAATGTGGGCGCCATCATCACCATCACTGGATGAATGAACACGAAATGTTATCACTGGACTCAACTAAATGACGAACTGTCTTCACACACGTAGTTCAGATTTCAGAGTCAGCAGGTTGTAATTGCCGCAACGGGAAACGACACTAACTCTCAGGGAAACAGGTGTAATAACGTGTAATTCACCGTCAAAATGTCCAAGGCCCTGCCAAGAAAAACTAATTTTTCCATATAAATGAATTGCTTCCAGCAGAACAATATTAGTTTGAACTAAACAGCCTTTTACGGTTCCTAAGGAGGGCGTCCATGGATCCTAATGCTGCCATCACTTATCAAGATCAATCTAGCTATAATCACTGAGTGAAATGCATTTTCACCACTATTACAAAAGCAGAATCCTATGTCCTGAGCTGCCCCTAAAAGCCGAGCCAACAGAGAGGCGGTGAAAAGTGTGTGTGTCTATATTTGCATCACACTTTACAACTAATTAATCCAGAAAACCAGGTAATTCTGAGACGCGCACATTCAGGCTCTGTTGCCTAGCAACCATCTTTTTGACTTTGTAATTTCTATGCTTTTTACATGAGCAACATAGGAAATGTTCTGCTGGCTACAGACCGAAAAACTCAAACCTGTAATGGACAATAAAATCCTAGCAGACACACACTGTGAAGTCTGAGCCACAGGAGCGGAGGAAGAGGAAGCGGGTTTACTTCAGCCCAGATGCCGCACCACAAACATCCCTTCCACTTGCTTAGGCGGGTTTTTAAGACGTGTGCACACAAATGCCTGCACACATTTCATGAGTCAAATAACAATACAGGGAACAGTAAAGGTCAAGGCCGACACAGACATCAACACATTTCCTAAGCAACACCAGCTCATAGCATCTCATAAACTGCTGCCTGTTTTCTGGGCACGGTTCTTCAACACGACGCACCACAACGACCCAGGTGTTCTCGCAACTGTTCGCTACCTCCAGTGTGAAGGCCTGGTAACGCTCCCTCCAACGCTCAGTGTGCAGTATGGCTTATGGCTTTGTGCTTTATAAACTGTCTCTGCGACGAGCCTCTCAATTTCTCTTATTCTCTCTGAATCGTTCTTCCTGTTTTGCAGTTAATACTACGTCTGTTGTGTTTCCATCTTTGACACAAACACATACTCTGAATTGTTCTAAAATGCTCCTGACCATTCAACACATCACCCACCCTCCACTTTCAGCTGCTGTGTGTGTGTGTGTACCTCTCTTCCAGTTGCTGGTCACTAAACTGCAGCTGTTCCTTCAGAGCCTGGTATCTGTCCCATCTCAGCAGCCTGGTGCCATCATATAGATCCAGCTCCCTGTCATGGAGCAGCCTGCCACAAACAACGCAGTAGACAGAGCTCAGGAGTGTTTGTGTGCGTTTCATCATAGGAAAACAGAAATGAAAAATGCAGAACGGGTTAAAGCATCACTTAAGCAGGGCAGCCTAATGGAGACAGGATATCTCAGTACCTTGACAGCACAGCCAAGGTTCCCAGGTTGACCCTATGTATGCCGTCCAGAATCAGCAGCTTGCCCTCGATGGCAGCAGTGACCAGCGGAGACGGCCTCCATGCTGTGTCTCCGTTAGGAAGGGTGTACCTCTGCTGCAGAAGGTCCCTGGCCGTCATGTCCTGGAGGTGAATAGGGATTAGAGATGGAGAGAGGTGACGCGGCTGATGGTCTGACCCTGCTCCTCCATCATACACGTGCGGTAGTATGATGTGTTCCGAGCAGGGATTCCTGAACTAGAAGACATTTAGCATTTGGTGCTAACATGGGCCGGAACGCAGCAGCAGGTAGGATCCATTCAAGATAAAAGCTGAATAGAGTTGTCAGGATGGGCAACTTCCACTTCCACAGATTTTCCACAAAAGCTAATAAATGATTCCACCTGTGCTGCATTACCAGGAAACTGTCTGGGGTAACGGTACCTGTTGGTGACATATATTAAGCCGTTTAGTTTATGGGCTGGTTATTTGTTCACTGGTCTTTATGGCTGCCCGTCTAAAACCCAAGGTCTATAAAACCAAGCAAGTCGATGTGCAAAACATAAGTAACCCTGGATACAGAAGAGCTGAGCCTCCAGTGGAGCAAAGGCAGGTTTTCCACTTCTGTGTCCACTTGGTGAAATTAAGTTTAGGAAATTTAGGAGACTTTCTATTAATCTATTATTATCTTTGGTATTGGTGCAAACCTGTGGTCAAGGGGAGAATTTAAAACAGTTTGTGTGTTGTTGATAGAGAATCTGCTCACAGTCACCTGGTTTTACACAGCACAGAGAGCAGGAAGGGGAATGTCGAATGCAGTTAAATTCTATAAATATAAATATGTCATTATGTGCAGCAAGTTACATAAACAACGTGTTAATATGTCAGAACGTTCCTTCCGTCATCCCAGGCAGCTCTTTCTGTTATCGCTGCATATTTCTGCCATTGAAGGGAATATACGTGATAATAGATTTATATTCCATTCTAGCCTTACATGTCACTGTGTTTTCCAAAACTGCTATTTTCAGAGCTGACCAGATTAATTGGCTGATGAAGGATTCCACAATTCCCGCAGCAAGCGCCACCCCTGACCTTAGCCCGTCTAAAAATAGCTGCAGCATGATGCATTAAAATGAGGCTGGAGCTCACTCGCTTCCTGCGCGATCACCACCCGGATGACTGCATTCCACAGAATCACGGGGGGAGGACTTACAAGGTTAACAGTCATCTACGTTTTAGCAGGCCTCCTCTGCTCCGTCTACCAGACGGTGTCAGGTTCTGGTTGGACCGGTCCCCTGAGGTCCAGGTAATGAAAGCCAGATGTGAGGCTGTTAGCCTGGCTCCAGCCTGCTGCTCTGTATTGTAGCTGGCTTCATATATGGGGAGCAGGGCTGAAGCTAAAAACTACTTTCATCGCCAATTAACATGCAGCTTATCTGTTTAGCATCAAAGTCCCGTTTGATGGAAAGGGTCAGGGGTCGTGGCATGAGATGCTCTCGTAGCTGCTACGGTGGAAAAAGGTGCATCCTGACATCAGCTAATTCTTCAGGCATCTGCATCAGGTTTTGCTGTGATGAGGAGGTCTCCTTCCCCACAGGGCTCCCTCCTACTGCTCCATCCTTATTAGTTAAACCTCCATTGTAACACTGCAGTTCAGAAGCTACGCGACTCTGCCAAACATAAATACATTCATTACCTCTGTGACACAGTTACGACTGTAGCTTGACTGCTTTACGGCTGAGTACAACTGGTCTTTTTCAAGGTCTGTGGGTGTTATTTATATCATAATTAAGCAGCACATGGTGAGTAAGCACATGAGCAGCACTTCGACTCTTCATTACATTGACTTCTCTCTTTGGATTTGACACAAAACACGTTTTAGGGAAAAGGTGACTCAAAGACGTGATGGAGTCCCGGCTTTGAGAGGAAGCTTCCAGTGTTGGCCTCAGGCAGCAGCTTACCTGATACAGCATGACGGGCTCTATGCTGTAACCCAGAATCTCCGCAAACTCTCTGGCAATCACTGACTTGCCGCAGCCCTAAAAATAAAACCAAGACCCCAGAGATTCATTCACATTGTGTTCTGCATGCACGGACATTATTTCCAATAGATCAATTTACACTCAAATCTAAACTAAATAAATGTTTTACAGCTTTTTGAATGAATGTTGTAATTTGACCAAATGAAATGACACTGTGTACAGTTGACTTCACAGCACGCGTTAACTACCTTGGCTCCTATCAGACATATGTCCTTAGCCATGTGTGACTGCATCATCTCAGCCATCAGCTGTGAGTGGCTCGGTGTACTGATGAAGTTGGGGCTGGTGTTGGGTGGTCGAGGCTCCTTGGTGCCTGCTGGGACCTGATACACAACAAGACAAAAACACTTTGAGAGTCTTCCACTTTGTAAATATTTACTGTATAACCTACATAGAGCATGTTAACGAGGGGTCAGAAGGAGGAAATATAAGTAATATAAATAAAAGAAAATTCAGAGCAGCGAGCTGCTTCTTCTCTTCTAAACTGTGCTGCCTGGTAGAATCAAAAGCTAAGACCAGAGAGGCAGATATAAAGGGGTCAAATTCCACATCCCTTCACTCAGTGGGGAGATTTTACGGGCTGCAGCGTTGGTACCTGAATGGTGACGTCCTGGTCACCAACCCCTATGGTGACATCTACGCAGCCTTCAGGACCCTTTGTCATGGACACATTTGAAATAGTGCTCGGCGCTGGGTGACGACGACCATCCAGGAGCTCGAATCTCTACAGAAGATGTGAAAAGCTGCTCAGTCCATGAAACACGCACAGTTATGAGGCAATGGATGTCTCATTTGCTGACATACACTGAGAACACCCTCTACAGCGCTGCACCCATCTTTGCCCAAGATACTGTTGTAGGGGTAAAGTCTCTGGACCAGCTGCTGGGAGGACAGCATGGGGAACGCATTCTGCAACAACACAAAACACAAGCAATCACACGCTTTGTTGACACACACATTTTTACATCTGCAAGCATGCGGAAGACAGATCTGTTGTGTGGAGTCTCACCAGCACATGAAGGGCAGGAAGCAGGTTGTCCACGGGGAAGTCAGGAAGACCCAAGGTGGATGATTCCTGGGAGCATAGTGTGGTGGCTAATGACAGCAGCTGGGACACCCTGACACATGGCACAGAACACAACACTGCACATGATTCTGAGTCACACATAAGACTCAGAATCAAGACTGTAGTCTTTACTTTGATTTACCTCTCTGCTGTAATATTTGGCCCCGCGGTGTACAGCAGCTCCAACTGGTCCTGAGAGGAGGACACAAAATCACAAGTTTTCCTCATGGCTGTCCAGTGGTTGGACATCTTTGGTCTTGTTGCATGTGTGAATTTCTGGACTGACCTTGAACGACAGGTAATAGATGTCTCGTGCCTGGAAACGAGAGCGAAGGGGAGGATCCAGCGGGTTCCCCTTGTACTTAGGAACAGGAAGACCCAGTGCAATGACCCGAAAGTCCTCGCTGACACGGACAATCTTCCAGCTGTCCAGCTCCTCTTTGGAGTGTTCCTGCAACACACCAGGTCCGTTATAATATAATATAATGATTGCTGTTTTAATGCAAATGTCTGCAGGAACACAGCCCAGACACCTAGTGTTCATGGCAACAGAAGAACAGCACAGTAAGCTACAGACAGCTCCTCATTCACTCCTCATTCCCACCTTGGAGCATCTTCTTGGTCTGTGTGCTAGCGCGCTGCACTGACCTGCAGCAGCTTGTCGTAGCGCTCAGCCGACATCAGGAAGCGTCCGTCCTCCAGCTGCATCTCTCTGTTCTCCAGAAGGTTGTTAAGGACGGGCAGAACATTCCTCTCTGCCTTCTCCAGGCCCTCCAGGACCAGGACTCGACCTTGTGTCGCTGCCCTCACGGCGCACTGAAGACAAACATTTCAAAAGTTGAGACTTCTGACCCCCCCGCCCACACACACAACTCTCTGGTAACAATATGAGCTGTTCATGAAGCCTTTCCTGAGGATGTCCTAAGCTTACTATGTTCAGAACAGTCTCAGCTTTTTTGGGAAGGTCTATTTTCTACCATTAAATGTGGGATCAAACTTAGTTCTACTAACTTTATGGGTGTGTGTTTCTGCAGAAATCTAAAAGCATGTCTGACGTCAAGAGACAGGAAACTTCAGCTGTCTGGGTGGACCGCAGAGCGCACGGCTGTGTAATTAGGTTAACATGTAAATATGTGGAAGGTTGAGCAGGAAGCAGAGCCATAAAACTAGAGTGGGGACCAGATGCTCTATATTTAACTCTCGAGCCATTTTCGGCACCAACTCTGTAATCAGATAATTGTTAGAAACGTAAGCGATGCATGACCGCGACAGAGATGGAGAGGACACGAACCGGCCTCGTGCTCTGCGAGGAAACAACTGCACAGAGTGAAGTTATTGATCCATCAAGGGGCTAAACGTCTACAAACACAGCTGCAAGTGCACTGGCTTCTGCAGTTGTTGCCCTAACATGCAGGTCAGAATGAGGAAATAAATGACTCACCTTTCCAATCAACTTTAAAATACCTGAGGATTTCTTTTGGCTTTTCCACAGCAGATCATGGCCCAAACACACATTTGACCCAGGTTTGTCTCTGGTAAACATAGTGTAATGCTTAGAAATATATGTGAGGGAATTTATGACATTACTTTAGGTTTGCTGTGGGTTGAGCTTTAGTGGAGATGGAATTTTTCCTATCGCTGTAAGACTCTTATTTACTGTGTGGGTGTGGTGTCAGCTGCCTTACATCAGTGACAGGGGTTCAATACATACAGCTCGTTCGTACAATCCCAGAGAAGATTACTGTGATGAAGGGGTAGAGGTAAAAGGAGAAGGAGCAAGCAGTGAAGACGTGGAGGTAGAGAACGAGGAAGCACAGGGACTGGAGCGCTGAATATAGGGCTCCAAATCAGCACGGAGCCCTGAGGAATACTCGTTCTACTTACACACACATGACAAACTACTCGCAGCAGCCAGTCCCTTACATTCAGTAATTTGAACATATTAATACAGACACACACCCTGCCCCGCACGGCAAACGGCTCCCTGGGACTTGGGCAAAAATAGGCAATGTCCCCACACCTATTAGTACCACCAGTACTAGCTGTAGCAGGGCTGTAGCTATTCATGAGCCGTTTCCATGGAAACAACAGACACCTGTTTCGGTCTTGATGAGAAAGTGGGAGGTGAGTGAGCCTCAGAGAGTGGGAGGGGTTGGCCTGATGCAAGAAGCTGAAAGTGTATCAGAGCAGGTTTAGACAGGAAACACTTCAGCCCCTGAGGATTTCAGGACAGCGGTCGGCTGCCAGGGTCCTCTGCACATTCACAGTTACACGACCTGAAGGAACCAGGTTATTTCCTGATGCTGTCCACTAAAGGCCTGATGTCTGCAGCCACTACTGTTGTCATGTTTGTTTAGTGGCACACCTAATCAACTCTCCCCTACCCATTTTGTCACCTGCTGCTGTGCATGACACTTGAAACCACCTGCATGCTGCTCTGCAGTTATTATGCTGCCTCCAGAGAACGCGGCCAAACAAATACAAATATATGTTAAGTAGTTCTGCCTGACAAAGCAGAATTAATGCGCTGATTATTCCTTTAGTCTAGAAACACAAATAGCACAGCACAGGCATAAAAATAATAAGTCAAACGTTTGACACTGTAACACAACTCTCAAATGTATCGATGGTCAAGAGATGGGTAATATGTGTTTACAATTGTTTACAACAAGTACAGTCCGTAGGTGTTTGAACATGATACTAGAGGAATACTAATGGAAAGTGTCACGGTTGAAATACTTATGGACTCTCTCTCTCTCATCTCATTTGCCTCTCGATTTTTCTTAACTATTTTTACCACTTGTTTACTTGTAGGAAACAAGTGTAGAAACCGCATCCCGTTTCCATGGAGCTGATGTTTGAACGGTTGTGCAACACATTTACTTAAACACAGATGAAGCCATGTGGATAATGACATGACTCGATAATTATCAGCTTATCATCGTATGTCACACTGATCAGGCCTAAGTGGATTTAGATTTGTTTATAATGGCTTTTTCTGTGGCCACAATGAATGGATGGAGATAAATGAAGAACGGACAGTCGTCTTCAGAGAAACCAGTCCAGTTTGGATAATGAGGAACCGCTCGTCTCCATGGTTACCCGACTGCTAAGTCAACAGAGTGTGAGGGCGTACATTTCCAAAGAGCGTGATCGATCAAACCGTGGTATGAAGGGAACAGAATAGAGCGTTAAGGAAAGCACTGCTGCTGTGATGCAACTTCGTTACCCTAACTGAACAGCTCGTATTTGTGTGTCCTCCACAGTCAAATACACATCACTTGTAACCTTTAATTTAGTCTGTTAACCAAAAGTGTTTTTGTGCAGCCCTGACATCCCTCCCCGCAATTTAACTGCTATGAGACCTAAACATGGGACCTCGTTGCACCTGAAGGTGGAAAGACTTAACAACTGTGCATTAGATGCTTGAAACGCTGAGGTTAATGTGAAGAACTCAAGCAAGTCCCAAAATAGCGACTGTTAATAATCACAGGCCTGATTCCACCACATGAACGTTTCTGGGCACCAGGAATCTGCTTTTCTACAGGAGGAAACCAGGGATTCATTTAGGTAATGGGCCTTTTTCTCTGTCATGAAAATATAACTCACAGTTTACCTGAAGGAAAAGCTATGCTAGAAAATCACCAGGAACTTTCTGGTAAAAGCTCAACTTTTAATATTGCTAAGAATCTCAGACATCTAGTGTAAGATGAAAAATCAAATACTATAATATTTAAATATATATATAAAAGAAATTTCCCTCCTCGCCCCCTGTGGGCGGTCTCATCCATCCAAGCTCGGGTCCTCTACCAGAGGCCTGGGAGCTTGAGGGTTCTGCGCAGTATCTTAGCTGTTCCTAGAACTGAACTTTTCTGAACTGAGATGTCTGAGGTCTTTCCTGGGATCTGTTCTAGCCACTCCTCCAGTTTGGGGGTTACTGCCCCGAGTGCTCCGATCACCACGGGCACCACTTTCGCCTTGACTTTCCAGGCCTTCTCAAGTTCTGCTTTGAGCCCCTGGTATTTCTCTAATTTCTCAAGTTCCTTCTTTCTGATGTTAGCATCGCAAGGTATTGCTATGTCAACCACAACGGCTTGTCTCTGTCTCTTGTCTCAGCCTGCACCAAGCTGTTCAAAGAGGCACAGCTATATATATATATATATATATATATGTGTGTGTTTGTGTGTGTGTGTGTGTGTGTGAGCTGAAGCTGGGCCATGACACCTTCTTCTTGTAAAGCCCAGAGTAAACCTACCTGGTCGATGTAGAAGGCCGTTCCTGAGCGGATCTCTCTCCTCTGTTTCAGATCTGTCTCTGTGGTGTCTCTGGACAAAGCTACATACTCCACCTCCCGTCTGGTCAACTCCTGCTCAACAAGAAGGAAAAATGAGGACTCACAACAGCCCATGAATATTCCAAATTTCCCATATCTTTTTTTTTTGGGACGCTGAGTTATATAGAACTTTAACACATAACAGACAAACGATACCGTCACAGCTTTGTGTGGTTTGTCTGTAAATTATACACACTCACAAGGTACTGCATGGCTATAGATCGCCTCAAGGGCCCTGGGGGGCCAATGAGGAAGACGTCCTGGCCCAGAAGATCTTTCTGCATAATCCATCGTAGGTGCTGAGCCACAGACTGAGGCAAAGAGCCTGAAACTAGAAAATGCAACAAAATGAAGACAATCTGCTATTTCTAATATGTAGAACAGACAATATATGAACTTAAGAAGACACATACTGTGTTTAACAGGAACAAGTTCTGGATTCTGGGGTGTTTTGATCTTATAAGAGATCTCTCCAATCTTCACTGTGTCACCTGCAAAATGCGTTGACAGATACATGAGAAACCACAGACGATGATGGAGGAATTGACACAACCTGGTCACGCAAACGCTCATTATTAAGTGATGCGTTTACCGTTAATAAATAAATCTACAGATGATTAATTCGAGTATACTTAGTCAAAAACTGGAGCTACTTGGTAAAATGACCTTTAACCTACTTTCTTAACTTGACATTAACTCATGATATTAAACTCCTAATGCATTACTCACACCTCATCCCAGTGTTCTCATGCACTCGGAAAACAACACTTGTGCTAATTATAGCTAATATTGATCAGAGCTAGCTAGTAGCTGCTACACAGACACAATGTTCTGTTTCCAAACGGCGTCTCAGCCGTTTCACTGCTTGAACGTGGCCTCTCTGGACCGCGGTGCTAGTTTCGCGTCTGCTTGCTTACCCGAGGATGTGTTGAGCAGTCTGACCTCATGTGTTCTCCACATCCAGGCGTCTCTCCCCAGGACAGAACCCAAAATGTTCCGCACTCTCCTGGCAGCGACGGCCGCCGCGGCGCCGCCGCAGAACATCTGAGGATGCATCACCAACTATTCTGTTAGCAGGCAAACCATAGTACGAATTCAATGTCACACGGCTGTTAGACACCTATGTCCTGACCGCCCCGCTGGCATTTCACAACCTCTGTCAGGTCAATGTTTGCAGGAGTCGGATAATAATAAACGAAACAAAATGGTCCGTCACTAAATTCTTCCGTAGTGAACTGTTAATACGTGTTCCGTCGTTCCGACACAACTTCAAGAATGTCCCAAAGCGACAGGAAATTGGTTTTCTAAGATGAATTACTACCTAATACAATAAAACAAGGGAATAAATAATCGTACACGTGTTTCGCGTCCAGTAGACAACGTTGTTTGTCAAGTTAAAGGGTGATAAGGACGAGTAAAGGTGTAGAGGGATGATGTCATTCTCACCCTGAATGATTTTTGTTTGTGCAATAATTATGATGTATAGAACCAACACAAGAGAAAAACAAACCAGTCCCCCAAATCAGTCCCTTGGTGGTTTCACAATCTAGCGGCCTATTGTGCAACAATATGGAATTTGTGTTAGTAAACGACATCAGAAAATACAAAATGAGAAACCACCATTTTACGCTCACTGGAGTCTTTCAAATGTAATTTCTATGATTTGTTGTTTCTATTTGCTTGAAACTAGGTCTGTGGTAATAAGTGTCATTTCCAATTAAAAGCAAAACAAAAATCGCCCGAATAAACTCGTGAACCAACCCGCATTAAAATGTACAACGTCTGACCGTGGAAAAGACAAAGGGCTTGACACTGTACGTGGGTGACGTCATTCGAACTCAACTCACATCCAGACCTTCACGAGCGACCACGCGCACACATCACGGCCTGATAAACTCCCGGCGTGCGCGTCGGAGGCGGACGTCCATCACGTGGAGCGCTGATAGGCTCTGCCCTGAAGGAGCGGAGCGGGGAAAGGCGCAGGCGGCAGGGGAGCAGCGGCGCAGCGGCGGCGGCGTGGACGAGCTGCTCAGTGCGCACATGAGTGTACGGGCGGCGCGGCGGGCTGTGAATTCCTCCACCTCTCCCTGGTTTGGCTGCCTTTCTCCCCGGAGCGGACGCTGAGGTCTGGGACTATGGAGGATGTGTACCCCTACAGCCGGAGCCCTGCCTGGGAGGAACTGGTCAGTATAGCTGCTCAGCTGGAGGCGTCTCTGTCTCGCTTTCAACCCCAAAGCTAGAAAACAGTGAAGCCGTTTTACTTCTTATCGCACTCTTCTGCGCTAACCATTGCGAGTTTCCATCATCGTCGTCACATTTTCTTACTATCACAGCCAAACTCGGAGGATCCCCGGTTTTTATTGTGTCCCTTCCCAACCGATTTGAGTTGAGTGTCGTGTTCCAGGCTTTCCTGCCCGTTTCCTCAGACCCGAGTCCGGTTTCCTTTCAGTTCAGTTCACTTACACGGAGTCGTGTCCACGATCGAGATTAGGAGAAGAGAACTTTGGATTTGTATGTAACTCATAGACGCGTCTGTGCAGGAATCAAGTTGAGCTTTGACTAACGGCGAAGCTATTACCAGTTAAACAACATACAATAAAGCGGCTGTAAACACTCTGTGTATCTATAACGAGTCTAATCGTTTGGGAATTTTAGCGTCGCTCTACCTTCATGTTTGATTCAATAACTCCCCTCATTCTTCCTGATGGTTTATTTTTAGTGCTCACCGCCTACTTTCGTAACAGAAAAGTAGAAGCAGTTGTTGTTTGGCTCCCTTGAAGCCGCAGCCGCCGGGTCTGGATGCGGCTGGAGCCGAGCAGGAGCCTGGGGAGCGGGTTCGGCATCACCACACACCAGGAAAGGGGCTTTATCATAGATGACAGCGCGGAGAGACGCTCGCCTCCAGGAGAGGCGGGTCGCGGCAGAGCGGAGAAATAACCCCACTCCGTTTCCCCCCCCCCCCTCGACAGGAGCCGGAGAAAGGACCGGCGTCAGCGGCGGGGATCCATGCGCATGTGGTGGGCGCTGTCACCGGCTCCGGAGCTGCGGACGAGTCCTCTGACAGCGAGGCAGAGCAGGAAGGCCCCCAGAAACTCATCCGGAAGGTCTCCACCTCAGGACAGATCAGGAGCAAGGTGAGACACCGCTTTCTCCCTCCTGCGTGTTCGGGCTTTGGCCATGTTGAACCTCTGATAGCGGCACGGACACAGGACTGCGCCCTGCCGACCACCAAACCACACAGCTCAGTGGTTACATCCGCAGCTTCAGACTAATGGACGGTAACACGTGTCTTCCTGCTGTAGTTTTCAAAAACCTGCCAGAAGCTGTTGGTTCTGTGCTTAATGTTTAGGTGCACTTAACAAGTCATGTGGTGATTTATATCTTTGTGCATCTTACAGTGATTCCTGCATCATTTAGCTTCAGATGCAGCAGACAAACAGCTACACAAGGCCAATTAAAATCAGCCTAATCACGTAATGCCTTGAGTTTATTCTGCAAACATGGAGTTTGCTTTCTGCTGCGTTTGAGGTCCAAGCGGACGCTGCGTAATTCTTATCTCTGGCCCTAAACGAGTGCTGTCCTCCTACGCCAATGGCTCCACTTAATTATTGACGGCTCTACTTCACGCCACCTGCATTATTCAGCATAGTGTTATTTTTAGAATGAGGAACCTTCCTTATGCAAGGGTTGACCCCTGCTGTAATTCAAAATAAACACATTTTATTGCATTTAATAACAGTCCTGCCAGCAAGACAAAAAACGCAATAAAATCTCCAACCTACAGTGTTTTTTACATGATAAATATTAAATACTGGAGTAATAAAGTTGTGATGGGCTGATTTCTGCAGCGTTGCGTCTCTGTGTAAACACATCGCGCTGAAGACCGTCCATCAGCCGATGTTTGCCGAAATTTCCTGGAGGGCCGTTTATTGCACGTTGATTTTTCCATGCGCACACAGTGCAGCGCTACTCACCTGTTGCTTCTGCAGTTTGAGAAGTGGATGAAAGTCAGGTTGGTGTGAGTCCTGAGCTACAGCCTGACTTCCCCACACGGGGAGTGGGCTGCGTGGCAGAGAGCCCAGTGGGCCCGAGCCGATAAATGGAAAGCTGCCCGCTGCTCCCACAGAGGCGTGAACGACCTGCGCTGCAGTTATGACTGTGCGCCGCATGCGAGGGCCGCTGCCGTGTGGGTCAGTGGGTTTGAGCCGTGTGTGCTCAGAGCTGCTAATGGATCATGCAAGCGCTGACTTACTGAGTGTTGTTCCACCTGCTTGTTTGCTCAGCACCGGACTGTGCGTGTCAACCTGCTCATCACCTTGTCTGCGTCCATCCCTTTGTGTCCACCATCTTTGAGGTTCTTTGGTTGCCATGGACAACCACAGCTCTTGTCCCTTATTGGCTGACTCCATGGCGATGCGGCCTGTGGCATGTCATGACGCGTGTCGCCGTACTTCTGATCTCTTCTCTGCGCTTCTGATCAGTTAAGTAAAGTGTTAGAAGTGTCTTTCCCCTGAAAACATTGAATAGAAGCTGAGAGTGGGAGCCAGCAGTCAACACTGAACTACGCTCCACGCTCACTGCAGCTGAAGTCATGACACGTGGAGCAAACTTTTTGAACGTATCTCTTTGTCGATGGCCACTGACAAACACATCAAGCAAATCAATAAGCTGGCAGCTGGGAACACTTGTCGTCCTGCCTGAGCTCCCGTCTCTGCATCTTCTGGAGGAGCTCGCGACTGAGACTGTATCTGTGTGATTGAACGCTCGCGCCTGCTGCTGCTGTACAGTCGTCTGACACAGCTCTGCAGACCTGACTCAGAGTAAACGTGTTCGGACTGATGCTGAGGTCCGTGGGCTCCGTGCGTGTGAAGAGGAAGTAAGGCCGACTCGTCGTTAGTCCGCTGTGGTGTCTGATTTGCTCTTTAATGATGTTAAGTAAGAACAAGGAGCAGAAACCTGAAGCTCTCCTCAAAGTGTCAGATGTTCATATAAATATTTATTTATAAATACAGCTTCAAAATCGGAGCCATAGGAAAACACGCGTGTTAAGTGACGACGGGAGTTCAGGCACGTCATCCTTCAGGTATTTCATCTCTAGGCCTAAATGAGTTGCAGTCGTTCATCTCCCACACACTCACTTGTAACTGCACCTAATTATGACCCATAATCCAATGAGGCTCTGAAGTCATGTCAGTTTGAGGCTGCTTCTCTTCAGCTGTACCTGAAGCTAACTGAGGTAACTGTGTTTAAAGTGTTGCTGAACACATCACTTCACGCCCCCTGTGCCTCGCTGACACACGCAGTTGCACAAAGGGGATCACAGGCGGGGGAATTACCCCTTCCCAGCGACGGGTTTGTAATTTCCCCATCACTGTGGTGAAATTATAGCATGTGGTGGGAGGAGGACGGGTACAGAGCTACAATTACACCCAACAGAAGGACAACGAGCCAAAGGCTGCAGCAGAGCGGTGAAGCTGCATGGAAACGAAGGTCGCACAGATTCAGCGCCGGTATCTGAAAGACCCGACTGTTCCGGCTCCACAGAGGGTCCAGTCTCTACTCAGGAATGACGAACGAGTCGGTGACGGAGGTTTAATACAGCCAGACTGCAGGGAATGAATCCCAGGACAGCGGCCACTCAGCATCTGATTAGCAAGCGTCTGACTGGGCAGTTTGGTCCAAGACAGAGGCGCGTTTCTCCTGGCAGGCTACACGGCAGCTGGACCGCACATGGTACCAGTCAGTGTCCCTGTGAATTGATGATGCAACAGTTTGTGGTTTGTCCCTCCTGCATCCTTGTCAGAATGACTCAGATCCATCCTGCTGGCGCATCGTATACATCTGGACATGCATCACTATGAGGTAATGCTTCTGGCTTCATCTGAGTGCGTTTTGGCTCGTTAGTGTCTATGTGCGTCTGTATAACCAGCTTCGCTTTCAACAGCTTCATTTAAGTATTGATCATTGGGTGCAAAGTCATCGTCCAGGTAGAAACGATGGACTCAGCCTTAGAAGAGAATGTGTTGCGTTCAGACAGTGAAACACTGGACTGGGAGATGGATTAGTTGGACATTTGTGGTCTCGAACCCAACGTGATGAAGACGCTGTAAGATCAGCAGCATCTGCTCGTCAGAAACTAGCTGGGTATGAATTCATTCAGGTTTCAGGCTGATCCCCAGGTGGACGGCGCCGCCTTTGTGTACGCTGTGTGTTTGCGTGTCACCCGTGTGGCGCTCAGGTTACTCGCTTCTCTGCGGTGCAGAGTTTAGCGGAGGAGAGGAACAGCACACTGAGTCAGGCAGTGGGGGGCGGTTATTTATAGAGCACTTCTGGCCTACTTGGCAACAGGAAGGAGATGAAGACAAGGAAGGGAACTATGGAGGCCAAGGAGGGACCCAGCAGAAAAAAGAACAGGCAACTGCAGTAAAGTCACATCTGCTGCTTGGCATAAAAATCCACTTTTTCCTTTGGTAGCTCAGAGTGTGAATGTTCGCCTCAGGGTGCAGCCGCTGCCGCCAGCGCTGCGCCTGCTGAACACCAGAACCCGCCGGCCAGGTCCGTTTCCCGTGTGGGCTTCTCCCCGTGTCACCCCCGTGGGTGAGTGATGGGTGCACGTCAGGAGAGGCATCGCTCCGAGTCTCTCCTCCAGCACCTTCCAGTAACTCAGCAGATCTCCTCGAGGAGATGGCGTCATCTGCTGCCACGGTCCGGCTGTGACTGCAGCAGCAGCCTCGTCGTCCTCATTGAGCCAGTCCACCTTAATCTCGGGCTGAACCTCCTTCAGGTCCTCACAGATCCTCCGTAGAGGTCCATGTTAGAACAGCAGCACATTCAGAAAAAGCTCGTCAGGACGCTTTAAAGTGTGAGCTCCACTCGTGAACGTGCATACAGACTTCCCACAGCTGAACTTCATGATCCTCAAATGCACCATGTTAAATAAGGACACGAGTGACTAAATCTGGTTCAAATGTTTTCGTAATCTGGGAGAACCGGCGCTAACACACAGACAGACCTCGTTGTGATTATTTGAGGTCTTCTCCCGTGACGACTGTGTGTTGTGGGCTGGCTGCAGGGTTCTGTGTGTCTAAGTTGACACAGCTGGTGGGCAGGATGTCAGCTTCAGGCCTCTCTGTTTGTAATTCTCCCCTTGGAGAGCAGCTTCCTTCGCTATAAATAGCCTCCGTGTGTGCGGGGAGAACGATGGTAAACTTTTCTGCGTGCATCTGTTGAACGCGTTTAAAATCTCTGAACTGATTTGCAAGTCGCAGTAAATGCTGAAGCGAGGGAGCGTCGCTGTGCCACGTCGTGTCATAGAACACCTGGCGGCACGTCTGGGGTCTCTCAGGGTTGGGGAGCCACCGGGACGGCGAGGTTCACCGCTCTGTGCCGCGCAGCGGAGGTGGTGCTGCGTTGACCTCCTTGACCTCCCTGACCTCTTCTCCCCTCGTCTGCAGATGTTGAGTGATGTGTGTTTGTAAGTGTTGGCAGCGTGTTTCCCTTCTTCTCTGCGCTTGGGCCCATTCTTTGTCTCAGCTTCATGCACACTCTTTATCCTGACGGTTTCCTGTAGATAAAATGCAGGCGGGTGCTCTGCATCAGTGTGTGTGTGAGAAAGAGAGAGTGACACGACTGTTCATTGTGGTTCTGTTCTCCCCTCAGACCAGTATAAAGGAGGGACTGCTGCTGAAACAGACCAGCTCGTTCCAGAGGTGGAAAAAGCGCTACTTCAAACTGAGAGGCCGGACTCTCTACTACGCCAAAGATGCCAAGGTAGGCGTAGCGCGTTTCCTCATGCAGCGGACCTGACACTCACTTTATTCTCACTTTAGATGTGACAGGTTGAGAGACAAGGACCTCTAGGGTCCATTTGGAATAGAGGCTGGTCATGATCATATCAGTTGGTCCAGCTTTTATGCTGAGCTACGACTGCTGGATCCTAGTTGCTCATATTTATTGGAATCCTTGTCTCGGAGCCGGATACTCATACTGATACTCGCACCAGATTCAGCTTTAATCCATCTTAATTTGTTGTTTCCACAGAGCCGGAGCTTTATTCTTTTCCTTCGAAGTACAGTTTTATTTGAACGTGTTCACGTCTCTTTCCTCTTTACTAATCTGTCCATGGCGTGGAACATGCGTGTGTGTGTGTGTGCGCGCGCGCGTGTGTGTGTGCATGTGTGTGTGTGCGTGCGCGTGTGTGTGTGCGCGTGTGTGCGTGCGTGCGCACTAGTCGGGCAGTGCCCTCGCACACTGGCAGGAGCGGGCGCTGAGCAGGGTGTCCAGGAGCCGCGTGTGCTGGCGGGTTCTGTCCGTGTGCTGGACGGGCGCACGACGGTCCCCGCCTCCTCTGGGTGCCAGCGGTTCTGAGGAGGGCCTAGTGAGAATCCGGGTCAGCACAGCTCAGCCAGGGGTCAGGGGTCAGGGGTCAGACCACCACCGCTGCTTAACCATCCAAACGTAGCCGCTCACACGCAGTAGTCCTGCATTCATGTCATAGGGCCCAAAAGACAAAACACAATAAAACTCATTTTGACTCGACATCTCACTGGAGAAGGTTAGTAGTTATTTACTTCCCTATGACATGGATGCACTGCAGCTCATGTAGATATGAACAGGTTGACCAGCAAAACACGTGTGAACAGACAGTAAAGCCACGAATGACGAAGTCTGTCCTCCAACAACAAACAGGAAGTCGCTGCTGGGTGTAAAGATCCTCCAAACGCACGACTGCACTGAGCTCTGGCTTCTGCTGCAGCGGGAGCCTCATGAAACGCAGATGTCCTACGCACTGCACTGTCCCTGAAGGCAACCGCAGCTAACTGTGCTGTGACTTTCTCAGCGTAGATGGAGGAAGTGTTGTGACCCACGCCCTGCTCCTTATTGGCTGTGGCTTTGTCTGACTTACAGTGTGTTGCTCGTCCTTTCCTGTCGCGTAATAAAATAAGGACAGATACGTGTGTGCACTGTAGATGAGAGCCATCCCTACACGTCCACTCTGGTCTCTGCAGCGTGGCCTGGCTGGCTGTGCTGCTTGGGAAGCCTGACCTCCTCATTGATCCATCAGAGAGGCTTCATCTCAGCCTCCTCTCCTCTCCTCTGGATCGATGGGTAACACGGGGTCTGGACGCTTGGCTTTGCCCACCATTCACTGTCAGCTTTCATCGCAGCTTCCCTCCAGACAGCTGAGTGTGTGTGACGAGTGGGAGGAGAGTGTGTCAGCGTCCCAGCAGGGCTCCAGTGTTTGTGTTTACATGCCTGCCGTGCTGGCTGTGAGCCGTCCTCGTCCTGGCTGCCGTCATCAGCCGGGCATCCCTCTAACAGCTGCAGCAGCTCAGTCCTCCCACGCACGCGCGCCGCCCGAGGGCATTCCTTCAACAACGCGGCCCTGCCAGAGCTCAGCTGCGTCACAGGCCTCTGGGATATCATGTTCCCGTTTGGAGACTCTCCACAGGTCGGCCGGGATCGCAACCAGATCTTCTCCTGTCTCAGGTCGTGCTGGATGAAGAGCGTTTCCATGAACCTTCAGGCCAGACCCCTCTTTACTGTCGCTGAAGCTTTTAAAAGCTGATGGTGACTGATGAAACCAATAAACGCAGCACAAGCGAGTACGTGTTCAACATCAAAACGAAATCGTTATGTTACCAAAGTAGGAAATGTGTCATGAACATACAGGCCTGTGCAAAAGTTTTAGGCAGGTGTGGAAAAAGTGCTGTAAACAAAGAAAGCTTTATAAATAATGATTGTTTATTTTTGTCAATTTACGAAATGCAACATGAACAAAAGGAAACATGTAAATCACATCAATATTTGGTGGTGGTCACAGCAAATATTGATGTGATTTAGATTTCTCTGTTGTTCCTTCACTGCATTTTGGTCATTTATGAAAATAAATGTGTAACGCTTCCATTTCTGAAAGCTTCTTTGTTTACTGCATTTTTGCCTAAAACCTTTGCACAGGACTGTATGTGAAGACGTCTAAAAAGAAGAGGCTGTTTCCTCTGGTCTTTGGCTGTTCAGAGTGATGAAATGAAGTTAGTCTGAGTGATTCTGAGTTGGAGGCGACTGATTAAAGTGTGACACGGGCAGCGTCTGAGCCGCCTCCAGGGCCCCCCTTACATCGCTGGCCCAGCCACCGACAGTAACGGCGCCTGGCTGGAGGTGGAGGTCAGGTCTGGAACCGACAGCATCTGAGTCAGACGGGATCGCGCTTCCTCTACGTGGTGGGAGTCGGACCCGGTGGACCCACATCCCTACTCGCAGCCCTCGCCGACGTTACTGGGCTCGGTCTCAGCAACGCTTTGTCTTTCCTGTGTGTTCTTGTATGTTTGTGGTCGTTTTACTCCCTTTTAAGCAAACTGTTCATGTTGTGATTTAAGGCTGGTTGCTCTGCGGTAATGTCGGACCAGGAGTCATTAGTCTGTCCATCTGTCAGACAGCGCTTCCATGTGTCTTGCAGTAATTTCCATGTTGTAGCGTCCATTTAATCCTGCTTCGATGTGACAAGACATTAATCTCACAGCCTTCACCTTCACACTGCAACGCTCAAAGTAGAATCAACTAAGCATGTTGTAAATAATCAGGCTCATTCTCTGCTTCTGTTTTGTTCCCTCTGTCTTCCTCACCTGCTGCCTCCGCCGCCCCCTCGCTGCAGTCCCTTATCTTTGATGAGGTGGACCTATCGGATGCCAGCGTCGCCGAGTCCAGCACTAAGAACGTCAACAACAGTTTCACAGTAAGTGCATCCCCGTCGTCACACACCCCAGCAAGTGAAGTTGCTGTTAGAAGCAGGGAAATGGTCGAGGTGAGGCCTGGAGGTTTGACTGCGTCTGCAGTGGTCAGCTTCTATCAAAGTGTCCAAGGAAAGAGCAGTGTGGACCCAGAGACACAGGCTGGCCCGTGTGGCTGGTTCTGACCCACAAAGCATCGTTAGGGTAAGATATGAGCGGCGGGTTTGAGCACGTGGGAGGCCCATTCTGAACGAAGATGAAATCAGACAAAGCGTGAGTAGCTCACTGTCCTTTCTATAAACGTCTCTCCTCTCCCCGGGTGCTGCTATAAATAGAAGCAGGGGGGAGGAGGAGGCAGGCAGGAGAGCAGGGCCTGGAGGAGAACACGCAGCTATTTTTAGCAGCGCCTTGAAACGCTTCAGCGAGCTCCTGGGATGCCTGGACCTCTGCCGCCTCCGTTAACGAGACGCCGCACGCGTGTTTGCCGCAGGGCTGCTCTGCTGAGCTCAACGTGCTCAAAGCATCTGCATTTCATTATTCTAACCAGAAGGAGTGGAAGGAGACACAGGGCGATGTGTCGCTGAGTTGGGTGAAGCAGCGCGTGAGAAAATGGTGACTGGCAAACGAAAGGTAGGGGAGCAGAGGAAATCCTGGAGTGATGTCACACTGCTGCTGACTGCACTCGCATACGTGCCCCCTGGGGAAAAGAGAGAGAGGCAGCGCAAGCTCAGAGCGGGGAGCTGCTGAAGGAACGGGAAGGAGCGGGACACGGACCAGCAAAGGTAACACTGAGCGGCAGGAGACGCCGGGCTCGCGCTCACGCGGTCGGTGTGAGGGAGAGCGTTGTCTGTCTGTCTGTCTGTCTGTCTGTCTGTCTGTCTGTCTGTCTGTCTGGTCGTGTTCTGGCGGATGCTGCTGCCTTGGATGAGCTGGATGTTGCAGAGGTGTTTTCCTGCAGCAGCTTTAATGTGCACACGCCTGTGGAAGGACGACGCCTCGGGGACCGATGTCACATCAAGGAACTCCATTGCAGCAGGACACATCATTTCAGTGTGAGCAGCATCTGTTCACCACAGGGACCCGCGCTGTCGGATGGGAAGGGGAGAAGCTGCACACGCTGCACGCGGACGCACACGTGCTCCTGTGTGTTCAGCTGTGTTGGTTCAGTGTATGTTGCAAAAGCAGGTGTTCGCGTCTTTGCTGTGTGTGAATCCATGGGTTGGGCTGAAAGGATCCAGGGTGAGACCACAATGATTCTGCGGCGCTGGAGCGCGGAGCAGAGGCACCTGTTAGTCCATGTGAGGGTCACAGCCCGACCCCCACCCCCGCAGGACCCGGATCGGCTCCCACTGACACTCAAAGGTGTGAAATGACTCTAAGGAAATTCGCCTGGTCGACTTTCACAAAGCGAGCGCTGAGGGGAGCGAGCAGCTGGTGTTTCTGTAGCTTCGACTGCGGCGCGGACACGGGATCTGTGTTCCACACTCGCTAACCTTCTGCCTGTGTTCACGGCGGCGGCGTCTCCTACGATGTTCGCTTCTCGTCACACACGTGTTACGCAGGCGTGAAGGTCAGGGGGCGTTCTCCACACTTGAGGGATGCCGGGATCGGTGATTCCTGTTTCCCCAGGCAACCGTCATCATCACCTTGTTCCAGTCACATACATGCATTGAACAGCAGGATAGATGCCGCTGAGATCTGACGCGTGTTGTGATTGTGTTCCACGAAGCACATTCACATGCTTCTTTTTCTATCATCGCTGTGTCCTGCTGTTCAGGGCGATTGATTGATTGATTGTGAGGATGCATGTTTGACATGAAGAAGCTTTAGGGCAGCTCCTGCTCAGCTCTATCTCTGCAGAAGGCTGAACCTTTCCCAGCCTGCAGCCCTGTAACGAGCCGCTTGGGCCTCATGTACGTGGACTCGTAATGTGGAGATCTGCTTCATCTGCAGACGCCAGTTTCACACTTTACTCCTGAAAGTGTGAAATGAGCCAAAACCTGCTGCAGCTTCGTGTCTCGCCTTTTATTACTGATGAGATGAAGCTTGTTGGGTTGATGCAAATAGAATGAACGAACGCTCCTCTCTGTTGCTGGCTCCATGTTCTGGTTCTGTGTTCAGGTCCGTGTTGTGGTCTGGGTTCTGTGGATATGTGTGGATGCTCCTCTCTGTTGCTGGCTCCATGTTCTGGTTCTGTGTTCAGGTCCGTGTTGTGGTCTGGGTTCTGTGGATATGTGTGGATGCTCCTCTCTGTTGCTGGCTCCATGTTCTGGTTCTGTGTTCAGGTCCGTGTTGTGGTCTGGGTTCTGTGGATATGTGTGGATGCTCCTCTCTGTTGCTGGCTCCATGGTCATGTCTCTGCCTCTTATGTAACAGCTTCTCACCAACATCCTGCTGCTTCAGTCTTTTTATATCTGTGTCTGTGTAGAGATGCTGAGCAGTGAAGGACCAACAACGAACTCATCGATGCTGATGAGCTTTTATAGATGAGCTAAACTTCTGTTTCACACTTTTGCTTCCTGCTCTGTAAACGTTCATTGTTGAATATTCCGACTGTTTCACTCATAGTCCAGTTAATGGTCCATGGTGCCAGTACATAAACAACAACAACATCACAAACGAATCAGTGCTGACGAGACCTGGCTCAACGCTCGTCTCGTCTGGACTCAAAATATTGTTCTTTTGGTGTTGACATCACTTAAACGAGCGCTTTCGGCTCCCAGTGATGTCACATTATCTGATGAGAGCCAGTCAGCATCATCTTTATCATCAATCATCACAAATCATCTGCTGCATCATGAATATTGATTAGTGGGATATTGCACCAGTGTGAAGAGACGTTAGAACACAAAGCTGAGAGATGGAGTGAGGGAAGCCATGCGAGAGCATCAATAAGTGATGAGGTGTGTCTGTGGGGTTATGTACAGCAGCTCTCAGCCTTCACTGTCAGCACATATCTGCCTCAACACAGCGTGAAGCGCTGAGAGCGACAGAGAAAGGATGGAGAGGAAGTAGAGGAAGGAGGGCTGGGGTGGAGGAAAACACCAACTGCAGAAGGTGGATAAGAGAGCTAGACTTACTGAGGGAGGGAGGGGGCTCCTCAGCCTCTCTCTTAAACACAGAGCCGGTCGCTCTCTGCTCTCAGAGCCTCCGCAGGCGGACGGGGAAAGCACTGGAACTCTCTCTCTCTCAGCATCCATCTCACCCGTCGTGTCTCCCACTCTCCCTCCAGGTGATCACTCCGTTCCGAAGGCTCATCCTCTGCGCTGAGAACCGTAAAGAGATGGAGGACTGGATCAGCTCGCTGAAGTCGGTGCAGTCCAGAGAGCATTACGAGGTAAGAGCCCGTCCGTAAGACACATCCAGAGCCTGTGTTTGAAGTGTGTGACAGGGAGGAGGCCAAGTGTCAGGACGCGACGCGGCATAACAGGGAAGGCTGAAGTTTCCGTGACAGCCAGGCCAGCGAAGGCACCTGGGGAGCCAGCAGGTTGTTTTTGCTGAAGCTCCACAGCTCCAGGCAGCGTGGATGCACATGTGCAGTGAGACGAACAATGAGGGAGGAACAGAGGAGTCACCGTCTGCCCGCGTGCCCGCGTTCACAGTGAGAGCGGAGCAGCTTTGCATTGTAATGGCTTGGATTTGGGAGCGAAATCTTATATAAGACCCCAACCGTCACCCCGTCACCGCACTGCAATGCAGCAGCAGCACCCCAGAGCTGTACACGGCGTGCACACGTGTCAGCGAACGCACCGCTGTGGCCGGTTCCTCTGGTCTGACCGCCCCACTTCCTAAGCACCTGTTCGCTTTCTTCTCATCAAACGGTACCGGCTGCTGCAGACGCGACGCCCACACAGGCACAGCACTGCGCTCGCCTCCGCTCCGTCCACTGACGCGAGCCATGGCGGCCCCCAGGAAGCTGAACAGATGCGTGGCTGCGCGTGTCCTTCGCTGACCGTGTTTCCTCTCCTTCCCAGACGGCACAGTTCAACGTGGAGCATTTCTCAGGGATGCACAACTGGTACGCCTGCTCCCACGCACGACCCACCTTCTGCAACGTGTGCAAGGACAGCTTGTCTGGGGTCACGTCCCACGGCCTCTCCTGCGAAGGTGAGTGACGCGCACACCGGTGAGCGCTGAGTGGCTGAGTGTGTTTCGGATGTAGCTCCCTGGAATCCCCTGCGTTTTGAAGCCGTCTGATTGGTGGAGCATTTCCTACTGTCCAAGCTGCTCTTGGGGAGATATCAGCTCCCCAACAGCAGCTTGGACACACAAGGAGTGAAAGGATCTAGTGGTGAACTGGTGATGAATTCCGACTCACATATGCATCCATATGCTTTAATGGCGCGGCGCGTCAGATAAGCTCTGACTCAGGCTGCTGGGGGTTTAATTTAGCATTTCTGCATCACTCCTTCCAGAGGAAGCGTCTATATTAAGAGGCGGCGTGTTAATGGCGTCTCACCTCGTCTGGGAGGAACATTGAACGGGGGTGTTAAGAAGACGGGCGGGTTGTTGCTTTCTTCTCACTGGTGTTAAGTGGCAGTGACACGCTGCAGACTTTAATGGGCACCATCTGCATATCCTCTCCTTTCTAATTTAGCTAATGTTCCCCCGCATGCGTGCGTGAGCGTGCACGCTCCTGCGCCGGCCCAGCTCCGTGTGCTTCTAAAGGCACGGCGCTCGTTATCCTCCACGGCTCCCTCTCAAGTCCAGAGCAGGAGGCGAAACAAAGCGACACGGAGCAAAGTCCTCAGAGAAGCATTTAAGGCTCAGACACACACGTTGAGCCAACAATGAGTCTGGGTTTGGTGGGAATCTGGAGATCCCCCATCACGAGCACACGAGAGCAGCCGAACTCAGCCATAGGTTCCCCTGGATCTCAGGGCAGGGCTGGTTCTGCTCTGTAGCCACACACACAGACTTGGCCATTAACAGACAGTGGTGTCATGTCCTCTGATGTCTGCTAATGTTCTGCTAATGCTCTCTAACAGCATTTAGCGGTAGACGAGATTGAGACATCGATTGTTGCTCCCGGATATGACTTTTGCTCAGTTTGGGTATTTTGTGTAAACTAATGACTGATGTGCGTGTGTGTGCGTGTCGTCAGGGTGTGGTTGCTGGAAGCAGGTTCCTGTTTTTGTATTATGAATCTGAAACAGCAAGTGATGTGCAGATATTAGTCAAACCTTCACGCTTTATTTACATGTAAGTTGTGTTTGTGATGTTTCCCACAGACGTTATAGTGAGTGAACCATTCAAAACAAAACCTATTTCAGTCATTTATTTTTCCTTTCAATGTCTAAATGGATTCATTCATTTCAGAGGAATGATGTAACAATTAATGAGAGAACCAGACCTTGCAGAACACTATACAGCTCTGCAGCATTCTATAGAAAACCCAAAGAACCTCACTGAGCAGCACCAGGAGAACGGAACAGACAAAACCTCCAGCAGAACCAGACTCGGGGTCCGACTAGAGAGCATCAGCAGTGTTGATACAGACGCAGGAGCCGATGACGTGTAGCTTGGCCTGTTCATCACAGAGCATCTGGACCAGTTCCACAGAAACATGTGCATATGGATCACTGCTGCACCAGAGTGGTCCGGGTTTGGGGTTTAGCCTGCTAAAACCCTGCGCATCTCACATTAACCAAGCTGCATCACATGTTCTACTGCACTGGTCTAATTCACGCTGAGCTCTTCAGTCTGACACATCTGTGCTTTTCAGTGTGCAAGTTCAAAGCCCACAAACGCTGCGCGGTCAGAGCCACGAACAACTGCAAATGGACGACGCTGGCGTCCATCGGGAAGGACATCATCGAAGACGAGGATGGGGTAAGACGGCGCGCGCTCGCCGAGCGGTCCTTCGACTGGAAACATTCACGCGTCACGGCGTCTGGGGAATCGGGGCTGAGCGGCGTCTGTGTTGAACCTGCAGGTTGCGATGCCTCACCAGTGGCTGGAGGGAAACCTGCCTGTCAGTGCCAAGTGTGCCGTGTGCGATAAGACGTGTGGCAGCGTGCTGAGGCTGCAGGACTGGCGCTGCCTCTGGTGCAAAGCTATGGTGAGACAGGAAGTATTAGTGTAACAGTGAGTTATCATTACGAATGAACGTGACTGGGTGCTTACGCTAATTAGCATCGGTGTTGAATCCTAAACGCCTCTTCCAGGTGCACACGGCCTGCATGGACCTGTATCCTCGCAAGTGTCCTCTGGGTCAGTGCAAAGTGTCCATCATCCCCCCGACGGCGCTCAACAGCATCGACTCAGACGGTAGGAACCACACAGTTCAGAGGTGAATAAATGGAGCCGTGGCAGAGAGACTGATCAAACGAAACACCAGCTCACACTCACACCTGCTGTAACCGGCTGCAGGTGAATCTCAGCATGAACAACATACAACATATTCATCAGCTCCTCACTGGAGGGAGCTGCAGGTAAATGCTTTGTGCCGGAGAACAGCAGTGAGACTCAAACCTCTCTGAGAGACGACACGTGTGAGGAGAATTCAACTTATATGATTCTCAGGTGTGTGATTTAAAGTGTGAGAGCAGTCGCGCGATGACAGAAGCTAGTCTTCGTTTTCCACATGTGTCACTTTAAACCCAGTGTAGGTGGACATGGGAGACTCAGAAGAGCATGTGTGATGGATCACTGCCACTGGTCTCACGCACACCGTGTGGCCTGAATCAGCTAATTGGTAGACGGATTAAAGGAAGGCAGAGAATCCAGATGAAGAAAGGAGCATCCCTCCTCCGTCTCCTCCTCCCTGCCCTTCACTCCTGCAGCGTCTCCTCACGTGCCAGGACCCCCTTTTGCCCAATGGCAGGCCGGGAAGACGGGAGTGTGCTTGTAATTGGCCGGCGGAGGCAGTCTGGCAGCACGTGCTGCAGCGTCGTGACTCCCCTCCCCAGTCCTCCCGTCTCCTCCACTCGCCTTCCCTCAACCCATCCATTACTGACAAGATCACAGAGACGGAGAGAGAGGAGCAGGAAGGGAACAACCCGAAGAGGGTAGACGGAGATTAGAGGGAAGGCAGACGTGAAGCAGACACATAGCAGGACAGATTATGTTGTAAGCACCCCCACAGATTAGCATTTATGAGGGTGTGTGTGCACGGAGCTCAGCACGTGATGCAGGCATGTGCTGCTCTGCCCAGTCTAGTGCACGCTGCTCTAGTTGCACGGCATTAAAGGAGCAGTTCACACAGATGCGAATGAGTCGCGCTGCCTCCCTCCCGTCTCTGCAGGCTTCTGGAAGGCCACCTGTCCCCCATCCTGCGCCAGCCCACTCCTGGTTTTTGTCAATTCTAAAAGTGGCGACAACCAGGGGGTGAAATTCCTGCGGCGCTTCAAGCAGCTCCTGAACCCGGCTCAAGTCTTTGACCTGGTCAACGGAGGGCCACACCTTGGGTGAGCAGGACACACGACACCCCTTCCCAAGTCACACGATCAGACGTCAGGGAATTTGCCGTGTAAATCAGAGCTACAAGGTGTGTTTGTGTGTCTGTGCCAGTCTGCGCTTGTTTCAGAAGTTTGACAACTTCCGGATCCTGGTGTGTGGAGGCGACGGCAGCGTGGGCTGGGTTCTGTCCGAGATCGACAAGCTCAATCTACACAAGCAGGTAATACATGCGATGTCTGAGCGGGGCTGACGCACAGCTGCAGGCGTGACGCGTCCTCATGCCAAACAAACCCCCGTGTGTTTCAGTGCCAGCTGGGCGTGTTGCCTCTGGGCACGGGCAACGACCTGGCGCGGGTCCTGGGCTGGGGCCCGTCGTGTGACGATGACGCCCAGCTGCCGCAGATCCTGGAGAAGCTAGAGCGCGCCAGCACCAAGATGTTGGACCGTTGGAGCATCATGACCTATGAGATTAAGATCCCTCCCAAACACAGCTGCCCCACCACGCCTGAGGGGGCCGACGACTGCCAGGTCAGGGTCCTGCATCGGTAGAGCCAGTCAGACCCAGCAGGGCGAACAGCCTCTGGCATTTAATCGTACGCTTATGTAAACGGCTGCAGTGCAGCAGAACTTAGAGGAACCTTCTGTGTTATTCTCCTCAGTTTCACATTTCCACTTACGAAGACTCAGTAGCCGCTCACCTCACAAAGATCCTGAACTCAGAGCAGCACTCAGTGGTCATCTCCTCTGCCAAGTGAGTGACTCCCGGACTCCACCAGATCCCTGGAGTCTATGGACGTTTAGCATTTTTATTACATAACTCTTTCTGTTTTTTAGGATATTGTGTGAAACTGTGAAAGATTTTGTTGCCAAAGTTGGAAAAGCCTATGAAAAAAGCTCAGAGAACGCGGAGGAGTGTGACACGATGTCTCTGAAGGTAAGCGCTGCATCTTACCCTCGGGCTGCCCAGCACCACATCCAGCCTGACCTCTGACCTCACTCTGTGCCCACCAGTGTGCCATCCTCAACGAGAAACTGGACGCCCTTCTCCAGACGCTCAACTCCGAGTGCGAGGCGCTCCCTCTGCTGCCGCACTCCACGCCCCCCATAGTGGAGGAGGAGCAGGAGGAGGAGGAGCAGGAGGAGGAGGCCAGCGAGGAGAGTCTGACGGAGCTGAAGGAGAAGCTGGAGGAGGAGGAGACGGAGAAAGGAGGAGGAGGGTCGCCACGCCGGCTGTTCAGGAGCAGGGAGCAGCTGATGCTTCGAGCCAACAGCCTGAAGAAAGCTGTGCGCCAGATCATCGAGCAGGCCGAGAGAGGTGGGGAGGCCCAGCAGCATCCAGCTCAGGTGCCTGTTACGGGGTTAATGACGTGTGCTTCCTTCATGCAGTCGTCGACGAGCAGAACGTCCAAGCGGAGGACGCGGAGCTGCCGTCGCCCCTGGAGTTCAGGAAGGACAGCGAGGAGGAGAACAGGGACAGTGAGAAGGACGAGGACACCAGGGAGGTGGAAGCAGTGCCGTGTAAGTGCATGTCTGCCTGTGCACCGTGAAGTAATGTTGGTGTGAGTGGGTACTGCTGGTAACCATGGCGATAATGCCAATGGAAAGAATACATATATGCATGTTTTGACTTCAGGCTGCCACCTTGTGGGTGTTTCCCTCTATGCACCACAGACAACCACACGTTTCCTGTCATAAATAAAGTCCAGGACTAGAGCTGCCCGCTTCTTCAATAATAAAAGACTGTACCTGTGTTGAAAGGCTCTTTAGAAGCATCTCACTGTGTGTGCATCAGCCACAGGATGTGTTATTGTCTTAGGGGCAGAGGTTCTTCCTGTTTATCAGGGGCTGCTTCCTTCCTTCCACACACTTTTGCAGCCAGTGTAAGACCAGGAGGTATCGGACCCTGTGCTCTGTGTCCTATCCTTGTTTCCTCTCAGTGCCTCCTTTCTCCTTCCTGACCTGGATGGTAGACTTGGGTTTTGCCATGTGAAGGAGCTGTGAGCTCACAGACCTTTACAGAAACCTGTTCTCATAAACGACGTATTACCTCAAGTCCACTACTTTCCTGCAGTCAGGGCTGATATAAGGATTCATTCATGTCATACTGGTGCGTTTGCAATAACGACATTTTTCTGTGCAGCCACTAAGAGCCCATGTTCTCCGACGGAGAGGAGGGTGAGTCGCAGCACCCAGTCCTACAGCTCCTTCACCATCACCCCCTTCACCACCAGCAAGGAGAACCTCCCAGTGCTCAACACGCGGATCATCTGCCCCGGTAAACACGCGCACAGCGTGTTCGTGCACGCAGCTATTCGCCCCACAAAACCCTCGAAGCCGGGATCACGACATTGCCACGTGTCTGTGTGTGTGCAGGCTTGCGGGCAGGTCTCGCTGCTTCTATCGCTGGCAGCTCCATCATCAGCAAGATGCTGCTGGCAAACATCGACCCGTTTGGTGCCACACCCTTCATCGACCCCGACCTCGACTCTCTGTAAGAACCGTTTATCTTGTCACGTTTCTGGCCGGTTCTGTACTGAAGCAGAGCATTTACCTGTCTGTCGCTCCTCCACCCAGAGAGGGCTACATGGAGAAGTGTGTGATGAATAACTACTTTGGCATCGGCCTGGATGCCAAGATCTCACTGGAGTTCAACAACAAGCGTGAGGAGCATCCAGAGAAATGCAGGTGAGACAGCAGCCCAGTGAATGTTTCATGATGAGGGAAACATCTGTCCTCAGTCAGTCCGAGCAGATCTTCCTCTGCTCTGTCCTACACAGGAGCCGCACCAAGAACATGATGTGGTACGGTGTTCTAGGCACAAAGGAGCTTCTGCAGAGAACCTACAAGAACCTGGAGCAGAAGGTGCAGCTGGAGGTGAGAGGGAAACAAACCCGAGCTGTTATTTCCAGTAAAGCCAAACTCCAGCACCGCTGCAAGTAATGGAATCAGCCCACACACTCTCAAAAGCTCGAAGCTCTAGTTAGGTGAAGCGTGACTGTGCAGCTGCCCGGCCCACTCTGCATTTATGCAGACGCCGAGGCGAGAGCCAGGTGGAACCGTGTTTCCTCAGCAGCCGCCACAAACATTCAGGCCAGAGACACACGAGTGTGTTACTGCAGGAAGGAAAACATCTATTACTACAACCATTCAACAAGGTGATGATCATAAATACTGACGTGTGTTACAACTTTGGGTATTTAGGAAGAATTTTAATCTGTTCTGTGAATATGGTGAAAACAGTCACACATGCAAATAGATAAAACACGTTACTGAACAAAACATCTTGACCAGTTTAATTAAGAAAAACACAATAACACAGAAACAAAGAAACAGCTCGTGTGAATGAGCGGAAACGTTTCCAGGGAGCAAATAATAAAACACATCTGCATAGATACAGCATGTGAATCATGCCATTAGACGGTTAAACAAACGTTCAGAGCTGGAGACAACTGCTTTGTTGCCATGGTGACTCAAAGCCGCTGAAGCCGACCGATGCTGCTGACGCGTTTGTTAGCTCTGCCTCCTCCTCCCACTGGTCCAGCTGAACTCTGGTCATTCTGTGTTTTCCCAGTGCGACGGCCAGTACATCCCTCTGCCCAGCCTTCAGGGGATCGCAGTGTTAAACATTCCTAGCTACGCAGGCGGGACCAACTTCTGGGGCGGCACCAAGGAGGATGATGTGAGTGCAGTTACCCTGCCCTGAACTCTGTGTAATGTTCCATGCTGCTGGACATGCCCTCTGTGGGCGAGTCGGATCACGTCTCGAGAGGAAAAGCCGTGGTTTCCTCCTGCTGACGTCAGAACTCCCGACTCCCGGCTCGAGGCTCCATATCCATATTTATAGGTAACTGTTGAGACCTGGGCCTGGATCGTGGTCTAACATGACCCGACAGCCTGGAGGTGCAGTGGGAGGAATCCTTAGAGATGTTTGTGCTTGTTTGTGTAAGGGATTACAGCGTCGGCTTGCACCCACACACACACTCGCAGCCCTGCAGACGTTGGACACACATGCAGTGTGTTCGTGTTATGTAACTGTTGTGCTGGAGAGAAGGAAACAGACACAGGGACAGCACAGTCAGAGTTTTCTCTTAGTCCTCACTAGTTCTGAAGACTTAACGCTCAGACACAAAACCAACGCTAACAGGAAAGCACCAAATGCAGAGCAGCTTCCTGCTTTTTGCCGCGAGGCTTCCACCTAGTGGCCGCCCTCATCATCTCACGGCATCGTACAGCGGTGTAGAACCTGTCAGTAGACGTGTCATTACTGTGCCGCGCAGATCTTCTGTGCCCCGTCCTTCGATGATAAGATCCTGGAGGTCGTGGCTGTTTTCGGGAGCATGCAGATGGCTGTGTCCAGAGTCATCAAACTGCAACACCACCGCATTGCACAGGTGACAACACACACTGAAAGCTTGGCGTGAACACACACCAGTGTCTGTGCTGACATAATCTACTCTGTGCCCGGATCAGTGTCGAACAGTCAAGATCACCATCCTGGGTGATGAGGGCGTTCCCATTCAGGTGGATGGGGAGGCCTGGATCCAGCCGCCTGGAGTCATCAAGATCCAGCACAAAAACCGAGCTCAGATGCTCACCAGAGACCGGGTGAGGCACACGGGAGAGGGAGGAATGAAACGAAACATGAGCTGAGCGGATGTTGTGTTTTGGGTTTGGGGCGGGAGACAATGATCTTTTGATTCTGGCTGCGCAGGCGTTTGAGAACACACTGAAGTCCTGGGAGGACAAGCTGAAGTATGACAAGCCTCCTCTGCGGCCCCACCTCTACCCACAGCAGTCCGTGGATCTGGCCACGGAGGAGGAGGCCGCCCTGGTGCAGATGTGCGCCCGAGCTGCAGAGGAGCTCATCACGAGGTAAACGCCGCGAGTAGCAGTCGTCTTCAGCGCATCGTGGACCGCGGTCCGTAACGCTCTGTCTCCTCACAGGATATGTGAGGCTGCGAAGACCAATGGGCTGTTAGAGCAGGAGCTGGCTCACGCTGTTAATGCTGCGTCTCACGCTATCAACAAAACACACCCCAAGTTCCCAGAGGTGAGAAACAATAAAAAAACACACACCACACAGTAGTAAAGGCCTCCCAAACTGGCCACTAGAGGTCGCTGAGTCAGAGGGAAGTTTGAGCTGGTGCCCAGCTTCTGGTCAGCGGATCGCACCTCCAGGTGGAAAACGAGCAGGACTGGACCCTGCTGGACTGAACGTCTGAACCGCCCCCGACTAATGATGATGTGTGCTCTTCACTCAGAGTCTGACACGGAACACGGCCATAGAGGTGGCCAGCACCGTCAAGGCGCTCTACTACGAGACCGAGTCTCTTCTGTTGGGCCGAGTCTCTCTGGTGAGTGTCAGACCACCGTCAAGCTTCTCGCTTCACTCTGTGGCCTGTTCACACTCAGCCTCCATCTTGTCCTGTCCCGCAGCAACTGGACCCCCCCGAGGAGGAGCAGCTGTCCAGCGCTCTGCAGAGTGTGGAGCTGGAGCTGGGCAAACTGGGAGAGATCCCCTGGCTCTACCACATCCTGCAGCCCAACGATGAGGAGGTAACCTAGCGCTCTGTCGGCTGCTTCATGTCGTTTCCATTTGCCCCAGTACTAAACCTAGACTGAAGTTAAGATGAAATATTACTGTTATTGTTACGTTTGGCAGGAGTTTAATCGTGTGGAATAACAATGACCATGGTTTCATACCTACCATATGTGTAGTATGAATGATAAAGTAAAGGTCAGGGTCATGGAGCCAGACAGAGGTTAGGACTCCAGTAAATAGCAGACAGCTGTGTTGTGTAGCATGGCTCCAGGTCACGGCAGAGCTCAGTAGCTAAATGAAAAGCTATAGGTTGACTGTGCTTATGTACCAGGACCACACTCTGGGTTACGGCAAGAGGAACAGTCGCAGCGGCATGTTTCGGATCGTGCCCAAGTTCAAGAAGGAGAAGGCGGCCAAGAAGACGAGCCCTCAGTCAGGTAGGGCTGAGCACACGGGTCCCTCAGTAGTGACGGCGCCGTCAGCATTCAGTCATGTGACATCACGGACACGAGCAAACGCGCGCCTCCCTCCCGTCATGCCACCCCGTCCATACCACGGTCATGCTGTGTGCGTTTCAGGCCCAGGCGTAGAGCTGCACCTCCTCCATTCATGCTTCAGAGCAAGACCAGATTCCGAGAGCGAGTATTATGCGCCACAGGAACTAGTAGAAAATGTGTTTGGGTTGGATCGGGCGTGAGCGTGTGCTGTCGGTTCTTCCTCTCATCGTGGGCTGTGTTTCCTGCTCAGGCTTCCACCCTTTACCGCCTCCTACCTGTGTGTGTCCTGATCTGGCGGCATGCATGCCTCATTCTGACCTTTGGCCTCGTCATCCTCCTCCTTCCTCTGCTCCCTCCCCTTTTGTCTCGAACATCTTCTCCTTTCACCACGAGTCGTGAGTGATGCCGGATGGTGTGTGTGCATACCTGCGAGGCGCTCTGAGCCTCTTTCTGCTCTGCTCCGTGTGTGTCTGTGTGTGCGTAGTGGAGAGATGGGGCACAGAGGAGGTGGGCGTCTGGCTGGAACAGCTGAGTCTGGGGGAGTACAGAGAAACCTTCACCCGGCACGACATCCGAGGCTCCGAGCTTCTGCACCTGGAGAGGAGGGACCTGAAGGTACACACACACACCTGTTAACACACCCGAAGCCTCGTTGGATCGGTGGAGCCCCACCCACCGCCAGCTCTCTCTCTGTCTCCTGTGACACTCTTGAACCTGTTAGCTGTCTCCCTGTTGTGCTGCGCTGCATCGCTCTGCTTGGCTTCTGCTGTCTACTCGTTGCTTGGTGAAGGAGACTCGCTGTATCCCACTAACACTGTGTATTTGCCGACGGGGCGGGAGGGAGGGGAACCAGGCAGCGAAGCCCGACTGTAACACGCACAGATCACTGTGGTTTCACTCAGTTTGCTGCGATCTGTGGAGAAACGATAAGCATGAGCTAAACTCAGGAGTCAAGACACAAACAATTAAATGACAAAACGGCAACACAGACGCAACAGTAATATCCCACATAACATCCTCGGGAAACCTCCTCTCAGGTTTGCAGGTCCAGTAGGAGCAGAGTAGAAGCACATCCTGAACGAACGGTTTATTTCTAACGGTGAGACGTGAGTAATACAAGACGACTCCAGCTCCTCATTCTTGGTAACAGCACTTGAGTACGGCAGGAAACCGTTAGTACGTCAATAATCCACAGAATTAGTGACACATGAAACCGAATCGACCGAGTCTGAAGTAACAACAGAGATGAGGGCGGACCAAGCGAGGCTGAGCTGTACATCCACTTCCTCTGCTCCCGGTGAGACGGGGCACAACAGCAGTTGAGGTTAAATGTTGCTAAAGAGCATTTACGTCGTCTGGTGACGCAGTTTGTCCCATTTAACCACAGGATGCGAGACGTGACCAGTACAAACCCGTCAGACAACAAAGAGGCAGGATTCAAAAGAAGAAGAAATGTGTCAGTCCTACTGGTGCGTCCCACTGCCCAACCACAGCAACCACCACTGATGGATGTGGACGAGCGTCCCAGCTGTGACCACATCCACCGGTGACGGCTGGTGCAGTGACACACTCAGGAATCCGTTATTACATCACTGAGGAACGTGGAGAAGTGAAGCGATTCAGCTTCAAGAGGAAATAATCAAGAGGTCGTAATGATCAATGACGCATTTATCAAGACCAACAACGACCGGAAAGAGTCAAACAAGCACAAAGCAGAAGACAGAGGAGGGGAAGGGAACAGAAGAACCCTCCAGCAGAACCAGACTAGAGAGAGTCCGGCAGAAGCAAACGTGACGTTTGAAAGTGTGATTCAACAAGTTTAAAGAAAAGTGTGTCGTGACACAGCGGCGGTGCTGACGGAGCCACAGCAGCATTTACTGCTGCTCAGCTCATTAGTTGGATCAACAAACATGTGCGACGGTTTAGTAATTATAATGAGGTTAGATGACGCCTCAGTGTTCCTCCGGTCCAACTTGTTCTGACCTCAGTCCTACATGAAACAAATGAACCTGTGGGACGTTCTGTGGGTGATCATAATGTGTCTTTCTCCTCCTCAGGATCTGGGGATCTCGAAAGTGGGTCATATGAAGAGAATTCTCCAGGGAACTAAGGACCTGGCCAAAGCCTCCATGGTTGACCTCTAAACCGGGAGCAGGCGCTGCCAGAGAAGGGAAGCAAACGTTCCCCCTAACAGTGGAAGAGCACCGAAGGCAGGGAAGGAGAGGAAAGGCAGAGCAGAGCTGGGTTCAACGGCTCTGCTGAGGGAGCGTTTGTTTGCTTTGGTGCCAAAGAGATGATGGAGAAAGCAAAGGAAGTGCAAAAGGAAGTGGAGGATGTCTCTCACACACACACACAAAAAGCCATTTCTATGTAAAAACGAATCATAGCACACATCAGGTATGCAACTAACCCTGCTGCCGACAGGAGACACTAACTGGTAGCAGGACCTCCACTGGGTCTGAGCTCCGCCTCACTACAGCAGCCTTCAGGCAGCAGGACGCTGTCGCATGCCAAGCTTGCTCCAACTTTCAATATATTTAATTGCATGATTAGTGTCTGGACTTAGTTTGTGCAGGATAAGACTTGAACAAGTTTTACGTAACTTAAGTATTATGACGCCATTTGTTACTACTGAACTGGGCTAATTCTCGGTCCTGCTTTCATTTCTTCTGTTTGCATGATATCGGCGGTGCCATACTTTAACACCGTAAGACGTTATTTAACCTTGGATGAGTTCTGATTATTTGGACGCGTTCTCTGTGGATGAGACCCGTCCCAGCGGTGGCGTCACCTGCAGCGAGCAGCTCTAGAGTTTGTAAGAAATACTTCAAAGGCACTTTTTACTTCTTGCTTCGTGCAAGTGCAAACCCTCATAGTTTCACATAGAACGAAGAGCTCACCTCAACTTTTTACCTTTAGGCTAACAGCGTTCTAACGCTAAGCAGAATAGGACTTAGACGTGTTTCAGGCTCTGGCTGAGAGCAGCGGATCGGCCTGCATTGATAAGACACTACTTTTAGTTTCTGGTGCATTACAGGGTATATTTCTATATGTGATGCTAGGTTTGTATATATATGCAGTGTATATACAGTAAACCCGTGTATGCAAACGATGTTAGTGTTGTAGTCCAGTGCATTTGTAGATTGCTGGCATGGCCTGCGTTGTCAACAGATGACACATCTGACTGTGTATATTACACCATAACAATCGTGTATTGTTGATTTTGTTCCAATCTTTTGTAATGTACTCGAATGAAGGTGCAATATTTGATCTCTTGTTTTGATACTGTCTCTGCAGCTTTCTGACATGAGCTTTCTCAGTGGGAAAAGGCTTTTTGTACACGTTCTGCTCCTGCTCAGGATCCAGGGGGCACATTTTAAAAGTTAGAGCCGTAAACAGCCTGCTTTTTCTTACAGACTCCAAATTTCTTCCAGAAACATCTACAGCCTGTAGTTTTACTCCTCTGTGCTTCCAGGACGATGAACTAACGTAGGACTGTGTCGCTGAAGAAGAGACTGTGTTGCACCTCGGCGTGTTTGAGTGTGTTCCACAACAGTAGCATTTTGAAGCTTATCTGCACATTGTCAACGCTGTCATTTCAACTCTTGGGGAGGTTTGTGTTGCTGGAGTGTTGGTTTATTTCTGCCTTTTCTCTGAGTTATGTCCGGAACCCGGGCTGGATGCTGGATGTGTCCAAGCATCACCAGCAGGGGGCAGTCTATGAAATCTGACAGCTGATGAGCTACATGATCACCAGTGTCCAGTCACACATGATTGAATTTCAGACCGTGACTTGTAGTTAACACCTGGACTATTACTGCTCTCGTGGCCAAAGACTCCTTTAGAGGCTCCAGGTTGAATCCAGGCCTTGAATTGATTTGTAGGTTCCGCTTCTTTTGTTCTACGTAGTGAACCCAGAAACTCTGCCTCTTCCTGCATCTCTCATCACATCTGAAATCTGAACTGAGCGATGCTGTGTCGGTGTGTGTTCGTGTGTGTGACGTGTCTGCTGGGTTCTGGTGCCACCTCTCCCTCGCTGTGTTCTGTAAATAATGCTGCAAACTGCCTGGTTTTCAAAGAACCACCCAAACGCATGCAAGGATCTCAGACAGCCAGGACGACGATGAGAGAAAAGCGAGTTTCTTTTGTTTACATTGCGTTTACGATGGCACAGTTTTCATTTGTAGGAATATCAATGTTTGCATATTTATTGCCTAAGGTTAAATGATGTGTATTGTGTTTCACATTTGGAATATGATGTTACAGTTGTCACCTGTATTCCTCTCTGGATGATTTTGGTAAAGTAGTTGATCCTTTCTATGACTACTAAGTGACTGTTTTCTGTGCCTTTTTATGGTTAGAATGCATGGTTAACTATTTATTACATTTGGAGTCACTGAGATGTGTATTTTTGTATCTGAATAAATAAATGGTCCTGCTTTTGTTGTACATTTTTAAGGTGCCTTAAAACAGGCTACCGATTCATATCTCTCTTCTTCAATAAAACCAAACACTTATGCAGCGTGCTTCTGTCTCGTTCGCTGTTGATTTCAGTGCTGTGAAACGTAAACCGACACATTCTTCAGTTTAACCTTTGCCTCATCAGGACCAATCAGCTGTGCGTCGTTTGAAAGCTCCACAAGCTCAACGTTGAGTTCTTGAACGGTATTTTAAATGCTCAAGAGAAAACTGACATGAGAGTTTGTTGTCTCCTAAGTGAAGCATGTCTTCATTTATCTACATGTGGACTCACCTTTACTTTAGTAAGTATTTTTCTTGCAGGACATTCACTTATTCATTATATCAGGAATATTTTACCTCAGAAGCCTCCTCTAAAACTGGAAATGTTCTTATTTCCTACCTATACCTGTTTCACCATAAGCCAACAAACCCACGGAGCCAAAACACAGACAGCTATAATTCCTGATGTTCATAAACAAACTCTAATCTTTGCGTTTCATTTACTGTGGCTGGTTATGGGAAGAGCTGGTTTTATGTATGGACAAATGAAGCAGATGTGTTTTACCTGAAAAAGCCCCTTGTCACAAATAATCTGTGAAGCTATAGCAGATAACATGAAGGAAAGACGTGTGGTAATGCTGAGTTATTAATCATTCCATAACTACACATAGCACTAAACTATTTTTGTGGTACGTCGTGTGTTTGATTCTTATCCTTAACGGAACACTGGAGAGATCTAACTTCCTGGAAAACACCTGAGAAAGTCTGGGTTTATTATTTTTGGGCTGACCTGAAAACTTGAACAGAGTTCAAGCTACAGAGCTTAGTTGTGTAACATTAACAACATGTGACAACAAGCTATAACAGACTGAAATATTATCAACCTACTCGATCTTGGATGCAGTTCAAGTCATCTATAAACTTGAAAATCCCTGTTTCTGATTAAGTTTCATTGATATTAAATAAACAATTTCCCAAAACAGCCCATTGCGTTGGGCACATAAAATGGAAACTCTAGTCACACTGATTTCAGATCATTTGTAGTCATTAGCTTTTGTTAAGGTCTAAACATGACACATCATGGTATTAATTACAGGGAACCAAATGCTTCGAAATGAAACCATAAAGCTTAGAGACGAAATCTCTCCTTGGTGAAACAGTTTCTTCATTTAATAAAGGCTCAGTTTCCAGACAGAAGAAATCAAATTAATGACACGAACGTCAAGCGAGACTTTTCTGTCATGGAACAACTTTACCCAGGACCCAGGACACATTCACGACATGATGAGTTTAAAAACCTGCTCATCAACTTCCTCAAAGCCTTGATTTATAAGGTGTACTTCAACCAGAAACACATTTAAAGCAGTATGTAACTGCAGTGGAGTAAATTACCAGTCACCAGGATGTACTCGCAAAAATATCTACAAGTAAATACGAGTCGTGGAATAATAGTCTAAAGTAGCTCACATATGAAAATACGCAGGTGGAGGCGGCAGCTATGATTCAGCTGAGTTCACGTTCGCTCCCAGTGGTTGTTCGTCTGGAGTTCGACTGCTCTGTGCTCCACAGCGCGAGCGCCACACGCATCACGTTGTTGGCGCTCGATCGGCGATGCCTGGCGCAGTCTTGTTTTCATGGGAAGAACGGAACCGCACCGTTAATGGGAAGTTTGATTCGTTGTGGAAATCGGTGAAATCGAATCTTCGACTGTGTTACACATGAATACGCGCCTGAACCCAATCATTTGACTGTTAAGGTAAGAGCGGCTGGGCAGCATTTCGGCCGCCGATGATCCCTGGCTGCGCAGGAGGCCGAACACTAGACGCTGTTTTAGCTACATCCCAACCGTTGCGTTAGCACATTCAGTTAAACCCAGTGGTTCCGTCCATCGCTGCTGGAGTCCGACGCTGAGTGCGTTTAAAACGCTAAATACACTCACGACACGGCCACACGTCGCTGCTGCCGAGGACTGTTGGCTAAGTGCTAGCGAACTGCGTCAGGTGACATCACAGGCATCACACCGCGGCCCGGTTCCGCTGGTAGCCCGGTGATGGACAGCTTGGCAGCTGGCGTCTGGCTGTGCTCTGACGCGTCCCTGAGCTTCGTTGCGTCACGGTGCCCCGCTAGCCGCTAGCCGCGACTCGACATCAACAGTTGCACCGTGTGTGGCCTGCTGCGACGCTAGCTCGGTGTCGAGCTATCAGGGCCGCTGATGTTCATCTGTGTGTAAGAGTAGCAGCGTCAGTCTGTGACGTCATCAACGAGCTAATGGCTGTGATGATGACTGTGGTTCAGTGTGGAGGATGATCGCTTTGTGTGCGAGGACGCGTTTTCCTGTTCATCACTTCGTGTCATGAGCGGCAGCACAACGTCTTACCTCAGCCTGTTACCTCATCACATCAGGTCTGATCTCAGACACAGAAGCTTTAGAGTAAACATGAAGGCATCTAGACTGACTCTGAGTCAGTGTTTGATAACAGGCGCTCCTGTTGTGATCAGATGCTGCTGCAGGTCAGAGCCCAGGATGTGATCTAACACGTGATGGCTCTGTGACTTTGATGCCAACACGCTTCAAACAAGACTCTTCTGTACGGGCAGTGTCAGGACTTTGCATAGTTTTCAGTAAAACAAGTTCCATTTTGCTCCCGAGGACCGAATGTGGAGACTTGAGCCCATGCCCTTATTACCTTACGTTTTCATTGGGGCTGCGACTAATCCATATGTTTTGTCTTTGGCTACAGTATGTGTTGTCTTAGTACAGATATTCTCCATAACGTCTTGTGGTCAGGTTTTACAGACGTTTTCCTTTCGAACGCTGACAGAATGAGGTGCCTACGTCCGATCAATCAGAAGGTCAAACCCTGCGTGAACTGTGTAACAGACAGAAGCGGAACATCTGAAACAGGGATGCCGAAACTAAAGTTTGACACTTTTATATTAAAAAACCCAATTAAAATTTGGGGGATTTGAAAATGAACACGCTAAGTAAAGGAGTAAGGGTTAAGGTCTGGCGTCCATTTTGGGAGTATTGTGTACAGCAGTGCATTTAGCTTTGAAAGGATCCTCTTGTCTTAACACTTTTTTCAGTTGTGCTGCAGCTGATTATTTTTATAACGAGTGTGTCACTTGTAATTTTGTTAATTGATGCTTTGCTTACTAAAACTTCAGCAGATTAGCCTGGTGTGATCACATTCTTCGTGTTCTGGCCAGTTGTGCAGAACTTTGACTCATACCAAAATTTGAACTTAATTTTAAAATGTTCGCTTGCAGCATTCTGGTGTCGTTGCTTGTCTGCTGAAGCAGAGGCCATGTTACCTTTATTCCCACTGTTACCACCTGGGCAGCCGCCAGGGCCTCGACAGAGACCCTGAGTTTTTTTTCTCATTCTTAGTCTCTGTTTATCTCTGGCTCCGGCCACCCACACTCCAACCAAACAACACTGAAGACTACACAGTCTGTGGCCTTGCCAGGTTGTGACGCTTTCTCACTTCTAAAATGATCCCACCAAGTCTGACAATCCCTTCATCCACTCAGTTTTGTTATAATTACTTCTATGAATCAGCCTTTGAATATGTGGTAACTGCACTTAAGTGTAACTAGGTTTGAGCTTTAATTGCAGAGATGACTAAATACTAAATACACATTACTGTATGTGACCACATAGCTGAGTAATGTGATGATGATGTTTGCTGAGTTCCTCATATGTTGCGCCGCTGTTTGTGAATCCCAGACTAAAACTGCTGACTTGCTGCCTTCTGTCCTACCGTTCCACTTTAGATAGTCACTACCATAACAGACGTTACTGTGAGCGTTTCCCCCGTGAAGAAATTGTAATGTGCTGCATAGCTGAGGTCAGGCTACAGGGACTTGTTTTTGAGCAGCCAGGAGAGCCTGGGTGGCTGGAGGAAGCCTGTGGCATGTACACTAGCCCTCTGGTTCCCAGGGTGCAGGATGGGCTGATTGCTAGCACCGCCTGCCTGTGTCTAGGCTCAAGCAGCTGCTTTGGACCGTACCTCAAAGGAGAGGCTAGGATTTCTTGGGAACTTTTCCTCCTCGTGCACTGTAAATATTTAGCCTCCTTTACCCTCTTTCATGCTGCTCATGTTGGTGTTTGATCTCTGATGCAGACCTGACGGTTGAAAGAACAGCAGAGAAGAGAGAATTATTTTATGTAGTGTATCCTCATCCGCAGGACAAGCTGAGGCCCTGATTTATTTTCCTTTTCACAGGTTTGATGAGAACTTTCTGGGCTCTTCGCCCTGTAGTGGTTGGTTTAGTAAACCACCAATCTGCACAGGTGCAGTGTAGGTGGGCAGCAGCACATGGAGCTGTACAGTGGAGCTCTAATGATGTCATAGCTGTGTTGTGTGGGTCAGGAAGGCAGGAGCACCGACTCTAAAGCCTAACAGCTGTTTTCGCTTCCTCCTTTAAGGTGAGCGGCCAGTCAGCCACACACGTGCTGTGGCTATGGATGCCTGTGCCCGTATTAGAGGATTCCCAGGGAGGTCCAGAGGCTCAGCCCGGAAAGAGGTCTGTCTGCTACGTTTTGTTCTGCATCTGACACCTGATGCCCCCGAGAGATTGTCTACTCAATGACTGACTGACTTCAAAATGTCACAATAAAAAAAAAAAAAGAAACAGTCAATAAACAACACATTTCCCCCTTTTATAGACACAGTGACAGCACTCAGTCGTTTGTTTGCCTGTTCCAGGTGGTTATGGTTTGTCATTAACTCGTAGCCTTGCGTAAGTACTGCTGCACTCGTTTTTGCAGGCCGTGCGTGACAGCGCACACTGTGTGAAAAGTCTCTTCAGGAACAAAAAGGAGCTGTGCAGCATGGCCCTCGAGCTGCCAAACAGAGACGCCACCAGACTGACAGAGGTTTGTTTAACAGCAGTGCAAGTGTACACAAAGCTCCACCACATGCAAACATGACGTCCCCAATGCTTATCGCTGTCTGTGCTCTTTCAGATTCACTTTGTGTGTCTGCCTGGCCAGTGTGAAGGAGAGGAGGTCACCCAGCAGGTAACTGAAAGAGGAGAGTTCAGTACAGTTCCCTGGTTGTAGGCTTTAACTTATCAGATTGAATTCTTTGATAGTAGAGAGACCATGAGCCAGAAGCTAACGTGCCTCTGTGTCGTCATCTTCCTGCCCAGGCCCTGTCGTCTCTGGCAGGGGGCCTGTGTGAGCTGCTTCGGTCGGTCCACGTTCACGGCCTGAAGAATGACGAGGTCCTGCTCGTCAAGGACTCCCGCAGGCTGGTGGAGCATAAAGACACTGGGACTCAGGTCTGTCTCAGAGCTTTTGTTTTAAATCGATTAGCTCAGTCAGCATGTTGAGTAAAGCAGAAGTAAGCAGAGGACAAGGATGTGAGAGAGAATAAGAGGAAATGCGAATCGGCAGCTCCCAAACAATGTTTTAGGAGTTTACTCGTCCTCCAGAATAATTAGTACTGTTGCCAGTTCGTTGGCAAAGCGTTCATTTCTTCCTTGCTAAAGCGCGGGACCGTTTTCTTGTAATACTTGTTGTTGCTTCAGATGTTGTTCAGTGAGCGTTTCTGTCCCCACGTGTAGAGACACAACATTTCCACAGGTTGTTTTGCAGCCCGCAGTTCCAGCACAGTTCTAGGCCTTCATGCTTTTATGTGTCATGTTTGTGTTCTCACAGGCCCTGCAGCTCCATCAGTGTTATTTTTTCATCTGTTTCACACAGCTAGACCTCCCACTTATCCACACTACACAGTGGATATGCACTGGGACATTTGTGTTCTGCATATGTAACAGATCAAGTCGCAGTCAGAGTACAGACAGACAAAACAATAGACTTCCGGCCGTCCTCCCCTCTTCTGTAGGATTTAACCAAAAAAATCCCCAAGGAGAGGTTTTCATTTCCTTTTGTATCAGCTGGTTGATTTTATTATAGTTATGTTAGAACCCGAATGCTGGATCAGTTTCCAGGCTCTGTCTGCCTATGGTTACAGATGCCTTATTTTTGAGCAGCTGAATCAATAGTCCTTAATGTTCTGATTTGTCTGTCTCCAGTGCTGGTTAAAGGCAGTGTGTGTGCTGAGGCGTACCCCTAACACTCAGGCCAGCGTAACGTCCTCAGTGGGCTTGTTAGGCTGCTACATGGCAGGTGTGCGCTATGCTCTGGAGCTCCAGGCGCTGCAGAGGGTAACGGCCGAGTCAAGTCATCCGGAGGAAGATGACACCAACCAGTCAGTCTCATCGATCGAGGACGACTTTGTCACGGCCCTGGAGCATCTGGAGGAGGACGACACGGCAGACAGTCTCTGTATGTTCAGCATCTAGTAGGCTCTGGTCTGGTTTTGTTCAGGGCCATGTATTTTTGAGCCTCATAGTCTGTGCATCAATAAAGATGTTTCAGGAGTTGAGTGACGTCACTGCTAGTTATTCTTTACGCTTTTTTATACGCTTGGTTAACACTTATGTTCATCTAGTTTCTTTTTATGCGTTGCATATAACCAGTTTTCTCCCCTTTCTCCATAGCCGCAGCTTCCCATCAGCATTTCAAAAAGCGGGACGTAGCCTCACAGACAGTCCCAGCCCACAAGAGAAGAAAGGAACTATCAGGCTCCCGCGTTCTCATTAGTTCATCTTCCAAGAAGTATTCATGCAGGTCAGGTCCTGGTGTGTCTGTCACAGTGCAGACCTCATCTGGGGTGGAATCCCAGTGGACTTACTGTAGTCCTGGGGCTCGTCTCCCCCCGCAATTGATCCATGCCAGTGAATCGGAGGAGTCTGACTGCTCCAGCCCAAGTCCTATCATCTTCCTTGATGAGGTGGGCTACCAGAAGAGCCTGTTGGCCAAGTTGGACATCCCCCAGGTGCCAGGGGGGCCCCGAGAGCCAGTTGAAGACTCTGACTCTGAAGTCAGTGAATTCTTTGACAGTTTTGACCAGTTTGATGACCTGGAGGAGCTAAGCTCAGAGAGCTGCACTCTGACACTGCCTCTGGATGCCAGCAGTATCCCAGCGACAAAGCAGATGTCCACTGAGTTTGGTACCACTGGCTCAGCATCCAAGTATGTTTCCAGGGGCTGCTCAACCAAGGGTATGAATCCTCATCGCTTTGACCAGCCCACTCTTCCAGCCAGTGTTAAAAAACCCACTCCTCTGAAACCAGGTTCTCCTTACTCGCTTCAGGCCGACATCCTTGACCCCATAAGGCCTGTGCAGACCCCTTCTGACGATAGCGGTGGCCCACTCTTCAGTCCTGTAAGCTCCTCAGCCTTCAGCCCTCTGGTGGACTCTAATGGGCCGCTAGAATATTTCTGGAAGACAGATGAGGATGGCCAGGATAGTTCAGAGTTACAAAAACCCCAGCATCTCTGCTCTCTGTATAAGACCTACTCAGACTTTGCCAGCAGTCTGTCTAGAGAAATCCTGGGATCGGTGTGTGGCTATCAGTCTGCCGACATCAGTGAAAACAAAAATCTCAGCTGCGTCTGCCACAAAGAATTTAAAAACCCTTCAGGCTACTTGATGAAGCTCTCTGAAATACAAGAGACTGTGACAGTGGCCAAGCTCCAGAAGACATCCCAGTCTCTGAAGGATGGCATTCAGAGGTTTGCAACCGATCTGGTGGAAATGAGCCTGGGCAGCGCCTTGCGAGACCTGCAGAAAGGTGTGTCCTCCTGTACCACAACACTGTGTCATCTAGCGGCCAGGCTCACCACCTCCGTGTTTCAGATGGCCTTCCATGAGATCGGCATGCGCCGAGCCTATGTGTTAAAGGAACGAGCAGTTAATGGATTAGCCGGTTTCCTGGTCGGAGAGGCCGTCTCTGGGGCACTGAAAGAGTTCCTTAAAGTGAAGAAGCAGATATTTCACAACACGGTGACACGTTTCGCTGCTGATTTGGCCGAAGAGCTTGTGTTTGAAGGCATAATGGAAGTCTGTCAGTTCTCTCACCCCTCAACTCCTCTCACCCCCAGTGACTGGTCTTTTGGCAACGGACAAGGGGCAGAGGGGGAAGAGGTGGTTTCCTCGTATGCGTCGGACCTGTCGGAATCTGTTATCCAGGAGGCCTTCATAGAGCTCTCTCAGGCTGATGTTGCCTTCACTAGCCAAGCAGCTATTAGTGTGTCTCTGGACAACATCTGCTACGTCAGTGCGGAGAACACGAGCACCTGCAGTACCGTTGCTAACCAGCAGGTTTTAAGTGCCAGCTCAGCTGCGATGCCCTCAGCAGAGGACGCCACCTGCACGGTGAAGAAAGCCCTGTTCACTGTATCAGGCATGGCCAGTTGTATTCCTGTGCCCCAGGCGGGCCAAGCCCTCTCTGACCTCCAGGACTCAGAGGAGACCTGTCAGCATAAGGTGCGCCCATCTGATACCCTGCAGGCTAGCTCAAAAAAAACATCCACTCCTTTCTCTGACACCACTACATCTACACAAGCCCAGCTTTACAGCCATGTGACCCAGACCTCTGTGACCGGAGGAGGCCCCTCCCAGGGACAGTCCTCATTCCAAAACCTCTCTGGCAACATGGTGGATAAGATAGTAACTGAGGCCTGTGAGCTAATAACTGCTTCTAAGGTGAAGAAAGGCTTTGGGGAGTGTGCTGATTTCTTTACAAAGACAATCATAAGCCAACGGTGTTCATCCTCTTATGAGGAGACGGTCAGTGAGGAGGCCCTAGACTCAGCTGATGTGGAGTGTTTCGCATATGACCGTAGAGATTCTGGCCATGTAAGGAAGGCCGGCCCAGCTGAGCAAACAGACCTTAGCGTTCCTCACATTTCCTTCCCCACAGGCTCAAGCCAGGGAAGAGCCAGCTGCGAGTTAGACCCTAGGACCAGAGGTGTGGTAGAGACGCTTCCTGTAATGATGCATACTCTCGATGTGCCAGGGACTGAGATGGGTGGACGAAGGACTCGTCCTGTTTCTGTGGAAGACTCGGGTCAAAAGTCTGGTGGGACTCCTGGAACCCCTCCTTCTACCCCTCAGCAGCCAAGTGAGGTGTCTAAAGAGAAACAGATTAAAAAGTTTTCTAAGAAACTGAAAAGCAAGCTGGCCAAGGAATTTTCTCCTGCTACCCCCCCTCCCACCCCCCACTATCAGCCTGAACCTGGCCCAGGCCCAAAAGACGTTACCCCTGAGGCAGATAAGGCTGAGTTCATGCTCAAACTGATGCGGTCTCTCTCTGAGGAGGCAGATGGCGATGAGGATGAAGACGAGGAAGAGTGGGCTGAAGAGGGTGGTGTTGGTGGCTTGAGATGCTTAGAGACGAGGGGTCGTCATGAGCTTAACCAGATGTCCTCTCGCAGAATGTCCAACAAGGAAGCACTCCACTATGCCGAACGGTTGGCTTGTCATATTGTCTCCATGGCAACAGAGATGGACACCCTAGGAGTGGCAGAGGAGGAGGGAGAGTTGCAAAAGGGCAGAGAGACAGTCAGAGACAGTGTGGCTCAGTTCTCGGAGCAGACGCTGAACACTTTGTGGGTGTATGCTGGGGAGGTGGCGGGAGAAGTCATCAACGATGTGAAGAGGATGGTGGGCTCTGGACAGCAGTGTCCATACCACAGAGCTGTTGGAAGACGAAGCTTAGACAGATGCAGTTCTGAAGGTTTGCATCCTAGCACAGACTGGAGCAGAGACTGGAGGGTGGGGAACCTGGCTGAACAGTGGTCTAACGATCTCATAGCCTCTGTCTTCCGATCTGCCACTTCCACTTCAAGCACCGTCTCCAGCTCCAGCTCCAGCTCTGGTCTGTGCTCTGAGTATCCCAGCTGCGAGAGTGTGACAGATGAATATGCTGGCTACCTCATCAGGGTACTGAAAAAGGAAGGAGGATGTAGGGAGTTGGTCCTAGACCAGTATGCTAGTCGATTGGCCTACCGCTCCATAAAACAAGGCTTGGCTCACGCCAGTCGCAAGATCAAGCAGAGATCATCTAACACCCGCCTTCAGTCCTCCAAGTCCCTGCCAGATGAATGGAAAGCTTCTGGTGGTGAGGTTCTGTCGCCCGAAGACCGAGCAGAGTCTGTGGTTTGTCCCTCTGGTGCAGACACACGGTGTTGTTGCAGGGAAGTACAGTCTCAGAGGGACTACATGGATCTGGTCAACTTTGCAGAGTCTCTAGCTTATAACATCACGTGTGATGTCACACGCAAGCTGCATCATCCCTCTTTGCGACTTCCCAAGTCTCTCACCGACTCTTGTCTCTATAAGAAAGCCAAGGTTGAAGATCTGACAGAGAATCTCATCAGGAACTCCTTCTCCTGTCCACTGTTGACCAAGAAGGCCAGGAGCAGGCATTACCGCAGTACAGGCAGCCTGTGTGATGGGAGCTACAGCAGTAGGGTGATGCAGGTCATTGAGCATTATGCCAGGAAAATAGTTGATGACACTCTGAAGATAAGCCTGACATCAATGGGACTGTCCTCCCAGGAGCACCCGGCGAGCCGAGGCCATGACAGACACTCCCACACTCAGAGGCTGTCTGAGGGACCAGCACTGGGCCCCATCCTGGGGGAGAGAACATGCCGGTATTGTCAGGCCCAGGAGTGTCCGTTCTGCATCAAACATAGCAAGCACCACCACCAGCCTGTCTTACAGAGGAGGGAACGAGGAGAAAGCCAGGGAAGGGCTGAGCGGCTCTCCAGCCTGGAGATACCAAAGATCCACATTGATCTAGACCACAGGGCAGTGTTTGCTGAGGAGATGGTCTCCATGGTGATGGAAACGGCTAAACGGGAGCTGAGCAACACCAGCTTGAATGCAGACAGTGGCATCGGTCATGATGGAACCAGCTACGCAGAGAGCCTCACTGCTGAGATCATGACTTCAGCCCTCTCCAACATCTGCCAGGCTGCCAGCACCAGGTACTGTGGACCATGTCCACATAGCAGGTTGCAGCATCAAAGCATCTCTGTTGTACGTCTCAACCTCCTGTTTGTGCCTGCGTCCAGCTCTCCAGGGAGACAAACCACGGAGTCCACCGTGTCGCAGCAGCTGAGCGTAGGAGACGACAGTCTGGGCAGCTGGTCTAACCTCAGTTTTGAGGACGATCACCCTGACGACAACAGCAGCTTCCTGCACCTCAGCGACAGGTACACAAGCACCACCAGCCACTGTCACGCACACCACATATAGCGCTGAATGGGAAGGAAGATGAAGTATCTCAAACAGTCTTCGCAGTCCTTTTGTTGCAGGTTTTACGCACAACATGCATGTAGCTAAGTGCTTCTCCACCTTCATCTGTTCAAGATGTGATCTGACCGATGAGCAGGACCAACATTTAGTGTTTCCCAGAAAGATGCTTTTTATTGTTTTTTTGAGAGACACTTTTCGGCAGCTTCTTGAAGATATTTTACTACTACTAAACTACTTTTAAAGACAGCACAGGGGATGTTAAAATTCAGATTTGAACCCTCTAGTCACACGTGAGGTGGGAAATACCATGTGAGGATCTACGCTTTGCACTGACCTGGCTAAAATGTCAGCAGCTGTGCCGTTTATTTGTGTTCTTAAGTTGGTGGTGGAACTGTGCTCGTCTCTTTGCTTCCACAGTAGTAGTGAAACCTTTATTGGGATTTATTGCCCTCATTTTATTCAGCTGTGGTTGGGCTCAGGCTGGATGGCTCCCAAGGTCAGCACACAGCACAATGTACCGATGGTTAGAGACCTCGCTGCCAAAATGCAATTTTCCCTGATTTGTGCAAATGTTGCATTATATGTGAGGTCTCATGTGTGTAGCTGTTAGAGGCTTTATGTAGCTGTCAAAGCAGCCGAGTTCTTCTGAGAACCTTTCTTAAATACACCGCGGAGCTCAGAATCGAGTACTGGTTCTGACAGCATTGTCTTTGTCTGAGCCCATGGACATGTTTGTGGAAAAGGGGAAGAGTGGGACTGACTGAGTGAGTCAGACGCTCGTGGAGAAGGCTGCTATCTCTATGGAAGCAGAGCTGACGACATGTGAAATTCTTTCCAGGATGCTGGGTGAACACTGTGATAGCAGAGATCTGTTTTGTCCACCAGGACCAAGCTAATGTATCATAATATTTTCTAAAGGTGTGTCTTTGAGTAGTCTCCTCACTCACAGCTTTGTTTCTACAGGAACAAAGTCCACCGTGTATATTTATTAGGCCCTCTTCAAAAGCCTGCTACTAATTTCCACTCTGCAGATACAATAACAAAAGGAAGAAAAATGGCCTTCGAGCGCCTGCTGACACGAGCATGTTGACTGATTGAATGCACAGCATGTGTCATTCAGTGAAACCACAGGGAGAAAGCTGTAGCTGAGCTAACGCAGATTGATGGAGGTATTTTTAGGCATCCGATTGTTCCGCCCTTCAGCCTGACTGCGAGCTGCACGCCACCGTGTGCAGGTTCCAGCCAGCCGTCTAATCACTGACTAATTACAGAAAGTGTTTGTTGTTGTGCTTTTGTTGCCAGCTGGAAACCGCCTTGTTAACGGGATTAAGTGAGGACAAGAATGCAGTGATCTCACATGTTGGGCCTTTAGTAACTAATTGTCTCAATCAACATTGCAGATGGTTCAGTGGAGCTATGGAGGAAATATTCATGCATTGGAGAATCCTTCTGTTATGAGCTTCACCTGGATTGTGAAGGATTATTCCAAATTCCAGACACTGTCATCAACTTGGCCGTTGTTTGTTGAAGCTCCATGATGGATGTGATCATCCCTCCCTTTGTTCCATTTCAGTAACTCTCATCTGATTAAGCCCTGTCGGTGTTACTGTGTGTGTGACCTGCCTTCTGTCTCCAGCAGCAATGGGAACAGCAGTAGCTGGAGCAGTCTGGGCCTGGAGGGGGAGGCGTGTGAGGAGCGCATGTCATTCTCCCCCTCTGACAGGTGGGTCTGCCTCTGCTTGACATCACTCCCTTCCCAAACCCCCATAAGACCTGGTGGTTCACCTAGAATGGGACAAAGAAAAGCTGAGTGCTTGACTGTTTCGCCGCAATACATTGGTTTCATCCTCTAAACACAACTCTTTTGTATTTTGTCTCATACTGGGAGCCACCGGCCCCGTGCATGACCCCTAGACTTGACGTGGCATTAGCTCGCTAGCACGCTCTGTCATTCTTATCCTAGAACGCCTTGTTGTGTTGTTGTGCTCGCCAGCAGGATCAGAAGCGTCAGGTCAGCGCTCATGCTTTTACCCCAGACTGCACACGTTGAGCCTGAGCAGGAGCTTGTTTTAGAGGGCGGTGTGAAGCAAAGCACAGCTAGATGTCTGGGGTTCAGCATTAACATCAACAAGCAGCGTGATTCATCACTCATTTCATTTACTAGGTCGTGTTTTCATCCATACACATTTTCTCTATGTGTTTACCGTTAAATAACTTATTACAGGTTAGTATAATATAAAGTTGTGAACGGGTCAGCAACACATTGTATCCATGACAACTGTGATGTATGATGACACGTAACAAGCAGCAGCCTCACTGAGCCCGGCGCCACCATCAGGGGGCAGGTTTCTCACAGAGTCAGGTTCCTCTAAACAATTAAGAGACGTAAAGATGTGTCAGGAACAAAACAACCGAGGTTGGAGCTGCAAACCATGGGACAGAGACAGAGCTCCAGTCTCTGGCAGCGCTGCTGCTTCGTGATCCTTTTCATAAAAGGAGTATGTGAAAATGAGCCTCCTGAGTCGTCAGCCGCTGGAAAGAAAATCCTCTCCTCGTATCAAGCAGAGTCTGAGTGTCTGTAGCCGTGGGCTGTGTCAACACGTCTGTGATTAACAGTCGTATAAAGAGCAGAAATGGCTCTTACCTGTTGGCACGTCACCTTGCAAATATTTTCTCCACTGGATATGAAGAAATTCAGTGGAGTCGATTTCAGAATGGAAAAACAACGTCTTACCTACACGTTCCTGTCAAACGCAGACTTAAAGCATGCGTCAGGTTTCTCACATCGCTGTGTGTGGCTTCTGACGGCCACGCGCCGTAAAAGCTCGGTCTCCTTTCTGTCTAACCTGTGTGACATTGTCATTCCACAGTGACAACACAGAGGACAAGGAGACTGAGGCCAAAGAGGAATCCAGTGGTAAGGACAACCTTCGTTCATCCACATCACACATGCTGACGTTTCACACATGGGCGAAAGGAACAGGCCCCTTCGACGTCTTACTCTTTCCACTAAGATTCAGAACAGTTGGCCTTGATTTTAGCCGGTTGGGGATTTTGCCGCCCCCATATTCAGCTGCTCCCTCCACAGTTAAGGCTCCTTTTTGTTCTGTGGGAACGTGAGAACCCGACGCTGGCGGAGCGTAATATCCTAGAGGAGAACACGCTGTGTCTCATCTGAACCGTGTGGCTGTGCTGCAGGGACCCTCCGTGTGGACAGGACCCAGGTTCCGGCTCCCGGTCCCGCCCTGCTCATAGTGAACTCTGACGTCAGGGAGCTCGGCCACGGACCCCAACACGCGACCCTGGACCGTCAGTTAAGGAGCATGCTGCAGTGGGTGGCAGCCTCCATGGCCGACATCCCCCACATCCTGCTGAGTCCCGACAGAGAGCTCCAGCAGGTGAACACCGTCCTTAACAGGTTCATGTGTTTGTTCGTGCAGTTAGAGCGCAGCCGTGGAAGAAACGTTCTGTTCCTGTTACTGGTTTTACAGGTTAGAAATCAACTGGAACAGCTGGGAACAAATGTAAATATGCATTATCTTATATCAACAAGTGGCAATAATTAAATAGCCAGCTTTAGGTCAGCGTCTGCTTTCCATCCTCCGTCCGCTCCAGCCTGTACTCACCACCGTTGGAGCATTGAAATGACTTCTGACTAATACATAAGCCAGTTTAACATTTTGGTTACATTTCGTTCATGCGTTTCGTGGCCCAGATGCGTCGTCTCTCAGCTGTTCCAGTTCATCTGTTTGTGGGTCAGGTGCCAGCTTCTGTGGTCCCAATGATTGATAGCGGTGATAACGGTCTCTTTCAGCTACCTGTGGTGGTTCAAAGGCTCCGGGACAGGAAGTGGAGGGTGGGAGACCTGCTGCACATGCTGCTGCGCTACTGTGAAGAGAGTCAGACACCGTCCCCGGCCAGAGAGGAGGCGCTCCAGGTGGGAGAACCGCAGCGCGTCCCCCTCTTCCAGTGGCTGCTGGAGCACGCCTAGGGCCGCGCTCCCCTCCCGTCCGGACTCTACAGTCCTAGTGCCATGCAGATCGGCTGATGTGACTGTGGGCGGCGTGCTTTGCGTTGCATGACCAACACATCTGTGTTTATTTTCCATTCCACCTTTGTTTTGTTGCCGCAGTTTCATCATTTTCTAAGCTGCACGTATTGTGTTGATTCGATGAGCCGTCTCTCCCGCCCACCCACCTCCTACGTCGAAGCCCTCAACGAACAGCACAGATCAGCCCCGTGTGTCCCAGACGCAGACGGGCTGCAGTGGAGTGGAGAGAGAGAGAATGAGTGTTTTGTTAGGGAATCCCCGTTGCTGCTGGGTGGATGATGTCAGTACACCCACAGCTCACCTCCGCTGTGCTGTTTCCAATGCTAAGAGACCAACTGTGTTCACATACAGCACGCCACACCCTCGTCCTGCCAGACACGGCAGCACTCGTCAACATCTGGCAGTAATTCCCTCCTGGAGTATTAGTCCACGCGTGAGCCTTTTGATCAAGATGCTGTCGTACGTTTAGGTCTTCACAGGTTCACCTGCTTCTGAGGATCCGAGATGCTCCGACCTGCAGCTGCAGTTCAGGTCCAAACCCCCTCAGCCTAATCAGCCTGGGCCTCATTTTACTGCTGGGTCCAAATCTACCCCGTCCTTCGCTTTAGGTGCTCTGAGGTGACATTTTGGGCTTTGTCTCCTCTCCAGGTTGCTTCAGTGCTATGGAGGTGGAAACTCATACATTTCGTCATTGTGATGTGTTTTCAGGACCTTATCGTCATGCGGTTGCTTAACTGATGTAAACGTCAGTCATCGTGTTTAGTATCTGGTCTGATCAGCAGCTCTGTTCTCTTCTTTTGACTGGGTTTTCCACAGTTTGGACCTGTGAAGACCTCAGCACACGAGACCCTGTTAAAGTTTCCATAATCGTGCGTTGACGATCAGATGGGCCGGTCTGAACGCTGCTTGCCTCTTGCCAGTATTGGAATTCCTGTTGTATCTGATGCTGTGCAGTATCAGATAAACTTGTCCAGCTACAATCTCTTCGGTTGTCGAACTTAGTAAAAGTAGATGATGTTTACTCGGCTGGTCGGTGTTAAAATAATAAGTATATTTTTGTGAAGGGAGAAAATCTAATCGAATGTGAAATGCTGCCAGATGTGGCTCAGAAGGTGACTCCTCCCCCTCCAGTCGGTCGTAAAGTGATGCCCCGTGTGTGATGCACAGGCCCACGTCCAGTTTGGGGAAGATCCAGTGACGCAGATGGTGGATCTTGTAGTAATCAAAGCGCTGTCGCATCTGCACTTCCACAACCACAACCCCGGCATGAACATAGCTGAACCCTGGACTCACCCACGCTACAGTCACCTCATGGAACGAGGGACAAATGCGACATCTAACACGCCCCCGGTGTGTACGTCCACATGCACAGCACTACCAGCTCCTTGCTGAGTTGCACTTTTTATTTATTGTCTTAGTTTAGATGGGGCCAAGGAGAAGCCGGGCGTTTCCAGCCCGGTCCTCTGACCTCTGCCCTCCTCTGTGAAGTTACTCCCAATGCGGACGGTCCAGGCCGTTCCACACAGACCCCGAGAACCTCCCCGACAATGGAAGGATGTATTTATTCATTGCGTTTTTAATGAGGGACCTAAGAAAGATCCGGACTCGAACACTGTAAAATACCACAGCCTCACACCCACTACAGGAAGCTAAATGTTGTTGGTGTGTTCTGCTGCATGGCTGAACTGTTATTAATGTTTAACGCTGAATATTCTTCATGTCTTGGCCTTCGCTGGGGGAGCTGCAGTGAGCGGCCTCTGCAGATGCCTCGTCTGCATCTGTAGGCTGCTGCCAAAACCTCTTTTAATCTAAAGGTGTTTGATATGTTTACACAGAGAAATGAATCTGGTGTAAACACAAAAAGTCCAGATCGAAAGCTACTGTAAAGTAACAGAAGGGAAGATGAGAGCGTGGAGTATTTTTGGTTTCCATTGAAGGAGTGTATTACGAGTCACGGCCGTGTACAGGTTCTCTCTCCCAGTGTGAATGTTGAGGACTTTCCCAGGTTTTCCCCCTCCACTGTTTTCCTTCTTTACATTCCCAAGCTTCCCTCAGGGCCTATAGCGCTATATTACTGTGTTTGTGAAAGCTGAATGTGTTCTGCCTCCTCATCCCTTCAACTAAAAAACAGCTGTAGCGCGCCGCCACTCGTCTGTTCCCTCCTGCTTCCTGTAAAACCAGCCAAATAAAGATATTTCCTAACTTATGTACGTTACCTGCCAGTGAGATCGCGACCTGTTCTCCCCAGTGGCGTTGCTCAGTAGTTTACACGTTTCACGCTTAAAAACTTGATTTGTTTATGTTGAAGCTTGGTGAGATAATAAAGCTTTTCCATGTGCTCTTCGTGTTCTGCGTCGCCTTAATCGTCACGTTCACAGAACAGTCGCCGCATCCAGTTAATGGGTTCGCATTCAGACTCAAAAAGCGAAACCTCAGCAGCTGGAAGCGCATTTGTCCATTGAAACGGTGGAGTCTAGTTGCAGAGCCACCATTAAACTGCAGGTGCGAGCGAACCAGCTGCTGTCAGTAACGAGCTCAGCTGCACAAACAGCCATTGTTGCTGTGATCAGTCTGCACCACACGGGCGCAGACGTATCATTAGGTAATGTTCACTGCAGCGGCCAGTACCTGTCACTGGATGAATGGAGGTGTCTGACACAGGAGACGGGGGAGCAGGGAGGTGGGGATGCAGTGTCAGACAGACAGACGATGTGTCAGACAAGCACATCTCTGATCTTCAGAGCAGTGGGAAGCCTGCTGACGAACAACGAGAGTCTCCCACAGCAGCCACACAAGGACGTGACTGTGGGTGACTTGACCCGAGTGAAGTCATCCCGACCGTCTGCAAATTAGGGGATCGGTGGGTGTGTGAACCTCCTAACTTTAATCTCTGCAGCGGTTGCTTGATCTGGCTGAGGAAGTTTGGCAAGTTTGGACTTCTTGTTCCTGAGCAACATGACAAACCCTGGTCCTGTACTGAGTCAGGGAGAAATCTGAATCACAAGGAATTTGAGACATAATGAAATGGAGGCCAGAGAAGCGAAGTTCTGTTTCATATCAGACGAACAACATTTGATGGTTATTCTACGCCTGGTGTCTTGTTCTCACCTCTTGTCAGGTGTTGTTTTCATTTATCAGTGTCTGCACCAACAAGTGGGAATAAATGGGGAAAGTCCAGTTTCCAGCAAACCCAAACACATTTCAGCACGTGCATCTTTGCTGCAGGGGAAGTGGAGCAGCAGGTGGGATCGGAGCCTCGGTGCAGCACCCAGTCGAGCTGCAGGAGCCCAGCTGCCGTTTCCACGCTGACGTTTGGACTCTGAGGCAGTACATGAATTCTTTGTGCTGTCCTCGACAGGCCGATCGTCCCCTACTCAGCATGTTTCTTCTTTTTTGGACTCCACGTATCGGGCAGGACCTGTGGGCCTCTGACATCAGACGGCTGGAGCCGGACGCTGAGCTTCCCCCACCAGGCAGTGTTTGATCCACTGACATCACTTCCCTCCCAACAGCAACAAACGGCCGGGTTGTTGGGAGAGGCCCCTGGATGCAGGCAGAGGAGGGTGGAAGGTTGAGTCAAGGCCCTGGAATCCATCTTGTACTGTGCTGGTCTTTGTGTGCGAGGGGAAAACCAGCGACATCATCCCCACCAGGCTTTTGTTGACCACGGCCTGAAGAACCTCCTTTGTTCGGCCGTTTTCTTCTTCTCTGGTGTATCTGCTCCTTCTCTCATCGCCACGGCCCGATAGGTGTGAGCGGCTGAGTCACGACTGCAGCACGAGAGAAATGAGGCGCATCCACGGACCCTACATGAGGAAAACATTCTCTGCTGGAACTTGTGATGGGTTGTTTTGAGGCGGAGGCTGTGATCCTGCATCCAAACAGCCTGACGAGCCAAGTGAACGTCCACACCGAACATGCATGAGGTGGAAAACCCAAATGTCCACGTCTTCTGTGAACTGGAACAATTTGAAATGTTTTTCGCTTGTTTTGCTCATTGTCAAACTGTTTGTGAGTCTTTAAACGTTTCATTGTTGTTGACACCTTGTTTGGATTGAGGCCTTCCCTCCTGACGGGTTCGACGGTCACGACGTAGCACCAAGTCATAAATTCACACATGCACAGCAGATTATTTGTTTGCATCTGTTGTCTCTCAGTTCGTCCTAGTTCTGCACATGTGCATTATGTTCCCAAACTGTGACCTCTGCAGGATGCAGGACTTGACCTTTCTGCATGGCAGCGGGGGGTCGGTGCAGAGTGTCACTGCTGTTCTCTTGCTCGGTGTTATATTTCTAAAAGGAAATTGCACTTTCTGTTTTGTGTGACGGTAACATTAGGCCCCAGGGAAGTATCACTGATCCGAGAACGTATCAGGTGTCGCCCTGCGGTGTTTGGGCTGATGTTATGGTAACAGAACTAACGATAAACTTCCTTAATCCTGTTGACTTTACAAGTGGTTTCACAGCTAATCAAAGACGGAGGAAACACCGGGACCGGCTGCTTGTTTCCAGCAGTGACCACCACGATGCTGTAAGCGCCGGCAGGCAGGCGTGGACACTGGACTCCCAGAGCTAGTCAGAGCCTGGCACAGTGAAACGGATCCGCGTGGGAGGGAGGAGATGGAGATGGTGATGAAATGGGAAGGGAGCAGCAGCAGATAAGAGCCTGTGTCGAAGGGAACGGCTGAATCACGCTGGACTGATGAGCGTCAGAGGGAAGCAGAAAGGTAACCTGGTCAATAGATCAGCTGTTATTGGTGAACATGAGCTGTAGGCCCATGTGATTCGCAAAGACACCAGACGCGCTTCCGCTCTCCGTCGCCGTGGGTTCGTACGCCCACTCCTGTGCTGACTCAGGTGTGTGTCCGTTTGGAAGCTGAAACATCTTGACAAATCCTCTCTGTGAGCTCACGTCGCTGCGTCCCAGCGGTGCCCGTGTCTTCGAGCTTTGATGCGACCGAGGAGGAAGCGGAGGGGAAGTCTGGGAGATGCTGAACAGGAGACGTCTGCTGGTGATGTCACCGTCCATCCTTTACTGCTTGATGGCTGTGGACTGGCAGCGTTTGCTGCTGTGAAGAATCCGTTGATGAGCTTTGGAAAAAGTTGTCCAAGGCTCCAAAATGGCAGAGAATGCAGTTTCCATTCAGAACTACAGGAACAGCCTCCATCCGCCAGGACAAAGGCGCTGACGCGTTCGCATCCTCCAGCCTCCACGCTCCACAGGAGGTCCAGCCTGATCAACGCTCCACGCTGCCGTGAAATGCAGTAAAGACCTTTGGTGCCCAGGGGCCAAATCCTGGCTCCAACTAATCTGTGGCTTTTTCTACTGCTCAGGATCAAGTGGATCAACATGTTCACCAGAGGATGAAGCTTCTTTGTTTTGGTGATACCTGTCGTCTCCTCCATCAAACTAGGAACCTTGGTTGTCCTTTGTTACGTCCCCGTCTAGGTAGGGCGCGTAACACGCGATTTGTGTCTCAGTCCTCACGAAAACCCACTCCCCAAACAGTACACACCATATGTATACACACAACCCTGAGTGACAATATATATATAGTGTACAATGCAAATCTCTTCAGGGTGAGCCAAGGCCAAAACAACAAACAAAACAGTGTCTGAGGTCCCACAAGCTAGCTAAGCCCTAATCGAAAACAAAAGAACAGAAAGACAGTTAGCTAGTCCTGACTCCCTGAGCGATAAACAGGAGAAAACGTAATACAAAGAAAATGGCAGCTCACCCCTACTTTGCAAATAATCAGAATGTTACAACACATAGGCACAAGGCCGCACAGGAGGTTTCGAAAGAACAAATGGAAGGTCGCTGTAGCTAATGTCAGAAGACGGGCGCCGGGACCGCTGTCACCGCTGTCTCTTTTAAAAGGGAAACCCAGCCAATCAGAACACTGCTGCTCCCGCTCCGCCAATCGGACGACGTTCCGGTGATCTGCCGGTTACACATGCACACACACATACACATACACATACACAGCAGCGAACCCACACATGACCACATACACTAGGCCTTGGGCCGTAACACCTTAGCTTGGCAGCCTGGTACAACACAAACATGTGTCATGACCTTTATTTTGTAGCATCGGTGCTGTCACCCATCTACCTGCTGCCCTCTCAACTATGGAAGATCAAGGCCACTTCACACGTCCCCACAAGGGAGACACTTAACGATCTGTAATCACGGTAGTTGAGGTTTCACCTACTCTCTACCCTCACACCCCCTCTGTTCACATAACGAACCCATTCTTCACAGGTGTTAAGTGAAACCAACTGGAGGATAAATCAGTGTCTTCACCAACTTCCCACAGACTGAAGAAGCCTCCTGGACAGATGGAGAAACGTTTCTACCAACTAGAAGACGTCCAGTTGCCACGACTCAACCTTCAGACAACTTCACCTGGATGAATGAGAATCTCCACAGACATCGGTGCTAATGTTCTCTTTGGTTGTGTCCATCACACGAGGAAGCGAGGAGAAGGTCCATTTTTCTGCAGGTCACGTGACCTGGCTACAGCTCGTTTCCACATGCCGAGGAAACCGAACGAGCACCATTAGTAGCAGAAGAGTCGGCTAATGAGCTCAGCCTGCGGCCTCGTTGTCAGCTCGGGTGGTGTCACTGTCATCTGGCAGAACAGCCTTCACCCCGACTCTCCCACACTCTCCAGCCCACAAGTGAAACAGGATCGGCCTAATGGTCTGGAATATCCCCGCTTGGCCTGATCATCGCTCACATTTTCTTTTCAGTGTGTCGTTTTGATAAAACCGCAGCCTGGTGTGACAGGAGGAGTGGGGAGGGGTGTAAACAGCCGGTTGCTATGGAGTTGTACAGTAGACTCGGACTGACCTTACCACAGGATGTGGGAGTGAGGGGAGAGAGACGCTTCCCTGGGCTTAAAGCAGCCGCTCAATCAGATAAAAGGAGCAGGAATAAACAGTGGAAAAATCCAGGCTCGCTCCACCGTCCTCGAGGAATCCTGAGTGGGCACGTTATCGCTGCTCGCCGCTCTGTTAATCAAACACTGCGCCAGGACTCGTGCCATCAAACACTGCCAGGCAGCAGCGCAACCATTTCCTCATAGTTGGCTTCTCTAATTTATGCATCTCTACACTTATGGTTTGAAAACAAGCTGAATCCAGTGGAATCCTGCTGGTCGCTTTGAAGCTGAAATAGCCCTGGGCAGAACCAGACTGACCGGACCCGGCTCACCGTGACTCCACAGTCTGTCTGTGAACCCTGAAGCTTCAGCGCTGACCCGCTGACGTCAGGGTTGACTGATAAGAGCTGGAGAGGCTTTAAAAACCAGAGATAATCGGCTGCTCAGCTTTCAACTCCTTTAACCTCCTTCCCTGCTTCCCTCTGGTTCCTGGTGTTCTGCTCGTCGGCTAAGGCTCCGGGGCTTTTGGCCGTCTGTCATCATCTGAAACAGGATCACGTTCCACTTTCTGGCCGGCTGCGTGGACCGGTTCTCTCTCACACTCGTAGCTGCCCTCGTGTCTGCAGGCTCGGTGAATCAAAGTGAGGTGCAACCCAAACAGGCCCGTTAACCCCAGTTTGGCCCAAACGCTCTTCTCCTGCAACACAGACTCCTGGAGGAAATTACTGAGGGCACAGGAAACCCGCAGATAAACACGAGTTCTCACGGCGTATTAACGGCCCCTGACCGAGGGAAGAGACCGGGCCACGGCCAGCCAAGAGCCGGGGGATGGGTTCATAAGGTCTCGCGGGAAAGATAAGATCAACGCGGAGCGTCATCGGGAGAAGCTTCTGGCTGAACGGGCTCCAGACATTGTGCTGCCTCTCAGAAGCAGCACGTCAACAGTGAGGAGGGGGCCGCGGTTGGACTACGACAGAACTGCAGTCGTGTGTGGTTTGTGAAGTTACAAAGCCCATAATGATGGAGACGATGGCAGCGGGGGAGGCTCAAATAAAAAAGCTGCTTTCTCCCATGCACTCTTTTGGCACCAAGAGATTCGCTTGGATTTCGCAAACTCACCGAACCTACTACAGCCGCCCTCCGTTCCATTGTCACCGCTGCCGCTCAAAATAACTCCTGTTTCTAAAGGAGGCCTGTTGTCTGCTGTTGTTCTGCTGGCGGTGGGGAAACAGCGGAGAAACTCTGGTCCAGCAGGAGCCGCTGCCATGTTTAGATGCAGCAGTGACCACCGGGCTGTGATGAGGGGGGTCCAGCAGAACCGCGGGAAGCTCACAGCACATGTTTAGATAGATATTTACACAATTGTGCAGCCGAGCATCTTTCAGTATATTGCTATATTGCTGCAACGAGGCACCGTGTGCAGGAGAAGCTCAGCTCAGCAGCTACAGGGTCGAAGTGAGCGGCGACGCCGAGTTGTGTGGATGCTCTGAGCCCTTTAACATGTAACACTAACCGGTTGGTGCAGCAGCAGCCGCAGCGTCCTCTGCTAATGCACACTCGTTTGCTAATGATTAATAGAGTCGTGACTTTTGCTGACGTCTGTAAAACTCAGAGGACTGTTTAAGGAACGGAGGGTGGACACGGCCTGAACGCTGAGGCAGGTGCTACGGGTCAGTTTATCCACACGGATGGACCCGTGGACTCCAGCATCACGCTGCCTTCGTCCCATAATGCACCTGGTGTCATGTGTTCCATGCTCCTGTGCAGTCTCCACACGTGGGTTCCTTCAGCAGGTCACTCCACAAGCTTTCAGCAGGAAAGCTTTCACTCGTTGCTCCATTTACAGCATCAGCTGAAATGAGTCACGGCAGCTGATGAAACCCCTCCCAGAGGTGAAGGTGAAAGGAAGCGACGCTTGTGTCGTGAGGGAACTTGGTCAGACGGAGCCGCGCGGCGTGAGTCAGGGAGGAACTTGCTGTAATAGTGGAAATCCAGGTTGGCTGTCATCCGTCTGCTGAGACGAGACGTCACCCACTTCCTTCAGCCTTACGGCAGCAGACCACCTCCCTTTAGGCTCACGCTTCGACCGCGTGTGAGGCTGGACTGGTTTTACTGGCGTTTCAGGCCAGAGTGAGGTTTCAAGCTACGGCTCTGCTGCTCATCCATGTGTTTGGTAATCACTACATAATGGCCCTGGGGGTTATTGGCCTTTAGGGGCCCAAGACGCGAGTCTTTGAATGCATCGCGAGGAGTCAGCTCAGATGTGTTCTACAAATAACAGAGAGCTTGGTGATCTGTGTGCAGGAGCAGCTCAGCACGTCAGCTGCTTTCTGTTGGAGCTGGAGGTCAGAAGAAAAAAACATCATCACAATAAGATGTGACAAGTGCTAAGTCAGTGGGACGTTTAAGCCCAGACCTGCTGCTGGGCTCCAGCATCAAGGCTCGGCCCGAGCTGCCACTGGCAGAGGATATGAGCCAAACTCTCATCGCATCAGAAGCACAGAGTCGTGTTTAAAGCGATTTCAAGTTCAGCAGTGGGACAAGCTCCACGGGTGGAAGCGGGCGTGATGGGCGAGTCTGGCGGGGCGTCCTACCTGTTCTCTGTTTGGCACGTGGTTTTACCGTCTTAAAGCGACTGTGGTATCGCCTCCGTCCCTGGGGTGGGTCGGGACCGGTCCACTCAGCGGCGTCTGGAGCCGGAGAGCAGCCGTCTACCTGTTCGGCTCAGGTCGGTCTGGTCCGTGGTCCTGTCAGTCTCTGTGCCGATCACTGAAGGCAGCGTGTGATTGGCTGCAGAGCGCTGCGCGCCGTCTTCGCCCTCCCACCGCTGGTTTTAGGGACTCGCAGTCTCGCGGCTCCGCCTCGCATTGAGTCTGGGACCTGGGCCCGGGGCGGAACGGACACACAGAGCGCATCATGGCAGCTACCCACAGCGAGTACAGAGGCTACCTGCGGAGCTCCGTGGACATGGAGTCAGGGCAGCACCGCTTCCAGCCGGTGCAGAGCTCGGAGTCCACGTACCGGCCGCTTCTATTCGGAACCCTCGCTGTAATGGGATTGCTCCAGGTGGCGTCCAGCGTGGCGATCTTATTACACCTGACGGGTTACCTGCAGGAGGTAAGCGCAGTGCTTCGCAGGGACTTGCTGTCCTCAGCGTGCGTTATAAAGATTTATCCACAAACGCGCTCAGCGCTTGGCTACAGGCCAGTTTTACGCATTGCTGCAACCTTTGCGCAATTTTATAACGCGCGAGATAAGCTCCATATAAAGTCAGATCACAGAAGAAGCGGCGACGTGTCTGTTATCTGTGAGAGAAGAGAGACGCGCCGGCTTCGCGTTTGGTTTGGAGCGTGTCTGAAGGCGCAGCGCCTCGGAGGCAGGCGGTTAAAACCCGTCTTCCCTCTCTGACACCAACGCGCTGACTGGCAGATGGCAACTCGGGAAACATGATCAAAATATTAGAAATGTTTCAAAGCGCTGAATCGGTTTGGGTGTGATAAGATCTGAGATCCAGCAGCGAGGCGGGTTGTTGGCGGAATCCAGATGTTTTCACTTGAGGCTGCGAGGCTGCAGTTTCTCATGCGCGTGTTTACATGACACGCTCGGAGCTCGGTCTGTAATTTATCTGTGTCATAAGCTGTAAACCAGGGAGAAGAAGCAGAGCTGCTTCCCAAGCAGAGAGCTGCCAAAGCCGTTCAGCTGAGGCTCACGGTCCAGTTCCCGGTTTATCACTGAGATCACGTCAAACGCGCGAACCGGCGCTTTCTGTGAGCTCGAGTTTGCTTTTTTCTGGACCGCACGTCTACGTAAAATAACGCGTATTTCCTGTTAGCATGGCTGAGTGTAGTGAGGCTGGTTCTGGCTGAGCAGCGTCAGGACGGCGTCTCCCTCCGCGTTTGTGTTCAGTTTCTCCTTTGGCATAAACACTTGGCCTGTGGTGGCAGTAGGAGTAAACACAGGGAGGGAAGGTCAGCAGCGGCTCCGTGTGTGGGACCGGCTTCTCTGGTAGGAGGGTTTCTGGTCCGGACCCAGCCGGGCCCGTTTTGGGGTCCATCACCTTTACTGACAGCTCTGAGAGGTTGTCTCATCAGCAGACTCAACAACCTGAACTGCTGTGTCTCTCGCCCTTTTGCTGGATCCAGTGACGGCAGCGGTGTGAGGTGGAGTCTGTGGAAGCCTTTCATTCTCGCCTTTATGAGCACGAAGAACTGGCGTCTCGCTTTAAGCCGTGCCGGTCGTTGTCTCAGAACGTGGGAATCGAGAGCCGAGACCCGGAGCAACGACTCGGCCTCCCACGCTCTCACACGCAAACATCCAGAACAGAGCCATCAGAGACGCTGCTCCTCTAACCTCAGCTCTTCTGTTTCTGTCTGCAGGTGGATTTGTCCACAGTCGCCCTTCGGCCCGTAGAGGTGAGTCTGACCCCTGCTTGACCCGCGAGCATGGCAGCACCACACACCACATTCCAGCAGAGAATGGTTTCCTCTTCCTCAAACAGTCAGTACAACAAGGCGAGAGGCTGCAGAACACGCGCCTCAGGAAAGCTGCTCTGTTTAAAGTGTGGAGACGCTCGGCAGGTATTTCCCCCATCGCTGTCAAGGAGGAAGCGCGGCGCGTTCGGGTTCTAGCGCTGCGTTTCATGAAGGCAGCGCAGACACTGAGATAATCATCTGTAGGTTTGCGCTGACAGCAGTCGCATGTTTCCCATGGGTGTGTGTTTTTAGCACATGCCTCGCTTCTGTAGAGCAAGCAGCAAAGCCAGGCGGCCCCAGAGGCTGGAGCGAGGTCAGACCGCAGCAGGACAAACACCGGCGCTCAAATATCTTGTCAGTTGGATTCGTTTCCCACAACTTAGATTAATTGCGCGTTGGCTCCGTTTCCTGCACCAGCTATTAGTGAGTCACTCGCTGGCGTCAGTGGTTGCAGAGCGTTCCCTCCACGATCAGCAGCAACACAAGGAGCAGTAAAATAGGAATTCGGAATTGTAGATGTCGTGTTTTCTTTTTTTGTTCATCGGCTTTTTGGAGTCGTCGCCCGTTTCTTCACGAAAACAAAACCGTCCAGGAAGCAGAACAGCACAGTATAAAAGGGCAGCTTTGCCTCGTAGTGTTGGGTTTCCTCTCAAACCATGTGTTTGTGTTTGCCCTGGGCGTCTCTGGGGCAGCACTTACACAAACCACCCAGCCGGTCTTGGCCCGAGCTCGTTCTGTCTCTAGCCCTCGGCCGGTTCCCGTGGAGCGCAGCGAGGCATGCTGGGAGCTTTATGAGGCGTCGGGGTGACCGGTGCGCCTGGCCCACGCTGCGTTGTGCAGGTGCGATGCTCAGCGCCTCTGTGCCGCGGTGGCCACGCTCGGAGCGAGAGGGTAGCGTCTCCGAAACCGCTCATCAGCGTAATGGAGACGTTGAGGGATGTGTGTGGTGTGTTGTTAGGCTGTAGATCAGGAAGCTGCCGCTGCTCTCGTCTCTGGTTAGAGGCTGTGACACGATCTCGCCACAAATCCAGACGGATCCCACACAGTTGGACCAACTGGGAGCACAATGACTGCGGCCGAGCCGCCGTTTGCTCCCTGCACTATAAACATGTTTGTGCAGCTAATCTTAGTTGGAGTTTGTTTGGAGCTGGCCTGCGAATAAATAGCTGACAGTAATATTGGCACAGGTGCAGTGTTACGACAGCAGGCGGGAGGTTGGTTTGTACGCTGGGGTCTGTAGCGTTGGCAGGTTGTTGGGGTGAGAATTAGGCTCCAGATCGCGTTCGTCTGGGCGGATCAGCTCCGCCTCGCCTGAGGGGACGGAGCCGCGGACGGTGGATGCAAGACTTGAATAGAGTCCAGATGATATTTGTGCCAAAGCCGTGCCGAGCGTAATCCTACACCCTGAAGCCAACGCTCACCAGCAGCGCCTGTCGCAGCCTCAAACTCCACATTCAAACACGGCTGTAACGAAAGTGAGCATCCAGACAAAGCGGTCAGGCAGTTCATCTACATGAGTCCACACACGCAACTACACGAGCAGTTATTCAAAGAGACAGCAGAACTAAGCTGCGGTAAAATATGTCAAAGTGAGACGTTGCTCTAAGAAAAAGTGTTTTATTGGTGCGAGTGAAGTGTTTCAATGACTGGAGAAGGAAAGTATGAACACGAACATGCTAAAAATAGCTCACTGAGATATTTGTGGACCTTCCATCTGTCAGTGAGCGTTTGCTAAACGAGCATTTCCTGTTTTCCACAGGAAGCGCAGACGGAGCCGGTGCTGAATGCGCTGAAAGACAAGAGGAATAAAAATAGAGGCTGCAAGGCTCCCAGAGAGAGCCTGGCGTCGGCTCACCTGCCCATCGACGTGCGCGAGTTCTCAAAGAGTGAGTGCCTGCTTTTATTTGGGACAGCTCCTGATACGTCACAGCACTTCCTCATTAGCTGCCTCCAGGTGTTTACACCTGCGCGTTAAAAGACCCGCCCTAAATGTTTGTGTGTGGAAAAAGCCTTTGGGATTATCAGTCCAGCTGATGGAGGTCGGAGTCACAGCTCGCTCCTGACCTCGCTCCAAGCTGACCTTCAGCGCTGACAAACAACTGGGAACACTTGGAGGAATTCCCGAGGAAAGGAGCAGATTCTCGTTCCGTCTCCACACCGGTCCTCGAGACCGGACCTGGTTTAACACAAGCAAACGGATCAAAGTTTTAGTCCTCAGCCTGGTTCTGTCTGTCTAGAACATCTGCTCAGGCCTGAGTTCAGACTCCAGCAGAACTGGAGAAAAGCAGCTGAGCTTCTGCCACTGGTGACGTAACGATGGGAAAAGCAAAGCACCAGGACATGACACCGAGCCTTTTCCCCGAGAGCAGCTGGCTCCTGCTAGTCGTCCAGACGAGGAGCTGAAGCCGACTCCAGTCGTCTTAATGCTCTCGCATACGTTTCCTTTTCATTGAACTAATAGTAGCTGCAGAGGAAGTTGTATATTGCAAAAGCTGGTTGTGACTAAGTCCTGGACATCTGTCTGTTTTGCAAGCCAGTGAAAATCAGCAGATAATTAACCAAACGCTGTTGTTGCAGGGGGCGAACCAAAGGTCGTCACCATCGACTGGGACGCGGATCGCGGGTTCCTCCAGCGGATGTCCTACCAGAAGGGGAAGCTGCTGGTGATGGAGCCCGGGTTCTACTACGTTTACGCCAAGACCTGCTTCCGCTACTACCACTTCGAAGGAGCCAGCGGCGGCCAGGTGGACGTCAGCAACGCGCAGCTCATCCAGTACGTCTATTACGAGAGCATCAAAAACAGCAAAGCCGTGTTGCTGATGAAGACGGGCAGCACGATGCGCTGGAACAACACGACGTACAACATGTACTGCGCCCAGCAGGGCCGAGGCGTCCGGCTGGAGGAGGGAGACACCTTGTATGTCAACGTGTCCAACGCTTGGATGCTGGACCCGGAGGGAGAAGGGACGTATTTTGGGGCCATTAAGTTGGGAAACTGAAATTCCAACGTGCTTGGGAAGCGGACATGCTACTGAACTTCTGATTTGCCAAAGAACCACTGTTATTGATTCATAATGTTGATGTGTCCAAAATGTTTTTGTTGTACATGTGTTGTGTCATTTTACATTTCATCAAGTAACCCAGGAACCTTTCTTAGAAAACCCTGAAACCCCCTTCAAAGTATGAGACTCACCAGCATCCAAACCAGCACTGGACTGTCTAGAATTTTGTTTTTAACGGTACTGCGGCTTTTTATTGGAACACTTTCAGATTCATAAGCACAGGCGTGTGTTTACGCACTAATTAAACAAACCACAAGGGAGCAACCAAGGCAGTGAGTGAGAGAGGATTTATCAGTGTTTATTAAGGGAAGACATGTCCAAAAAGAACAGTGTAGCTGTTGGAGCATCTGCTTGTACAGGATAAAAATAACAGGACCTCCAGGCCTGTCCCACAGCATCGAGGCAGGCGATGAGGCGTCCGCAGTAAGTAACTCAGCTGCGTACGTCTGAACGTGTCTGAAGCACCAGTGAAACACGACGGCACAAAAACAAAGGTCACACACACACATATATGTATACACACACACGAAATGTTATCCAGTCTCTACTGAGTATCTGCAGTGCTGTGAAAAGCATCTCGCCCCCGCCTGGTTTCTTGTTCTTGGCGTTGAGGTTGAGGGTAGAGGTTTAGAAGCATTGGTGATGTCACACCTGAATCACCTGGACCTAACAGCTAGTTCAGGCTTCACGCTTGACTTGCTCTTATAGTCATCCCCACAGCATCACGTTGCCACCCCCAGATGGCGACTGGGCAGTGACTTCCTGCTCCACACGTGCATAATCTGTTTGGGCGCCTCAAGGTGTGGTGTGTCAGGACTCAGAGCGTTTTTGTCTACTTGGTCCTGTTCAAGATTTCGCTTGAAGGTCTGAAACCGTTCACACGCAGAAGGTGTAGAAGTCAGGAGGGGTTGAGTGTTTCGCGGTGACTGGTCTGCGTCACTGACGGCAGGTACGCGACACGTCTTTTGCAATGATGGTTTATGTTTGTGACAATCAACATCAGTGCAGATAGCTGGACTGTCTGACCTCACGTGACATGAACAGACTCTTGTCTTAACCAGAGGAACCAAATTGACTTTGGTTCATCTTTAACTTAAGTTTAGTTTTTCATTTGGCTCTTCACTGAGGTAAATGGGAATATGCACTAAATATTTATTTATTAGCTACAGAAGTACAGAGGCAGGTCATTGTTGACCTTTCGGCTGTAGAAATCATTTATTTGTATGTCTGTACGACATATCATTACACAGCACTTAGAGGAAATAGTAGACACGCTTTTTGATATAAAACACAGGGGCTTCAAATTAAATTTCATATTTATGTATCTTAATGTTTGACAAATCTGTGTGCGACTTCCTGGCCAAAAGCAACATAGATATGTACATACCTGTAGATCTCCGAGTTTCATTCAGTGTTTTTATTTATGTTTGTGTATGGTTTAATAAAAAAGCTACTTTTGTAACGTGTTTCCTGTGTTTGCTGGTGTTTGCAGCGAGGACACTGTAACCTGACACACAGGCCACCCTGACTCTAATGTTGTTGTGATGTGCAATCTGATAATCTGCCTCATCTCTGGAAAGTCCGCGCCGTGGTGGAGGTGTGAAGTCCTGCTGTTCCTCCATCGTCTCCTTACAGGCGCCGTAAGGCCAAACCGGCTGCATGGGACGGGATCGTGCTCCATTGTGATGTGTGGGTCTCCCGTGAAGGAGCTGTTCCAACGTTGGACCCGGAGCCAGACAATCGCGCTATTGTGTGTGTTGTTCACACGTTCGAGCCGCATGGACCTCACACGGCTCCCAGCTCTTTGTTCCAAATTGAAATCTGAGGTTGAGGAGGAAAACTTGGACCTGATTAGTTCCGAGCTTTTGACACGGTTCTGCTGCCAGATTTTCAGACCCACAACCTGCAGTATTTAATTGTAGGTGATTGTATAAGCTTTGAAGATCTCGTGCCTAAACAGAGGCTCCAACAGTCCAGCTGCTGTGTCTGCGACAGACTCTCACCACCCGCTGATCTGATCAGGAACCATTAAAACATGATGGGACTTCCGCTCGAGCTGTTCCGTGACGTTCTGCTGCAGACGGGCTCCAGTGGAACAAATGTGGGGCTTCATGAGGCTGCGTCTCCATCAGACGTTATTTCAGAGTCCTCTCCCTGTGGCTCAGCTGTGAGGTGGAGCTGTTGGTCCAGAAAAACAAAGTAATGTGTTGGAAAGTATATCAGGGTGTTTTCCCCCAATAAGCTGCAGCAGAGGCATCGCTATAGACGTTAGCACAGTTAGGAGCTTTATGAGACTTTGTGGTTTGCAGGAAATGGAGCGTTGTGAAGGCAGAGCAGCTGGAGGGCTTTGTTATGAACAGCCAGGTTGAGGCCTTCACACGTTCGTACCCACACCCGGGCACAGCTAAACACACACTCTGCTGCTGAGTCGGCACCGGCGCTATTTTCACAAGCTGGGCCCTCGCGCTTTGTCTTTGCCGCTTTTTGTCTTTGTGCAGCTCAGATGCTTGAGGCCTTTGAAGTGTGACGTTTTTACCACTTGGCTAATGCTCACGTTAGTGTTATTAAAACAATAACAGAGGGAGATTTACAGGCTGCGCTGCAGACGCATGGGCGTGAGATAGCAGGAGGGTTGTTACTGTAACCAAGCCCTGTCATCTCCTGCGTGAGCTGGGAGCCAGGCTGTCAGGGCGTGGAGGTCTTCAGCCCAGCGCTCCTCCTGCCGGGTCGCTTGGTTCAGGCCGGCACTACGTCACCTCCCCTCGCGGACCGGATGAAGGCCTTGCTAATGAGCTCCAGAGCTTCCTGAACTGAACTGGTGCTTGCCCCCTGTGACCCGGCTTCAGCACCATGGATAGTCTGTAACCGGCCTCATTTAGCAGCTCCAGGGCCAGACCCTGTGTGAATTTCACATTCTTTAATGGTCGATGGATCTGAAATGTTACACTTCTGCAACACACGCAATGACGGCCTGAGAAACACAGACCTTTCTTCTGTCTTCTTCTAAGTAGGCGTTGACTATTTTCAGCCATTCAACAAACACCCTGCTGTGCACTCACAGTTTGGTTGGGTTCTGCGGACTGGAACGAGCACCTTACCACAGCTGAAGTGCCCCTGAGCAAAGAGCTTCGCCTCCAGCTGCCCCAGTGCGGCTGTTGGCCGGGAGGATCAGGCTGTGGTTTCACTGGGCACCGTCCAGGTCTGCGTGCTCGTAACGGTGTCGTGTCGGTGAGGAAGCGTCTACGGAGCTCGTCCAGCCAAAGCCCAGAAAAAGACATTTGGTTATAAACAAACTAGTCATGACATTAAGAAATACCAAGTAGTCAGTTGCTCTGCTCCCTGGAGGAGTCTCAGAGTGTGGAGCCAACATCTGGCCATCAGCACTGAACCCAGAAGGATTATGTCTCAATTAGAGCAGTGATCTCAGGAAGAGCTGAAGAAAACACTCGCTAGCAAAACATTCTCTGAAAATTCGCCAACACGTAACTGTTGAGCCGCTTCGTTTCTTCGAGCTCCTACACTCTACGATTCTGTCCAGAGACCCGGACAGAGATGAGGTTTCTAACACTTCTATCCCTGAAGAAATACGCAACTTAGAAAACACGTCTTTCAGCCTCGGCTGATAAATACTTTTAGGCAAACTCCCAACACTTACGTAGAGGCATGAGTGATAAATAGAGACATAACAGAGATGCACAATGACCACAGAGAAGAAAAACATGATCGGAAAGCCATGAAAAACAACCACGAAGAGACACCAACTGACCATGAACTAATGCAAAACAACTACTACTCATTTTTATTTTGCTCTCGGGGCCCAATCAAATTGTATCTAATGAAATGTTTTCTTTTCAGTTTTGATTGTATGGCATCCTACTCCTGACTAAAGCCCTCAAGCATCAGCGGCTGGATTCAGTAAAGACACTGCAAATCACACCCAGAGAACGAGGGAACGTAGTGAAGTTACAAACTGGAGGGAATCCCCTCAGCGTAATCCCCGGATAAAACGCCAGGTAAGCTGCTGTAAGACGCGGTCACACCTGGACAGACTCATAAGTAGCCGATTAATAATAATCCTCGTGATGCAGCTGTTCTTAAGAACGATCGGTAACGTGTCCTCTCTGTCCGATGTAATGCAGGGATGGGATGACTCAGACAAACGGGTCATGCCAGGACAACGTCAACATGCGAGACCTAAATCAGCAGAGGCTCCCAGACTTCCCAAACCACCAGCAACAACAAGCAACACGCCCAGAATCGAGACTAGCTGGAATGTCATTCATATGGTCCTGATTTTACCCCTCGCTCCCTTCCTCTCATATTTGGTCCCATGTCTACGCGATGGGTTGGCTGTTTGCTTGTTTTGTTGGCTGGTTGAATGACTGGGTTCCTGGTGGTTGCTTGGCTCAGTAAGGTCAGCGTTACCCTGTGGCAAGTCATTGTTATTTGCTGCTGGTTGAAGTGCTGCAGCTCTGAAATATCTTCATAATATAATCACAACCGTCTTGCGATGTTTGGGTCGGAGGCACGTTATTTAGCCAATAGTGATTCTCTGCTCAGCCTGTTCTGCAGCCTTATGTAGCTCACGCTTGTTTTGGAATCCAGTCCAAGTCTAATCGTTCCTCTTCAGCATAAACAGCGGCTTCAAGGGCGATTGACTTTGTTACTACAAACGATGATCTAATTGCATCTTTGAATGGAAATTTTGTGTTGTTCCTCTTTTCTTAGCACAACATTGTGGCTTCAGAGTGTTTGTGTCACACGTTACCTTTTCACTAACCACTAACTGGGATGCCTTTGACCAATAGCACGGCTGGGTTGTGCAGGTATGAGGACGCGTGTGATGGAGACAGAAAGGTCGGTGACCCCGTCACGCATCACCGTGGAGCAGAGTGGTGATGAGGCTGGAAGCTTTAGGTCCGTCCTCCCGAGAAGCTGCAAACGGAAGCAATCAAATGGTTTCAGAGCATTAAGCTGATGTTGTGTCATTCGCGTCTAGGCTTTGTGGGGCCAAACACTAGTGAACATGTGGAGTCTTTGCCTTTGGGTCCGTTTTTTGTCGAAGTCTTGTCTTAGTTCATGCAGGAAACACACACAGCAAAGACTCCGATTTCAAATCAAGGCGTTTCAGAGAAAGTGGTGGACTTACTGAAGTAAAGGTCGTGTTTGTTGGCGTTCGATTGGTTTGGTTGATAAGGACCTGACTCTCGTCCTTTGCTGGGATGTTTGTGTGACCGGTTTGCTGATAGTTTCATTACTCCGCGGTTTGTGGTGAAGCAACTATCTGCAGCTGTTTGTGCAGAGTCTAAATATTATAATCTTGATAATTGCTGAATTGTGTAATACTTTACGGAGACAATACAGTTGTTTACAGTCAATTTTGGTCGCAGGTCCCCGTGAGCAGCGCTTGAGGAGTCTTCTGTCTCGAAACCAGTGACTGCAGTTGGAAAACGGTGGATTAAAAGCGACCACAGGCCACAGGCAACTTACCAAGACGTTTTACTTTCCATAACTCAAACGACAAAACTTCCCCTTTATACTCAACTGGAAATCAATATCGTGGCTGGAAATCTTTGACAGTGTGTCAAACTAGGCCGATGTCAGCTGCAATGCGCTGCATCACGTTTGATCTTTATCTCAGAACACACATGCTCTGTTCTGATTAGAGCAGCAGTTTTGTGTCGGCCTGGCCTGGATACGACCACACAGCACCTCCTAGGCTGCAGCGCTACCAGGAAGGCCCTCGGCCTCCGTCTGTCAGGTCCTCACGGCCTCAGATCGACAATCTGAAGTCATTAAAACAGCTCCTGCTGGTTTTCCCCCCGCGCAGCGCCATGAACCCGCAGCCTTACTCTGGATATGTGGAGCGTCGGCTGTTTGCGCACATCAGGAGATGAATTCTCACGTTACACTGTGGACAATGAGGGGAAGGGACAGTCGGCCAAAGAATTGCCTGTGGTGCAGTACAGCCCTCTGGCAAATATGGTGTGATGTTAGAGGAATGCACAGAAACAGTTGGACGTGTTTATGTTAAGCTCTATGAGAAAACAGAAGGACGAGTTAAACGTCAGCGAGCCAGACGCGCGGCTCATGTGTGAGTTGGCAGCTTCGGTTTAGAGTTTCATCTTCGTCAAAGCGCACAGAGCAAACTGGATAATCAGGTTTGTGGAGAGAAAGCCGTCGGAATGGACTTGGAACAGGATCAGCCGTTGAGCCATCAGGAGACATTAGCAGCCTGCTGTAGCTGTGCACAGTTTTACACAGTGTGAGGGTCAGGCAATAACTGACCCATAGAGAGTCACGACAGCGGATCCAGACAGACGACTAAACCTGGAGGCACAACATTACAGATGGGCGACGTCCTTGGAGAAGGTCTGGAGACGTCGGGTCGGTCGTCCCAGAACGTTTGGTTAGAACCTTTCCGGCAGCAGCTTCGTGAAGCAGGATTCACAGCACGAGCTTTACACGTGCTGCCGTCCTGAAGCTCACACGGGGTTCAGTGTTGCTGTATTGTTACCTCATATCGTGTTCTTGGAAACTCAGGGACTCTGTAAAGTGAGACCACCGGATTATCTGCAGATGGATTGAGTTACATCTGTGTTAAGTTACTGAGCGTCTTAGTTCCCAGGCAGCTTCCCTTCGCATGTAAACGAGCTGTGATGGCGTCACGCCTTCAGTTGGTGGAGGCTGCGTCCTGATGGCCGTGGTCTATTTTAAGGTACAACCTCTGTTACTCAGCTGAATGAGTGAATGACCTCATCCACAAATGTGTCATTGTTACGATGCTGTGAAATCACGGTTGGTGACTCAAAGCGGCTGCTTCTGCAGATGGAACCGTGTGCGTTGGGCCGTGTGACGCAGGTAAAGCGTTAAATGTGCGGAAGCGCCGCCGTCTGTGGTGGTGGACGCATGAAACCAAGCTCAGGCTGGAGCAGGAATCAGTCGTAATCAATGGCAAAGCCCAGAGCAGTGAACGTGTTGCTGTGTACAGCAGACTGGTGTATTTCAGACTCTTTGCCTGTTTGCTTCTTGGATTTAGTTTGAGGGCAGCGGCACAGTTTGCTGCTATTTTTGTTGCTAGCATGTCACAGGACCATGTTGTTGAGTCTCTGATTGCTGCTGATGAGGAATCGCCCATATTTGCGAACGTGCCGTTTGGGGCGTGCGTCTATATGTGTTATGGCGACTATTCGACCTTCTTTTGAACGGGGAGTCTTGGTTAGAACGCGCTTCAATTCACTGTCCAGGCGTTAATGATGTTCCGTTATATTTTGTTTATTTTATTGTAGTATGAAGTAGATGAATATGAATCCTTGTGAAAACAAAGTAAATGAATAATCCACAGAAAAGAAAAGTAAAAGATACCATGAGGTTATAGGTCAAAAGCCTAAGATAGCGCCTGCAACTTAAAGCAGTACAAAACTGTAGGACCTCCCTTTACCGCACGGTGGCCACACCACCTCCATATATATCCTCCTGGCGATAGGTGATAGGCTCCCCATGCCTCCATTAACCTAACCTAACTCTAACCAGAACAAATAAAGGAAATAATGGCTCCTACAATATGTGTGGCCCCGGTCAGACTGGAGACCTGTCCAGGGTGAACCCGCCTCTCATAGACAGCTGGGACAGGCTGCAGCACAGCGACCCCTACGGGAAGAAGATGGATGAATGAATGAATGAATGGATGAATGGATGGATGAATGGATGAATGGATGGATGAATGAATGGATGAATGGATGAATGGATGGATGAATGAACCACCGTTTGGAGCTTGTCACAGATCGGAGCGGAATGATGTCACTGCTCAACCAACGCTTTATGACCCTGGTTCTCTCCGGGTTCGCATTGTCTTTCCCAGCTTCGTTCCACTTCCCAAGCTGGACGTCATCGCTGGTTCTTGCTCTCGCCGTGCTGCGACCCGCTGCGACCCGCTGCGACCCGCTGCGACCCGCTGCGACCCGCTGCGACCTCTGCGTTCGTAAAATGGTGAGGACGAACACGTGGCAGTAAGACAAAGCACGCACGCGCTCCCATAAACCTGCTGGGGAGGACGCACACAGAGAGCTAGTAAACCGTCCACCGCGGGCCGTGGACACGGGAGCGTGCGCCTCTGCCAAACATCCTCTTACCAGAATTCGTTGGGATGGAATCAAACTCAAATACCGCTGTTATTGCTGGCTAGACCGCATTTACGAGTCGTAGGAAATGTGTCTTGTATGTTGCCGGGAGACGCATCACCTGAGAAGGAAGGGCCTGTTTATTGCTGGCTGATCCTTCAACTGATTGGAAACAATCAAGTCATGTAGAGCATTTCCCTGCAGTGATCCGTCAGCGTGTCTGCTGGAAACCACACGTCGGTAGCAGATTAGAGAGAGGAATCCAGGAATCAACAAGCGTCTGTCTGAGCGGTGTGGTGGGTTAACGTTAGTCTGGGAGACGATCTCACACACACACAGCTGTTTGGAATTACACGGGCAGGGTGATGAACTCCCTGACAGCCGCGACTCACGCATCCAGAGACAGACGAGGACGTGGGAAAACACACGGTATTAATAGGTCTCTTGTACTGTCTCTGTGACGTGTGCGTGCCGAGCGTCAGCGGCTCTGAAGGCTTCGCTCTAACCCCCAACCTGCCCTGCGTCTGCTCTCAAAGTCAACAAATGCAGGGCAACTTACAGGAACAATTAATTCTCAGCAGGAAACGTGGCCTGAAGGAATCAATCAGTCAAAATCAGCTCAACACTTATCCCCAGCGTTTGTGTTGGACGCTGTGATATCGCTCATCCTGTTGTTTTGGACAGAACCGTGGAAAAAGCTCCGATGCTTCAGTCTGATGGTGAATCCGAGCAACGTTCAACAGGGACAGAGCTCAAAGTATTCGCTGCAGAAACATCTTTAAACCAAACAGTGCTCGCTGTTATTTTAAGAGCGTTTGATGAAGAGTTGCAGGTCTTTGGCCGTATTTAATCAAACTCAGGGAGTCAAGTTCCACTCAAAACACACACTGGACACATTTAGCTGCGTTCGCTGAAGACACCGACTGTGGTTTCAGAGGAATTTCATCTTTTACTCAGGATCTGCTCTGTTTCTGGAAGCATCTGAGGACGCTGATGAAGGCGACGCTGTCAGCACCAGCTTCAGCAGCTGGTTCTGGTGGCTTCTCTCCACCTGCATCGTGGAGCCTCGTCTCTGGTTCATCGCTGCTCTGGTGCTGACCACTGCAGCTCGGGACATGTTCTGGTGGTGTTCATGTTTTGTACTCGAAGACACTGCTGTCGCCCGTGCGTCTACGTGTTCTCGTGCTGTGTTCAGGGTCCTTGAAAATCCCACACTCCAACACAGTGTTTGTTCCACAGCCAGTCAGAAGTAGGCAGTAGCTTTACTGTAAACACAATTATGCTAACTGTGGCAGGATTCAGCGACCACATTAAGGGAGAGCGGCTCTCACGCGAAACACTCACTCACCCTCTCACATGCTCGTAAACCAGAGCATGGCATCCACCCTCACCTGCAACCTCACCACACGGACCCAGCGGCTGCTCGCACGGACGCACACCTACGCAGAGTTAACAGCTTCCTCTGCGGCGCGTTTAATGAGTCGGGGGCCGGCCGCCTCGCTGCCAACGCAGCAGGCCACCTCCAACGCTCGCTCGTTCCGAGCTGCACACAAGGTGATTCACGCGTCTCCCACACACACATTCAATGCCCAGCGTCTCACCTCAGGCAAGCGTCTGTTTGGTCAATAGTGTCATTTACAGAATCATTCTTTCCAGTGTGGGAGTGGGCTGGGCTCGCTTTGGTTTCAGAGTCACTGTATTCCCTGGAGCCAACACACATACACAGAACAATATTCAACCACACAACTGTTATTCCTCTTAGCCGTGAGTTTAAGGGAATCCTCGGCTGGCGCGTCTAACGGTCGTACCAGGCCAGCTGACAGATTTATCTCCACCTCAATTCGCTTAAACAAGGAGCAGATGAGTGCTGCCAGCAGGGGAAGGTTCAGATGCCTGCTTGTCTCGGCCCGTTGACGATGACCAGACGTCCAGAGTGGCTGCGTGTTTACCGCAGAGCAGCAGCATTAGGTTTAGTATTCGCCGCGCTGGAAGGGCTGCGTTCCATCAGACGAGCGACCCGGACAGCTCCACTTGAGCAGGAACGCAGCTGCAGACGTCACTGCTCTCCAGGGCGACTTCACCCACACAAAACCAATGGACCGATTGCCCGAAAATGGTTTTTGTGGTGGAGGCGCGTCTCTGCTGTGAGATGCAGAGTTGCAGCTCTGCAGCTCACGGCATAGTGATAAACATCTGTGTCAGAGATAACCGACACACGGCACTGGAAAGCGAAACCTGTGTGCAGCCTCTGTTTAGAAAGGTCACGAAGCTGAAACCGCCCACGGATAAACAAGTAGTGTCCTAACATTTCCTCTCCTGCTTCCTGTGTCAGACGCGGCCTCGGCTTGTGGCTTTCACACTAAATGAAAATGAGAAGATCGAAGCGCTGAGTGTTTTCAGGGATGTGAACATACTGTACGTGTGTGACCTATAAACTCACCAAATGATGGAGCCTCTGTTATCTGCCTCCCCTCCTCCAGAGCTCAGTTTATCGCCTCAACACATAAAGTCATTTTTGCATTTAAAGCAGAAAACGATTATTTGCATTAAACAGTAACACAACTGCAGATGTGGTTTCTGTTCCAATCCCGCCATTATGTGAACGCAATAATCACACATGGAGAGAAATCCAACTCCGAAGAGGCAAACGTGTTCCTGACAGCTGCCTCAGCGGAGCAGAATGCAGCTCAACCACAGGCCGGAGCCGTCACCAACACAAGTCCTCAGCGTCCTGCATTAACCCTGGTGTGTCTCGGAAAGGCAGGAATTCATTAACTGGAGAAGCGGAGATGCTGAAATGGCCTCACCAAGGCCGTGAATTTAATAGTTCGTGGAATGCGCCAGTGTCACCAGATGTCACATGTCACATGTGAAGAGGACTCGAGGCTTGACACCTCGTTTTCCGACAAGCGCTGCGTCACAGGCGGCAGACTGGCTGCTCAGGACAGGCTGAGTCCTCCACATTTGATTTGTCTCGCTGGTAATTGCAGCGATTGCAGAGCTCGCTAAGCCGTCCGCCCTCATTTAGCCGCAGGTGACGCGGGTCCAACCTGGACGTTGGAGGCGCGTGTGAGGAGCCGAAGGCCAGGAAACACTCGCTCATGTGTCGCTTGGAAGTGTGGCTGCGGGGCAGGTCCCATTTCAGCAGCACTGGACACGGATCTGCTTGGAGCGCGTCGCACGTAAATACACGAATGAAAAACATGCAGAGATGTGTAACGAGGAAGAGACTTTCCAAGGTGTGTACAGACATCAGTATCTGTGATTCATCAACCACACACATATTTAATGGAACCACGACAGAAATACAAGCTCACGCTAACGATGCTCGAACCCAAACCGGGTCACAGATCGCTGAAGTGTCGGTTTGCGTCCTCGTTTCTCACTATTTATTCCTGATTGTTTCTGCCTCAAACGTCTGCAGTGTGTAAAGTGACTGAGGCTGCTTTTGGTCTCGTACCATGTCTTTACTGGTCAGTGCAACATTTCCAGAACAGCTACGACTTAAATCCAAAATCATGAATTATAAACGAGCTTCTAGATTTTCAGTCTCATTTCAAACAAGCGTAGCAAGAATTGAGCTCTTTCAACACTAAACCTTCCTCAGTCAGTCAGAGTCAGTGGTTCTCCGTGAAGCTCATTGCTAACAGGCCTTTGAACGTCCGCTTCGGCTCAAGGATCCACTAAACCTACACAGCGGCCACTGCTCCACCTGGATGCATCTGTAAGAGTCTGAGTCTTCCTGGAAACCTTAGCGATGACCTGGTTCCTGTGTCAGACCTACAGGGGAAGAAGAGAGGAAACCATGTGAAGGGGTTTCCCTGTCTTCAAGAGCAGCGGAAGGTTTATACTAAACTCAACTCAAACTTGAAAAAGCAAGAAATGCGTAAGACAAGTATCGTATCATATTGTTTTCTCTTGTGGAAATTGTGAAAGTGGTTTGTAGAAGCACGTTCCCACAGAGTAATTACCCTCCTCTTCTGCAGTGTCATGCTCAGAGATGAACGTTCTTAGAAGTTTCTGAGCTCAGAACAGCCTGAACCCGATGCTGTGGAACCCGCTGGAGTCCTTCCCTTCTCGTAACCTGAGGACGTTAGGCCGACTGCTCTCAGCAGAAGAGCTTGTTTGAGAGATGACGGAAAATGTTGTGCACACACTCGATATTAGCAGGAGTGTCGCACACAAAGAAAGATGAGAACCGCAGCGCAAACACAACAAAGAGCCGGAGGAGAGGCCGAACACTGAACGCAATCAACAGCTCATCAACAGTCTCCACACACAGTATTTGCATAATGTATCCAATGCAGCGCGGCAAAGAGTGACCACAAGAAAATATACATCACAATTACGCTGTAACAGCCGTGATTTATAGATAGAGATGGCTCCGGTGAAATGAAAGTCTCTGTGCCGAGCAGTTGGACAGACACGGTCTTAGGAGACCTGTTTTGGTAGGAAGACCATAATTGCTTTGAATGGGCTGTTGCGCAAACGCAGCCTGTTACAGTATGCTGAGAAAGCAGCGCAGTGTGTTTCTGTACATGCAGCTGTGTGTGTGTGTCGTTGATGAAGCGGGTCCGCGGAGCCAAAGCGCCGCTGAGAGTTCAGAGTCATCAGTGAGGATCCTAGTGAGACAGCGAGCGACCACAGGTTTGGTCAGGACATGGTCAAGCTGGGGTCGCGGCCGGCTCCGCTGGGAACGGTTATATTAAGTCACTGAGTTTGTTTCAGGGAATGTTTTTGGGGAAAGGCGCTGACCCGTGTTCCTGGGTTCGCTGTACTGTAAGTTGTTTGTGTTATTCTTGGTGCGAACTGCTCCAGTCTCACGGATCATTTTGGATTGCAGCGTTATAAATATCCAGGTGCTTCTGAATCTCTGGTGTGGACACGTTCGCCTCCTTCACACGTTCTTGTAATAGCTCAGCTGCGTGACATAACGCGCTCTTCTCTCTGTAAATGCACAGCAGTGTGTCAGCTGGATGCTTCGTGTGCACATTTCTCCCGTGGGATTTTCCCCAGCTTCTTTCCCAGACTCGGGGACAGCTCGTGTACATTAGCGGCTGGCTAGCGTAGGTAAATGCCCGTCCATTCATGAGGAAGACCTCCAGCGCTGTCCCAACCTCCCATTACACGCCATCAATCTGTCAGCGTCACAGCCTTGTTACTGTAAGGTTCCACTTGAAACAAGCCTCTAATTACGTTCCCAGTCGACTCCCGCTGGACCACATGCTGTACGCTGCTAACCAGCCCCTGCCCTGTAGGTCTGCGTCCATCGCTGTGACCTCCACCGTGCAAACCGAGCGATGGTCCAGCCTCCTCATTCAGTGAGTGGGTCTGGACACAGTGGCCCCGGAGCGATTAGTGGTTCCAATCATTTTCATCCCCCTGCATGTGTGTTTGTTTGTGCCTGAGTATAAGCAGTACAATAGAAACGAGGCACCGGGTAAATCATGCTGTGGGCGGAGGAATCTTAGAACCAGTCCGGTGATGACGTTGCCTTCGGTCGCACTGTTGACAGTTGCTAAGCTGGAAAATCGTTATTTTGGTTTTTGCACGAGGGCTAAATTACCAGAACTCGCGTTGCTCCAAAATCAGCAGGACATTTGAGGCTGTGTGAAGCTTTGCGTTTCTAGCCGACGTCATCCTGGTGTTTGCGCTGCACTCGGCAGCCTTTCACCTCAGCTTCACCCCAGCGGCTGCATCTTTGAAACAGCTGAACTCGTAACCTGCTGTAATGCTGAACATTAGCCTGGAGTCCGCCACTGCAAACACAGTCGTCACGTTCACTAGCTGAGGTCAGGCCACTGACGGGCACCGACACCGCTGCCGTACGTGATCCGTCGTGTCAGCTGTCGTTTGCGGCCACTTTGGCGACTGATGTTTCCATTGCTGCTGCAACAAAACTTCAGCATTTCCTTTAGTCGCAGTTCATTTCCTACGGATGTGCAGCTGCAGCGACTGTAAGCGATGCATCAAGAATCTTCAAGGGATTCAGCTGAAACGTGAGCGTTGTGCTGCTGCTCTGCGTCTTCTAGGATGTCAGAGAGTTATGCGTTGGCTCATAAATCACTGCTGCGAGGTCGTATCTGCCTCTGACCCAGCTTTGTCTGTGCAATAGCTGCAGGATGAGACGGGGCCTGTGTAACGCTACCCACACAACGCGGACCACACAGGAAACCACGGACGACGAGGAGCCAATAACTCGCAGGCTCTGCATCGGCCGTGCACAATATGTTTCTCAACTCCAAACACAGCCTCTTTGTTTTTCGTGGATTTTTTTTCACTGTGTGTTTATACGTTTTTTTTAACGTGTCATCATGTTTGTGTGGGAATGTTTTCCGGGTTGTGTTGCTTCTACTAACAGTTTATGGACTGTTTTCGTCTTTTGAAGACCTAGGAAGTGTGTGAATGCCTGCCAGCAGATAGTGTGTGTGGGAATGACATGTGCTGCTGTCAGCGCCATCCGTCAACGGGCCTCCGCTGCCTCCGTTGCCTTCCTCGTTGAGTCACTTTTCCCTCAGGAGGTAAAGCGACACAGTTGTGGTTCGACATTGCAGCGGAGACGAGGTTGACATGTGCACGTCACATGTTCGCCTCCTTGCGTGGGTCTATTTACTGTGAGCACATGTGTGTAAGCGTTTGAAGGTCAGTCCGGGACAGACAAGCTCACACGTGGTCGGTCTGGTTTGGGCCCGAGTTCGGCTTCTTCCTCGCAGTGGAATATGTTTTATGGCCGTGGGTACGGACGTCGCAGCTACGCCCCGTATGTAAAGTCTAAGAGGAGCACGCAGGGTGCTAAGAAAACCCCAGACAGCTCAGCGCATGACTGGTTTCCTGGATGCAGAAATAGCCTGGTGCTGTGCTCACGCTGGGCCAAAGCAGCTCACTCCAACCTGAGCTTGCTTAGAGTTACGGGTGTCTGACGATGATGTTGGTCCTCGAGACTGAAGCTCATTGAGATTTCTCAACAAAATAAGGTTTTTAACTAAATAAAGCTCAATAGACTGCAACAACAATAGAACATCTGTTTTGCTAACGGTGCAGATAGTTTTGGTTTTATGTGCTGAAGTTTTGAAATATCCTCTTGTAAGTTTTCTGTCACCACCCGCAGCACAATGGAGGTGACTGGAATTCTGCTTGTGGTGTTCAACGCGTTGAAAATGTGAAGAACTTAAGAAGAACATCTATTTGTAGAAAGAATGTCTTGGTTGCTCTGGATAATCCACAGGCCTCGCTGTGAACAGTTTTCATTGGAACCACTTTCTATTGGTCCCAGTGAGGTCTGTGGAGGAGCTGGTGTAACCAGGACATTGTTTTCTGGGACGTTGTGTCGCTGCAGAATTTTCCAAATGCGTTTCATTTTTAAATTCTGCGAAGGCCACAAATGATCTGGGTTTGTCCAGTAACGCCGAGTCGAGGGTGCATGTTGCACACGTGGGATGGACGGACCCGTCCAGGTGCAGCCCTCCTCCTACCCAGTGACCCCCGTGACCCTTACTGCCTCAGACTCTTATTTTGGTTCACCCACTTCCTGTTTTGCCCCGCCTGCTTCCTTTAGCTTTACTAATCATGGATGCGCATTATTTTTTGGGTAGGACGTCACACACGTGTTACCTTCCTCCGCTCCAGCTCGTCTCCTGTGTCTCCTCGAGGTTCAGGCTTGATCCAGTGTTTTCCCACTCGTACATTCACCTTTGCCTCGATTTCAGTGTTTTGTGCCGTCTTGGTTTTTTAGTGTGCACCAGGGTTTGGGGTTGGTCAGGGGAAAGCACTGTTCACATCTAGCCACTTACTAGGCCAAGCGTCATGTCGGGTATTTGCGTCTTGTTGATTATAATCCCGTGTTCTGCTTAGAGCTGTGTCAGACCGTGGAACACGCCAAGTTGTGTGTCCAGGTTTCACAATGAGCATTTTTCTTCGTGTCTTGTTAAACCTTGTTAAACTAAAAGTCTCAGACCTGTTGCCTTTCTTCTTGGCCCTGAAGTTCATGGGACAGCCACGTTCCCCTGGGGATGAATAGAACATTGTTGATAGTGTCGGTTGATTGCTTTGCTTTACCTCGACTATATGATGTTAAATACAACTCAATCAGCTGCAAAATCGACGAGATAAAAAGCAAAAGCAAGACATGAAACCAGAAGCTAAGAGGAGACGTCTCCGCTGCGAGTCCACCTCAGGCCTCCGTAGCAGTAGACATGTACGCTGGTTGTTTTTCGACTTCTCGATGCACCTTGTTTACCGTAACGCTGCAGTTTCCCATGATCCGGTATCTTGCTCTTCGTCCTCTGTATCTATTCCTTGGCCTTGGCTTTTTTGAGGTTGAACTGATTTCTCAATGTGATATGCCCACACGTTTAAGAAGGTGGATGACAAGCATTGTTTACTGTAATCACTGCTGGGATCAAACCTACTTAGCTGTTTACGTCAGAATAGCTTTCCTCAGACCTTCCTTGGCTTCGTACGTCTGACAGAAGAACAAAGTGGATGTGAGTGTTAAACTTTCACATCATTGGTCACTCATGAGCTGTAATGTGATGCGAAAAAGCTTTTCAGTCTCCAAAGGTCTGAAAACAAATGAAGGTGCTTTCCGACAGATTAAGATGCTTTTTGTTTTTCAAACTGATATTTAATATTCTCCAGAGCCTCTTGGCTGTGTGTGACTGTCGGGTGTATCTGAAAGAGATAGATTTGATTGTTTTCACCCAAAGGTTTTGGGGTGTGTGTGTGTGTAATAGTACAGTGTGAGATGACCTCATTCTGACTGTGAACCACCCTCTGGGAATCCCCCGACTCACAACCGCTCTGCTGCCTCTACACATGTGTGCTGCTCTGTGTAGCGCTGCCATATGCTGAGGTAATGGTCGTCCTCATGGGGACAGCTCATCCTCAGAAAGAGGCGCTGGGTGGTCCCGTGACATCAGCAGTGACATGGCCTAAACCAGAAGAACAGCAGCAAGACGGGCACAGGCCCAGGGGTGAACCAGGAGACCCAGGGGTCAGGGATCCGTGGGCTCGGCCCATATTATGAATTCTTGCTTGAAAGTTAGACAAGAGGCACAAAATTGGTTCAGACGCAAACAAAAACAAATTTGTGCAGAGTAACTCAAATGGCCCCAAGGAGCGAAACCTACCATCACGCAGTGAGCCTACGACCTCTGGGGTCGGGGTCTCCTACCCATCTGCCCCAGGCCATTTTCTGTCCCTTCTCAGAGGTCCGGTGCCGCGGGGGGAGCGGAGTTGTGTTGGTTTTTGCAGCTGTGCGGCCACAGGCAACAAACGAATTCCACGTTTATTTGATCTCACTGGAGTCCGTCCATCACACAGATACGCTCACAGATACGCGCACCTAGCAAACCTGCACGCAGCGCATTAGCATGATTCTGAAAGGCAGCCCTTCCTCTGCGCCGTGACTCATCTCGGTTCAACAATAACACTTTAGCAGCTCCGGTGACCAGACAGGAAGGATCAGTGTTCATCGCTCGTGTGGGAGTTCTGTGTGTTTATCCCCACATGTGTCAGCGCGTGAGCTTTGTGCAAGACAAAACCTCTGGTCTTTGAAGGTCTGGGAAAGAATCCGTCTCATGCTTCCTCTGTCCTGCAGGACCGAGGCTCCACGGCTCGTCCTTCTAGTCGTGTGTGTGCAAACATGATGATTCAACACAAATCTGCAGATTGAAGTAGGTCACCTGTAGCAGCTACTCCGTAGCAGGCGACCTACTTGACTGTGAGAAGCTGTTCTGTATCCTCCACCGCAGCCTACATGCATCTACTCAGGCTACTACATTTACTACTACATCTACTCGGGCTGCTGGAAATTTACACAGTCGTTCCTCAGCCAGCCACCAGATGTCCCTCCCTTACCTGCCGGCCCCGCCTCCGCCTCCTCACACACCTGTTTGTCGTTGCCTGTTTCTGTTGCGTTCACCTGGTTTGACCCAACGTCCCTGTACCTGCATGTGTTTGCAATCTGTGTTCACGGCTGGTTTAAAACAAAGAAAACCCAGAGCTTTGAGCACAAGCTGCAGTTCTTCCTCCTAACCTTAAGTAACACTCTTGGCGACACCACAAAGTTCTGGAGGGCTGTGGTCGACGGTACGTTGCAGCCACAGTGGATCTGGGAAAACAGCGTAGTGGCATGAACATTGTTTCTTAGAGTCGTGGTTGGAAAAGCTGGTTTCTAGCGACCTCTCAGCTCTTTACCGTCGAGTTGAGCTGTTGCTTCACCTGCTGTTGAAAGTGATGCTGAATGAATCGTGTCCAGGTTTGGGTGGTATTTCCTTTGAGGCTCACTCTCTCCTGCTTATGCGCATTTTCCATTACTGTTCCTTAGCGTCGCGCCTCAGACACGTCAGCTACCTGGGTTTTATCAGGGCTCAGGCCTGGCTGCATCACAGTGTTTATCAGACTCATAACATTACATCTGTCCGTACAGTTTTGTTTTTCCTCCAAAGATTTATTAATTTTCTTCAGATTCCTCCTGAAGCCTGATCTGTTTCTGGTTGTCTGGGTTAGTCAGCGGTGAAAACAGTCGGCCTGGGAAGTACCCAAGAGAAGAGTGTTGAGCAAGAACAGGAGGAGAGTTAGACACAAAGTGAACACAGGACACATGTGAAGATATGGATGAAAGAGGTTCTGTGGATTTATGTAAAGGGTGAAAGAAGCAAGTATGAAGAAGAAACGTATGGTACCAAACAGAAACCCAGCGAGGTGGCACCGTAAACGCTATGAGCTCATCGGGTCAAATGTTCAAACATCACTTTCCAGCCATGGATGCTAGTGGGAGCCCAGATGCGGCGTCTTCGTTTCCTCGTTGAAGGTAAACATTTACTGAACAGCAGGTTGGACGCCTGTGAAATTTCCTTCCCTGTCACCTTTGTGTGACGCGCTCTGACCATCCAGGCGCCTCCTAAAGCAGCCGCCTGCCGCTTTGGCTCACAGCTCAGATTCCGTACTTTTCTGTCTGGACGATGACTAACAACTAGCAGAAGAGTCAACAGAGTCGTCACCTGCTGAACCCACATAAGACAGACGAGCTGAGCAGGTTGGCGGACGATGAACATGTTTGAGGGGATTTCTGCTGCGGAGCCGTTTCTAGGAACATCCAGGAGAGATGAAACGCAGAGCTGTTTGCTTCTGAGCTGTCACGTAACGCATCCAGACAACATGCGATACCCTCCCACTCCGCAGCGACGCAGCCGTCCAGCCTTCGTGCAGATGTTGAGAGGACGGCGTGTAGAGACACAGCAGCAGCTCTGTGCCCACTGCCCACCTGAAAACCCGAGCCAGGCTGAGGAGAGGAAACTATTTAACGGGAGAGCGCAGCCAGAACCGAAAGCTCAGTTACTCAGGCCTCTGCCAACGGCTATGCTGAGCTGAAAGGCCTTCCTCTGTTCAAGCCCATTTGGATTTGCATCTGTTGTTTTCTTTAAGAATCCAGCTATAGATCCATCACATGCGACTTTGATTATAAAACAAACAAAATGCTTTTGAGTTTCCTTCCATGTGCACACACTGATTTAATTAAGAGCCCAAAATATGATCAGAGGACTGAGTCATGGCGATGACCTTTGAGTAAAGTGGTGAAAATGATCATCAATTCAAGCCAGTGTCAGGCTAAAACCAGGCATGACTCACTGCTGTGGGGGGGTTCAGAACACGGTGATTAATAGTACAACCCAAAACAGGCCCAGTAGGTGTACGTGGACCGTCGCCTCAGCTGAGCGCGCCCAGCAGCAGCGTGTGGGCCTCCTGGTAGTCGCCGCCACACTGGCTGAGGATGTCTTCTAGGAAGACGCGGGCGCAGTCTGGAAAGCTGTTGACCAGCTTCATCAAGGCCCAGTCGAAGTCGGGCTCCGGGTCTGGAAAACAAAGAGTAAACGTAACTTAACCTGATTCTCTGATTCTCAACAACAACTCACGCTTTATTTATTGTTTCTGGGCTGGTACCGTTGGTTTTGCCCTTTGCCACAGAGCTTGTGCTAAAATTAGAGAATGTAGTGGGATTCGTAAGAAATTCGCGTCTGACCACACTGGCCACTGTTCCCTACAGCTACCTTCACCTTCCAGGACCCGACTGCCACCGGTTGATCCTGCTACAAACGGGCTCAGCTCGGAGTAGGGACGGAGCGAACCAGGCCTGGCCAGGGAGTGATGGCGTGAAAGGCCTGAGCGGGAGGCAGCCAACCGCGAGCTGGACCTTGTGAGATTCCAGATTGCCCGCAGCTGCAGCGCCAGGACACAATGTTTGAAACGGAGAACGGACTGAGGAGCTGCTTTACCGTGAACGGGCGGAGCCTCGGAGCTGTACAGCAGGTATTACTCAACAGGAAGAAGGACAAGTCTTACTCGCACGTACTACAGCGACACAAACACACGTTTCCCACAAAGTACAAGTATCAGCAGGATCCAGATGCCAGGAACTGCAGCTCCGCTACATACCGCTCACACTCACATCTGTGAAGTATGGAAAAGCTCAGCACAGACTAAACAGACATCAGTCTCTCATAAAGGATGAAGTGGGCAACTCTTCGCGTCTGATTTAGCCTCAGTTAACCAGGCGTGGGAAACGTTCACACATCCCGTCTCGTCTCACCGGCGGCCTGCGTCCAGGAGCCGCCCCGTCCTGGTTCTGGAAGGACCCGTTGTTCTGGAGAAGGACGCTCTGCCTCCTGAACGCTGCTCTCTCTGCCTCGGGCCTCCAGTCTGTCCAGAAAGGCTGCGTTCACCCTGTCAGAGCATGATCAAATATAATAGACCAAAACATTTCTATTTATTGAGCTTGATGGCTCCACGTGTGTTTGACAGCTTTTTAAACTTCTATAGCCAGTGAAATATAGTGAGGTCAGTGAACTGCTCACAGCCACTTAGCGTTCAGGGCTCCACCAGTCTGCGCTGGTCTCCGTCCAGACGGACGAACAAAACAAACAGTTTCTGGATGTGCGGTTTTATTTAGATAGGATTTCTAACACATCCTGTGAAATGTGCTTCGTGTTATTGCAAAGCCGGACATTCTGCTGTTAAATGTTCGTACCGCTTGTGCTCCAGCTCCACGTCTCCTCCTCTACTCTCCACGGCCTCCTGCTGAAAGGAACAGAGGACGAGTCAGCGGCACGGACACAGGTACAAGCACATATCCACTGCCTGAAAGCTGCTGGCGTCGGGTCGAGCCTCCTCTATTAATGGACGACTCCGTGACCCGTGAGACACACAATCCAAAATCAAGTGTGCAAAGGATCAGCTCATGACCCGAAGGCACCGTACGAGAGGGCGTTTCCTGTCTGCAGTGACTTAATGAGACAGATTCAGCTCTGAAGCAGAGATCGGTCTAATGGAGCCACTGCACATCTCAGGTCCCGGGCAGAACCACATCAAGACGCTTGACTTGATCTGAAGCCACAAGCTTTCATCTGCTAATGTGCGACGTCTATGTGAGGCAGCAGCCTGGGAGGAGGAGAGGAAGGAAAGGAACGTAGGAAAGGAAAGAGGGGACGGGGAGGAGGCGAGGAGCTGCTGGTCCTCGGGCTGTTTGCTGCTCTTCTTCTTGGGTGGAGAGACGCAGTCATTATGAGCTGGTGTCTGACTTTCTGACAGAAGCTGTCAACACTCCCTAATAAACGTTTTCTGAGCTATGAATAGCTGTGACCTGTTGATTTTTAGATTTATGGCAGCAATTAGGCCCAAGGTATGAAGGAAGCGGGATGGTTGACCCCCGCCGACCCTCTTAAAGCGGCGGCGTGTTGGCAGGGCTTCCTCCAGGTGCTTTACCAGCACAGGTCGTGTTGTGCTTCCTGCCTCTGCTGATCTCTGGGAAGTCCCTTGAACTCCACTAGCCCTCCCAGGAAAAGCAGACAGCCAGAGAGGAAGAAGGCTGAGGAGGGAGAAAAGGAAGCCGAGCGAACAAAGAGGCCAGACGGGCATTAGGAGGCGAGAGGAAAGGGCCGTGGCCCGGCGCTCGCTGTGCTGCGGGGACAGTCAGAGGGCGGGGGGTCGGCCCGTCGGCCCACCGGGGAAGCAGCTCAATGAAAACTCCGCACCCAGCGGTATTTACTGAGAAGCTTCAAAGGCTCTTCAGACGATGCCCGCGGCCGCTCGCTCACCCTGCAGGACGCCGGCGCACCGGGAGCCCTCCTCTTCAGGTCCTGCAGAAAGCTCTCAGTCTTCCTGCAATAAACACAAACGCACAAGCATCAACAGACGGTTCCAACAGCTGCTGGAGCAGCCACACAGCAGACGCTCTGAACCAGGATCACGTTCAGACCCAGCTCCTCTCATTCAGCAACGTCCTGCTGAGGAGCTGTGACAAATGTAAGAACAGTCATGTGACACATCTCAGCTTTCTGTTCTTGAAAGAGCCGCAGTTAAAAGCAGAGGGTGTGGAGCATTTAGCAGGAAGCGTGGAACAAAGGGCCCGTCCAGTTGCTATGGAGGAGGTGTAGGATCCAGGCTTCTGCAGCTCAGATCTCGCTCAGGAGGAAAAGTCACCATATGTTGGTGGCAGCTCTTAGCTTAGACCTGGGTTTACCTGAGAACACTGAGAATCAGAAGAGTCATCGTGACTTATGAACCTTCCGACGCTGGCTGAGTTATTCTGCGTCTGCAGTATTGTCAGGAAACAGACATTACATCTATTCTTGGTCTGAATGGGGTCAGTGGAGACGCTTCCTCTGCTGCAGACTCTGTGTCACCTGATGCTTCAGCGTTTGAGAGCTGAGAACAACACGATGCCGCACGGGGACAGTGGTGAGACCCGAGGGAACCCGATCCCGTCTGACCTGAGGCGATCGGGATCGAGCTGCTCCCTCCTCCTCTGCTCCTCCTGATGCCTCCTCCCCTCCAGCCGCTCGGCCTGGAAAGCATCACAGTGACGGTCAGATTTCAGTCACAGTGAGACAGGAATCCCTGTAGCTCCCTAACACACTCTAGTGTCTGACGTCCTCATCTTCACTTCTCCCAAACCAAAGCAGCTCAGCTCGTGTCTGCTGGCTCACCGGTGCGGGACAGGGAGACGAACCCTCCATCCGTCAGGTGACGATCCCGCTGGTCTTTGTCTCTACTGACATCTAGAGGTGAAAAATGATTCTGACTCGAACTTGACTAGATCAACTTGTGAGGTTTTGGACCCATGGTGAATAAACACTTGAATGAGAACAACCGGATGAGAACAACCGAGCCAATAAACCGTCCTTCATCCTTCATCCTTCATCCTTCATCCAGACCTACAAGCGCAACTGATCGCAGCTGATCTGGACGACTTGAAATAAAGCAGCTTCATCAGGAAGCTCTGACAGTGTCTGATTATTGAACGTCAACCATGCGACTGCTGAGCTTTAAATCCCCTCCTCACCTTTTGCCTCTGCTCAGCCTTCATCCTCTGCTGCTGCTCCTCCTCCTCCTGCTTCTTCCTCTTTTCCTGCTCTTGCCGTTGCAGCTGCAAACATCATGATGTTTGATGCGTCAGAGGTTGGAGAAGGAAACGAGGAGTTTGAATACTTTGCTTTGTAAAGTGAACCACATTCAAACGTATTTGGGTAAACGTGGCTGCTGCGTTTCGCGAGCGCTCGTACCTTCTTCTGCAGTTTGGAGCAGCGCAGGTTTGCGAGCTGCTTGTCTCTGGCCTCGGCCAGCGTTCCGTCACCACCTTGGTGAAGAACACAGCAGATTAGAGCGAGTCAGTCAGAATCACTGTGGCGGACGCAGCGTCGCTTACCCAGTCTCTCTGGGTCCATGTGCACCGAGGGGACTCTTCGCATCTCTTTCCACTGCTGAAACTCCTCCTCTTCTTTTTGAGCCACTGCGACGACAAAAACAGCTAAATGACATAAAGACTCGAACGGCACCGTATGGAATGGAGCAGCAGCAACCACCTACTCATTTTCATTTGGCTCAGCCGAGACACGTTGGGAGGGAACATGGTGAATCCATCTGAGCTGAAACAAGAAATGATTGTAATAAAATCAGCAGATCACTAGTCTTACGGTGCCTTCACGTGCTCCCAGCCTTTAAACCGCTGCTATTAATATGTATAGTAATAATGCTTTCCCACGTTAGTGCTACTGTTCAGGTTCGTGCTGATGCTGTTTTAATTCATACTGTAATGTGCCTTATCACGACAGACGTCTTCTAGCACACAACACATTCCTAGTTACTCTGCCCCGAACCTCACTCAGGCCTACGAGAAACTGGAAATTTACGACAGCCAGTGAAGGCACCGTTTCTGTCACCGAACACGTGAAATGAAAGTGAAAGTAAATAAAATAAAATCAGTGACAAAAACACGCGTAAAAACAAACAATACGCGTTAATACACAAACACCACGATGTATGAATAAACAAGACGAGTTCATGTTTATAATACACCCGAATCTACACAATCAGCGGCTGCCGTGTTCCGGTCCGGTCCAGTTGCCGTCAGCTCCACTTACTGCTGCGGACGCCTTTCTGCTGTCTGGCCCGGTCCCGTTGACTTGCTCCTGGAGGATTGCTGCTGGCTGCGGTTCTGATCAGGATCCATCGTCACACACCTGCGGGTCCGGAGGGATGCGGGCGGCACCTGCTGCCAAACGCTACTACGGTTCTATGTTGAGCCGAGGGGCAGGACAGAGACGCAACAGCGCCCCCTGCTGGACGAACAGCCCCTGGACGAGGCAGATTGAGCCTGTGTTCACTGCCTGCATCAAAATGGCCAAAGGGAGTATTTTATTCCATTAGTATTAAACACCTGTTAGCCACGGGGCCTCTTAATAACAGAACACAAGCAGCAGGTGCCTTGAATATTTAGTGCAAGGACCCAAGACACAGACAAGCATTGAACCTACTGAAAAGCAGAGACGATCATCCTTCAAAAAGCCTTTAATTCAGAGGAATGTAGACACGTGAAGCTCATTACAGACGCACAGCAGGTGTTTCACAGGTTGTGTACATCGTGTATGTTAATGCACAAAAGGACGAATAAATCCGCTTCTCCGTACGAGAACACATCCTAAAGGCAGCAGATCCTAGTTTTAATGCTGTTAGTTTAGAAGTGTGGGACCTTTGCGTGTCCGTCTGTGTGATGTGTTGTGTGCGGTCACTCTACTGCCGTGTGGTTGGAGCAAATGACCAGAACCGACTGGACTCGTGACCAAGACAAAGGGAATAAGGCAGCGAGTGTCTGAAGGCTTCCTCAGGCTAAACCCGTCATCTGACAACCGTGAGCACACTCACATCAGTGCATCAGGGTGAAAAGCTCAGTGGCCCAGCGTCACTGGAGGCGGGAATATTTGAATCATGTCTTCACTGGTACCGCTCTCTACCGGTGAGGTCGTCAGCGTCAACTGAGCTGAAGCCAAGGTGTGAGGAGTTGTCCAGGTAGGGAATGAGAGTCTGTGCGTCTCCTGGGAACAACTCTGGAAGCTCAGGTCTCAGCTCCAGTCGCTGTGTGTGTGTGTGTGTGTGTGTGTAACTGCAGAGACTGAGAGGTGACGTCACAGTTTGGGGTGGCTCGACAGCTTCATCTTCAGGTTCTCTGCCAGCTTGTCCAGGAACTCGAAGGTGTTCAAGTAGTCGGCACGAGTGACACTGGAAGCACAGGAAGAGACGAGGCGTCACATTCAGGTTCATTGTCAGTGAGAATCTAACCCCCCATGTTAGGACACGACAACAAAAACGTAACCAGTAAAAGCAGCAGCAGTGAGAACAGACACATCTTATGACGGAGAGAAGGCTGTGACACACAGAGACATTTAGACGCTGGATTCTGAAGACACTAACTTTGATCCTTTGATGCAGATGGCCAGATCCTTGGTCATGAAACCTGCCTCGATGGTCTCGATGCAAACGGCTTCCAGCGCCTCAGAAAACACTTTCAGCTCTGTATTGTTGTCCAGCTTTGCCCGGTGGAGGAGGCCACGCGTCCACGCGAAGATGGAGGCTGAAGCCAACAGACAGGTTTCATCCGTTATCTCAGAACGAGTCACAGTAGCTGAACACTGTAAATGCACTGGTCTAACCTATGGGGTTGGTGGAGGTCTCCTGTCCCTTCTGGTGCTGCCTGTAGTGGCGGGTCACTGTGCCATGGGCCGCCTCAGACTCCACCGTGCGTCCATCAGGACAGACCAGCACACTGGTCATCATGCCCAGAGAGCCGTAGCCTGACGGTCACAGCCACGCAAACATGAAGCAACCTACAAAGAAACTTGTTTTCAAGACGGTCGACACAGCTCACAAAAACAAACCTTGTGCCACGGAGTCCGACTGCACGTCTCCATCGTAGTTCTTGCAGGCCCAGATGAAGCCTCCCTCGGACTTCATGGCCTGGGCCACCATGTCGTCTATCAGACGGTGCTCATACCAGATGCCTTTGGCCTCGAACTGGGCGCGGTACTCCCTGAGACGCAACAACAAGGTTAGAGATGTGCATGTGGTCCAGGCCACGTGGAGCTGTAGGCGTTCGTCCTTACTTCTCGTAGATCTCCTGGAAGATGTCTTTGAAGCGACCGTCGTACTTCTTCAGGATGGTGTTCTTGGTGCTGAGGTAGAGAGGCCAGGCTTTGGACAGACCCATCTGAAAGGAGCTGTGAGCAAAGTCTCTGATGGATTTATCTGTGTTGTACATGCCCATGGCTACGCCACCCGTGCCTGGACACACACGGAAACGCGAATGAGAAAACGTTCACGTGTGAACAATGAGATGTGGGGTTTGTGCATATTTTCTCAGATCTCACCCTCAAAGTCATGCACAAGGTATTTGACTGGCTCTCCGTTGGTGGGCGTGTACGTCATCTCCACTCTTCCAGGCCCAGGCACCACAAAGTCTGTGGCTTTGTACTGTGGGACAAAATGTCAGAGCTGGGTTCACTCAGACCTGTGTTAAACCAGGCTTCAGCATTCAGCATCTCTGGGTTATTGTGTAAGCAGCAGCGATTTGACACAGCCACATTCTCTACGGCCTGAACTGTTGACTTTGGCACAGTGACACAAGTCAAGCTGTGACTGAACGCTGTGCGGTTGTAGAAACCTGCAGCGAGGTGGAGTCCAAAGGGCAAGTGAGGAAATAAATATTAACCGAGTGGCCTGACAGATGAACAGTGAGTGTGGCTGGAAGTTATTACCTCTATGGTTCAAGGTACTGATGCCACAGCATTATTACAACAAGGGTGCGGAGGCCATGGTCACCAGGGGTAACGGGATTAGATCATGCACTTGTCAGCGTGTACCTGGTCTCCGTGGGCGTGCCTGCCAATGATGATGGGTTTGACCCAGCCGGGCACGAGGCGGGGGATGTTCTTGCAGATGATGGCCTCCCTGAACACCGTTCCGCCGAGGATGTTGCGGATGGTGCCGTTGGGCGAGCGCCACATCTGCTTCAGCTTGAACTCCTCCACGCGCTTCTCATCGGGCGTGATGGTGGCGCACTTGATGCCCACGTTGTACCGCTGCACTGCCTCCGCCGCCTCCACCGTCACCCGGTCGTCTGTTGCGTCTCGGTTCTCCATACCGAGGTCGTAGCTTGGCGAGGAGAGGAGAGTAAGAAATAACTAGAGTGACACGGAGACCCGTGATAAGGTCAACGGGCCGAGAGCTAATGGATTATTTACAAAGCAACAAAGTTTTGAGCGATCATGTGCCGACGGTCTGGGCTGGAATTAAACGGGGGTCATTCGTTTCATGTGATGCAAAACATGATCAGTGTCATGAATGTCACTAATGAGCAGTGAGGCCTTGCATCCAGCTCGAGGGCGAATTGCAGCCGCTGCCAGGCAGAACCTGAAGCGTTTCCACTGAGCTCAGCCACTAGCGTCCGTTCTATAGCTGAGATCCAATGGAACAAAGCCAGAGTCAACAGAGGATCCCCTGTGCAACGGCTGAGACATGACTGGAAGGGGAGCTTCACTCAAGGAGAAGGTGAAGTCCGCCTCCCTTCACCTAAAAACTGGCCTGAGTTCAGTGTGATTACGTTCCTTCCAGCCTGTGTGCTTCCTTTGTCTAAGGCAACCACGACCTTTTACCTACTTTCTTCCGGCCCTTCCCCCAAAGCTCTCCAACAAGCCACAACAACTAGACACCCAGCAAATGAGGGTGAAGTGCAGACACACGGCTGAACGGAGGGCTTTAAAGAAAGCTGGTTCAGGTTTAACACACGTGATCATTTTTGTGATGTGCCTCCTGAACTGTCACCTTTTGAACAGGCTGGTCCAACAACCTTTACAAGGCAATACAACGTAATATTAACAACCTCAACACCATGATGAGCAGTGTGCTGACCATGCGTCCACACACACAGTTAATAGTAGTAGTGATGTTTAGCAGGCGGCCTTTAGTCATTTGATTAAACCTTTCAGCTAGAAAAAACGGTTTACTTCTAAGAAAACTGTTCTTGAACAAGTCAAACCTGAAATCCCAGCACTGCAGGAACTGCCACTTTATAAACCAGCCTCAGCTCGATGCAGCGGCAGGAGCTGGAAGCCCTTCCTTTAGGCCACATGCACCTGAAATCCCCTCCACTCAGGTGTCCTCACCTGTGCAGGTCGAGCTCCAGGTACGGGAAGATGAGTTTCTCCTTGATCAGTTCCCAGATGACACGGGTCATTTCATCTCCCTGCATCTCCACCACAGAGCCTGCCTTGATCTTGGGCGACATCTTGGCCTGGTGTGACACACAGAAGATAAGGGAATACATTTTACAAAAGGGAGATAAGAAGAGAAAGCTGGATAAAAGCCACTGCAAACCTGAGCAGCTTCATGATTATTTTCATCTGTAATTAACCTGCACACTTCCTAAAACCGTATTTTTGTGAAAAATAGAAAATTTTTCAACTATTCAACACATTTAAATCAAAGTCTTGCTTCGCTAGACACTATATATTAATGTCGCTGAGATTTGATGATCAGTCAACTCCTTCTGGAACATTCGGAGATGATTCTGGTTCCGACCAGCTGAAGACGGTCTAAGAGCAGCTGGCACCGCAGAGGGAACGTTCTTCCCTGGATTCTGAATGCTGCTCCTCCTGATCACCCACACCCCTCTTACAGTGGAGCCAGACTTACTGCAGGTTCTGACCAACCAAACCAGAACTCGGGGTCCACAGGTTGGATCGAGCCGCTGCTGCTCAAAGTACGACGACTTAAAACGTGAAGCTACGCCGTGTCACGTTCTCAGCTTTTCTCCCGGTTACGCAAGTCTGCACACAGCGTGATCATGGCACGATGGGGAGGAGACTGCAGAGACGGGACCACCGCAGATAAACGCCTCACGACAGGCTGCACCTAATCAACCCGAACCCGTTCAGAACCAGAGAACCTACCGACTCGTAGCCTGGCTAAGCTAAGCGCTGCTACGCTACGCCCGGTCATTGCTATGGGTTCTAACGCCACCTTAGTTAGTGCAGACGTCCACGACTCAGAGCAGCAGCAGGAGGAACAAGCAGGAGGAACAAGCAGGACGTCCTGGACCGCGGCACAGCTTTGGCTCAGCGAGAGAAGGTTCCGACTTCCACACCAGCCGCAACTACCGGCTTCCACCCTTTAACCGACTGACAACAGTTAGGCCTATCAGAGAGCGGCGGAAATTCTGTCAGCCAATAGAATAAGCCCACACAGAAGGATGGGTGTGGCTTGTCGTGACTAGAGGACGGACGTGACGTTTTGGTGACCAAAAGGAGCTCGCTGATTGGTTTAGAGCATTGAGCGTCACCGATGGCCTTTAAATAACGCTGTTACCCGTATACACAGTAAAGCGCCTAAATTGATAACATTAGGTTCCACGTTGGCCCCAAGTTCAGGGTCAATAGACACAGCTACACTTTTTATTAGACTGTGAGATGTTTTCCTTTTTTAATAGAGGTGATTCTATTGTTGTAACTTTCTTAACAAACATATGTTTGATTTGTGGTCATTTCCTTTGGATGAATGAAAACATCAGGTTCATACTGAGCCAACTGCAGGGCTTGTGTTTCTGAGATCATCCGTCTACGCAGCGTTGGCCTCCACCCCTGAGAGGGATTAAAACATGCTCCCGAGGAATCTCGGGAGGAGAGTTCTTTGCCTGTGGTCAGGCCTCCCCGTGCGCTGGCCAGCATCCTTCCTGCAGGAAGAAGGTGACTCCGCATATCTGCCTTTGCATTCTTTCATCTCAGCCCTGAGAATAAATCTACAATTGATTGGCTGAAACCTAACGCTGCCTCGACTTGAGTTCTTCTGAGTTGGGACATTTCTAACCACTACAGTCCGACACTGGCTGTTTTTAAATGTCCTGTTAAGTGAATCTGAAACACACCTGGTGTGTTCTTCTATTCAGAGGTTGAATCATATGGAAGCGAAGTGTTATTGGCTACATTGGTTGTGTGAAGAGTGAATATTCAATAAAACGTAACTGTGTCACATCAGGAGCTGTTTGGTTATTGAAGTGTTCTGGCTGTAAAAACGTGTTTTATATCAACAGCTTTATGTATGTACAGTATGATTCAAAGTCTAAAGGTGATGCGTATGTTCACATACATTCTAAGAAGAAGAGTCACAGCTTGATGAAGGACAAAAGAACAAGGTTGAGAATATTTCGAACAGCACATCAAAGAAACTGAAGTGATGACACAGGAAATGATTTTACTGTCGTATTCATTCGAAGTAGGTTTCCTCTTCAGTCTGTCCTGGCCTCTCTACAGCACGTTGGCCTCACGGGAGCCTGGCTGCAGAATCTGCAGAGTAACTATGCGCTTAACAGCTTTTCTGAACCAGGAGTAGAACAGAGCGTAGATCACAGGGTTCAGACACGGGTTAAAATACAAAAGACTGACTGCAAAGATCCCAGGTGGAGAATTCATTCGGGTTGGTCCTGCCAGAGAGACACAGTAATATGGACAGAAACACGTTAGAAACACAGATATGAGAACCCCCAGAGTCCGGGCTGCCTTCAGTTCAGACCTCTTAGCAAGTACAGTCGCTGCTCTGTGCAGAGTGACGGCCGTGACGTGAGAACGCATGGACCGAGCCTGAGACACGGCCACCACGAACACTCTCACATACAGAACGATGATGACGGACACTGGAAGAATGAAGCTCACAACAAGGTCAACGACGCCTCCGATGTAGTTAATAGCGAGCAAGCATCTCCCGTAGCAGGACGTGGACTCGACACGTTGAAACGCTGTCCTGTTTATCAACAGGCTGCTGTAAATATGAGAACAGAACCAAGAGAGGAAGATGCAGAGTCTGGTTCTTCCCACCGTGACTCTGGTGGGATAATGCAGAGGGTCACAGATGGCAGCATAGCGATCAGCTGAGATCAGAACCATGGTACCCAGTGAGGCACATGCAGAGACAATAACAACACACTTGTACAGAGAACACATGAAGTCACCGAGGAGCCAGCAGGAGGTTGTCTGGTAAATTGCACCTGGCATGAGCACAAAACCTGCCAGGAAGTCAGAGACGGCCAGAGAGAGGAGCAGGAGGTTGGTGGGTCTGTGGAGCTGCCTGGAGGAAGACACCAGCAAAGACACAGGATTGACATTGTTAAACCTGCTGCTTGAGTCTGCCTGGACACACAGTTGAAACAGGAACAGAAGGTAAATTCTACCTGAAGTGGGAGACGGAGATGATGACGAGCAGGTTGAGAGTCACAGCGAGGACGGAGAGAGGCGGGACCACGAAGCGCACGAACACAGCGTCGGCCCAGGAGACGCGTGGTATCCTGCAGGAGGCGTTGAGCAGCTGAGGGAAGCAGAGCTCTGCTCCGCGCTGTGGCTCCGTCATCTGCAGGAGCTGCAGCTGAGCAGCGGCTGACCAGGTTTTTATGTGTTCCCATCCCATCCCTCTGTCCTCTTTCATTTCCTCCCTCTCCTGCACCGCCATCCTGTCATGACCTCACTGGCTTCTTCATCGGCCTAATTTCTTCATTCTAAGAAGCTGTGTTGTCAGTGCTTCATGAACAGCGTCTGTAGTTTATCTCTGCAGATGAACAGCTGTAATCTCTGCAGAGCCTCATGCCTTCTCTGGGCTTCGCTACATGGATCATGGGTCAGAACCAGAACCAGAGTGAGTGTCTCATTACTGTGGCACCAATGTAAGAGAGGGACAAGGCCACAAACTTAGACTGTTTCCTGGTTTGTCCCTGTCACTCACCTTGGCCACGCCCCCTTGGTCACTGTCACTTCCTGGTTTTTCGCCACAACATTTCTCCATCTATCCAGGAAGCTCCTTCAAAAGGATGAGCTTTTCTGAAAATCCGGCCTTGTAAGAAATGAGCAGGTTCTTCCGTTGGCTCTGGGTCTAACTGGAGGATAAATCTGTGGTCTGAACCAGCTTCCTGGATAAGTGGAGAAGGTTTATCCAGTCGTTTAACACAGTCAGTTCGTTTGCTGATTTGTTTTAGTTTGTAGCTTTTGTCCAGTGACTTTGTTTCCAGTGACTTGAGTTTCAGGTGAGTTTATTAGTTATTAGTTTCAGTGTCTGTTTATGAACCTTGGTTTGTCTGTATTTTCCTGTACGTTTTACGTTATAGTTTCCATTAGGATTCGTTCCTTCTGATCCAGTTCTCTTCCTCTTGTATCGATCTCCTCTGTGTGCTCCAGACGGATTTAAGCCCGGCTTTGTTTGGCCTGTTTTCCATTGGAAGGGTTAAACCTTATGAGACCCTGTAAGTTTAAGCTATGGAAGGATCTTTACCACATTCATGACACAATATGTGTTGACAATCTGGGTCAGCCACCCCCTGGTCACCACCAGAGGGAGCCAGCGAACTGGGGCGTCTACTACTGCCTGTGTCAGCGGACACAGCACAAGCCTGGACTGGGTCAACAAGCGATGGTCCTAAAAACGAAGGCTTGGTTGACTTGTGAGCAAAGCGTAGAACAACACGGAAGACGCTGTCAGTTCCAGGACTTAGTCTAACTCAGCTGCTTTATTATTAGCAGCTCATGACTCAGCAACGTCAGTATATATCATATAAAACACACAGAAGGAAAGATATGGAAGCAAAAGCACAGTGTTTGATTGAACATCACCTTGAGATGCAGCAAGTAAAAACACCATCATACTCAGTGACTGGTGCTTGTTGACCTTCAGCTAACTCACGTCTGTCACAGAGGGATTATCTTATGCTGCTGTCAGTGACTTGTGTTTGTTCGACTCATTTACAGCATTAACAATCAATGTGAGGTACTGAGCCGCTTCATTAACTTCATGTGAATCTATATGTAAACACAGACATTTTCAGTTGGATCATGTCTCGTTTCAGCCTCTCTACAGCACGTTGGCCTCACGGGAGCCTGGCTGCAGAATCTGCAGAGTGACGATGAGCTTAACAGCTTTTCTGAACCAGGGGTAGAACAGAGCGTAGATCACAGGGTTCAGACAGGAGCTACAGCAGAAAAGACAGAGCACAAAGATTCCATAGGAAGTATTGATCAAGTTCACCCCTGCCAGAGAAACTGTGTAGTACGGACAGAAACATATTAAAAACACAGCCACAACAACCCCCAGAGTCCTGGCTGCCTTCAGCTCCGACCGCGTAGATGTCAGAGCCACTGATCCCTGCAGAGTCACGGCCGTAACGTGAGAACGTATGGACCGAGCCTGAGACACGGCCACCACAAACACTCTCAGGTGCAAAACCACGATGGCAGAAACTGGAAGAACAAAGGTCAAAGCAACGTCAAACACTCCTGCAACAAAATCAACGACAAACACACATTCTCCATGACAGGGAACATAATTCGCCTTGTGAAAGCTGACGTCCTTTAGCGAAAGGCTTCTGTAGAGGTTTGAACAGAGCCAGCACAGAAAAATAAGGACTTTAGTTCTTCCCACCGTGACTGTGGTCGGGTACAGCAGAGGGTCACAAATAGCCACATAACGGTCAGCTGATATGAGAACCATGTTTCCAACTGAGGCGGCGACAGAGACAGTGGCAACGTATGCGTACAGAGAACACAAGAGGTCTCCGAGGAGCCAGCAGGACGTCTTCCGGTAGATTTCACCTGGTATGAACACAAAACCCACGAGGAGGTCGGAGAAGGCCAGAGAGAGGAGCAGGAGGTTGGTGGGACTGTGGAGCTGCCTGCAGGAAGACACCAGCGTCAGACACAGTTAATGAACAGAGACAAGTGAAGAAGCGAGTCAGTGCTTGGCAGGATCTGAGTCATAGGCCACCAGGTGACTACAGATGTCACGACCTGAAGTGGGAGACGGAGACGATGACGAGCAGGTTGAGGACCACGGTGAGCACGGACACAGACGACAGCAAGAAGCGCAGGCACACGGATGCAGACCAGGAGACGGCCGGTTTCCTGCAGGAGGCGTTGAGCAGCTGAGGGAAGCAGAGCTCTGCTCCATCCTGTAGCTCCGTCATCTGCAGCTTCTGGCCACAGCTCCGTCATGCGACAGGTTTATCTGTGTTCCACTCCGTCCCTCCTCTGCTGCCTCCTGAAGCTCCTCCTCTGCTTACACCTCCATCAGCATCATCATCCCACCTCGTCTCCTTTCTCTGACTATTGTCTTTTCTCACGGTTTTTATTTGAATCTGCTGATATGGTCACTGCTGTTCTGGCCTCTAGCTTATACAGCATCTGCACCAAGCTAAAGTCAACCTAATGTCATCTGTTCTGTTCAGCTGCACTTGATCCCAACCCTCAGCTTTTCCAGGGACACGACTGATTATGAATAATGTAAATTAAATGGCACGAATCCAAGATTATGAGCGTATGTTTTCAGCTCGCTGCGATTAGTGGACCTGTCCCTAAGTTATTCCAAATCTAAATGCAAACTCGTTATCAATAAAAAACAACAACCAAAGGTCCGGAGGAAAAGTCCAGACCACAAACAAACGTGAGGCACATCCATCATCTGCCTACAGATGTGTTTCTCTGTCTCCAGCCCTGTGAGAGCTGCCGTCCTGTCCAGGAGCCTGTTGATCTGGACCTGGGAGGGTCAAAGAGGCTGAAGTCAGGCGAGTCCTAACGTGAGAGAGTTTCTGGTCTGTTTGGGCAGCTCCAAGTGAGCTGACGATGCCTCAGCGGCCTCTCTAGCAAACAAGAAAGTCAAAAGAGCAAAGCGCTGGTGAGGAGTTAAGGAGCCAAACATGTAACGCAGGAATGATTTTTAAAATCTCAGTATTTTATTTGAATCTACTACATGTCAAATAACAGATATGTGTTACAATGAGAAGTTATAGAGTCAAACTAGTTGTTGGTTTCACTGCAGTAAAATCAGCTACTGGAGCTTGAAAATATAGAAAATCTACACAGTCATGATTACTTCAATTAAAATTAAATCCACTTCGACCGTATGTCTCAGCAGGATGTAAGTACACATTCATAGTAACACGTCTGTTTACTGAACAACTGCTGTGAATCCATGACAAGAGACATTCAAATAGTCACAACTGCTTTTGTTTCAAATTTGAGCTTTGACTCTACAAATACTAGTCATTTTCTTTTTGTTTTCCATAGGTCTCTGTCGTTTCAGCCTCTCTACAGCACGTTGGCCTCACGGGAGCCTGGCTGCAGAATCTGCAGAGTGACGATGAGCTTAACAGCTTTTCTGAACCAGGGGTAGAACAGAGCGTAGATCACAGGGTTCAGACAGGGGTTAAAAGAGAAAATCAATGTCACAAAGACTCCGTACGAAGAGTTGAGCAAATTCTCCCCTGTAAGAGAGACGCAGAAGAATGGACAGAAACACGTTAGAAACACTGCGACCAGAACCCCCAGAGTCCGGGCTGCCTTCAGCTCAGACCTCTTAGCAAGTACAGTCGCTGCTCTGTGCAGAGTGACGGCCGTGACGTGAGAACGCATGGACCGAGCCTGAGACACGGCCACCACGAACACTCTCACATACAGAACGATGATGACGGACACTGGAAGAATGAAGCTCACAACAAGGTCAACGACGCCTGGAATGAATTCAACGTTAAACACACACTGTCCACGGCAGGAATCAGACTCGTGCCTCTGAAACAGGCTGTCTTTGACAAACAGAGTGTTGTAAAAAGTCAGACAGAACCAAGAGAGGAAGATGCAGAGTCTGGTTCTTCCCACCGTGACTCTGGTGGGATAACGCAGAGGGTCACAGATGGCAGCATAGCGATCAGCTGAGATCAGAACCATGTTAGCGACTGAGGCAGCGACACAGACGATGGCAACGTATAGATACAGAGAACACAGGACGTCACCGAGAAACCAGCAGGAGGTTTTTCTGAGGATTTCACCAGGAAAGAACACGAAGCCCACCAGGAAGTCAGACACGGCCAGAGAGAGGAGCAGGAGGTTGGTGGGTCTGTGGAGCTGCCTGGAGGAAGACACCAGCAAAGACAGGAACGAAACAAAGTTATAGAGATTTTATGTCTAAAGCTGAATTATTACAGAAAGCAACAGATCAACTTTACATATGTGAAGGTGCTAGTGAGACTAAAACTGTGCCTGAAGTGGGAGACGGATACGATGACGAGCAGGTTGAGAGTCACAGTGAGGACGGAGACAGACGACAGCAGACAGCGTAGAAACACCACGTCAGACCAGGAGACGCTCGGTTTCCTGCAGGAGGAGTTGAGCAGCTGTGGGAAGCAGAGCTCAGATCCAGCCTGTAGCTCCATCACCAGAGATGTGAGAGAGCTGCAGCCGAGGCAGCGTCTGACCACAACGCTGTCACACATCACATACATCTGTGTGACTTCGTCCCTCTGCTGTGTCTGCCTCTGGAGGCTGGGATGCTCCTCCTTCACACCACTCAGGACACTTTCATCATCATCAGCAGCAGCAGCATCATCTCTGCATCACTCCCTAACATGTCAACCCTCTGTCTTTGACTAATCCTAAACATCGTCTTCTTCTCAGCCCTTTGTGGGGTCAGTTCTTCTGTAAAGCTGTTGGTGCCAGAACACGCAGAGCATCCCAGTTTTCTGTGGCTGTGTAGCTGCAGGCTGCTGACCTCTGACCCCACAATGACATCATTCATCTGACTATAGCACAACATCCGTGAACTATTTCATCAGTCTGTAGCTTTTCTTTGCTGGTGGTTTTTTGCAGGGCATCTAGACGGTGGCAGGTTTCAGAGGGTGTCTCCTAACTTGCCATTAAAGGAATCATTTAGAAAACACAACCAAACAATTAACTGTTTAGAATCTTGATCTTCAGGAGATGGATTCCCTGAGTTCAGCACAGACTGAGCCTGAGGGGAAGCAGAAGCTCTGCGTGTGTCCGGTCACAGCTCAGTCAGGACCTCTCGGAGTTAAACCTTTTATTATCAAAGTCTAAGGAACAAAAGACGCAGACAAAGCGCTGGGTGGATTGTTTCCTGCCAGAGAGACGCAGTAGTACGGGCAGAAACACAGATATGAGAACCCACCAGGATGTTGGTGGGAGTGTGCAGCTGCCTGGAAGGGAACAAACGTTGTGTCCTACGGTGAAACGAGAGACGGAGACGATGACGAGCAGAGAAACCGAAGGCAGCACAGCGTGACGCTGAGGAGGCGTCTGCTTCCTGCAGGAGCTGTGGGGACCGAGCTGCTCCCTCCTCCGGCTCCATCAGCACAGACACAAGTCTTCTGTGTTCTATGAACTTTAAAGTCCAGCGGCGGTGGAGCCAGAAATGCCCCAGTGAGCGTCCTCTAGTGGCGATAGATGGAATTAGGTAGTTTAGTTGATACTGGAGTGTTTGGTGTATGTGAAAGACACATGCTCTGCTGTTTACCGCGAGGTTGACCACTTACTCATCACTTCATTGTGCTGGACTGACCCACCAGAAGAGAAGCGTTTTTTTGTATATACGTGTTTATAGATTTGATAAAATAACACACAATCAAATGATACAACCAGGCACAAATGTCAGACTCAGGCCAGAGTCCAGATCAGCGCACAGCAGGAATCTGAAATGTATTGTTATGATAGTATTTAAAGTAAAGATGCGAATCCAGGTACGCACTGCAAACAATAATTAGCAGTATTTCTGTTGCCTTTTGTGTGTGTGTATATGTGTTAATGTTCATCTATTGTTATTTCATGGAACATATTATTTTAAGAACCACACAGTCGTTAGAGCTTCCGCAGAGCGAACACTACTGTGGCCTTGCTGCATGTTTCCAGGTGAACAGACCTCTGGGTTTTAATGTTGCATCATTAACAGTAAGAGCAGCATGGAGGCAAAGGATGCACCGAAAGAAAACAGGGATGAGGCGAGACGAAGCCACGTTTCACCAGCAACACACGCAAGCGTGGCTCAACGTTAGCGAGGGACAGCAGGTTGAGCTCCAGTCACCGAACGCTGCTGTCACAGGAGCCCGGCTGCAGAACGCGACACGTCACGATGAGTTTAACGGCTCGTCGGAACCAGGGGTAGAACAGGGTGTAGATCACAGGGTTCAGACAGGAGTTCAGGTAGAACAGGTAGATCACATAGGAAGCACTGAGAGCAGCGTCGCCTGCCAGAGACACGCAGTAGTATGGACAGAAGCACATGAGGAAGACCAGGACCAGAACCCCCAGAGTCCTGGCTGCCTTCAGCTCAGACCTCTTCACCTTAACGGATCCCTGCAGAGTGACGGCCGTGACGTGAGAACGCATGGACCGAGCCTGAGACACGGCCACCACGAACACTCTCACATACAGAACGATGATGACGGACACTGGAAGAATGAAGCTCACAACTATGTCGACAGTTCCTGTAACAAAATCAACAATTATTGCACATTCTCCGTAGCAGGAGTTGTGTCCATCTGGTTCAGTCACATCTGCCTTCACAAACACATGGCTGTAGAGAACCGAGCAGACCCAACACAGGAGAACAGCGAGTCGGACTCTGGGCACCGTGACTCTGGTGGGATAACGCAGAGGGTCACAGACGGCCACGTAGCGCTCGGCAGAGATGAGAACCAGGTCTCCTATTGAAGCAGAGATAGTGAGGGAGGCCAGATATTTATACAGAGAGCACATGACATCCCCAAGAACCCAGCAGGACGTTTTACGGAGGATTTCACCCGGCAGCAGAACTAGCCCCACAAGGAAGTCAGAGACGGCCAGAGACAGCAGGAGGATGTTGGTGGGAGTGTGGAGCTGCCTGCAGGGAAGAACAGACCGGTTACACAAAACACCCCACAACCATAAGTTCAGAGGAAAGTTGGAGGTTGATCTCTGCCTGAAGTGAGAGACTGAGACGATGACGAGCAGGTTGAGAAAGACAGTGAGTAGACACACGGACGACACCAGCACGTTGAGCAGCGCCAGCCTGGACCCCGACGTCGGCTTCCTGCAGGAGATGTTGAGCAGCTGTGGAAAGCAGAACTCGCCCTGAGACTCCATCAGATCAGACGGCTGAGGCTCTGGCAGAAGGATGCGACAAACAGATGATTTATGTCCCTCCTCCTCCAGACGCTGACGTCCCTCCTCTCTGACTCCAGACGTAATCATCTTCATCACACACCTTTAGCTCTCATCGTTCTACTTTTGGGGTCGATATGATTGATGAGCTGCAAAATTTGCACATTTAAGACACAATTCAGACTCAAACAGCTGATGTGCATTGAAAACATGAGCAACATGTGAGTGATGAGCATTTGTGGCAGAAGCAGAGACTCCAGTTCAAACTCGTAAGGTTTTGGGATCCCGAGCCTTGATCTGGGCTCTCGGGGAACCTTTATGGCGTCTCTGTGGGGACCGGTATCCCGCACATGCTGGGGGAGCCCTGGAACCTGCTCTTGGCCTTTTCTCCGTCAGATGTGTGGCTTACAGAAATGGCCTGTGCTCAGAGCTTAGCCCCTAAAATCAATGTGACCACTTGATCCCCTTCATGGGTTCAGGCTCTGGTAGCCAAGGCTGGCGTGTGTAAAAGCTGCCTTTAGACGAGTCATCCCCTGCGGAAGGAGCGGAGCACGTATTCCCTGGACTCTGGCAGACGCTAGTGAAACACAGTGTCGACCACACAGAGAAAGGCTCGATGTTGTCCTGTCTTGCACCATCGCCATCCTTCACCTCATCTGTGCGATTGGATCCGTTCTGCCTTAATGAGATCCTCCGCGTTAGCTGTGCTCATGCACACACTGCAGAGAAACACGTCACAGCGGGATGAAGGCCACAATGACCTGATTACAGTTCGGACTTTTGTGTCACTTTAATATTTCCGTTTCATGTTGGTGCATTTAGATTTCAAGCCTCCTGTTTATTATATTTGTGCTGAAGTTATTGCTGTTGTTGAGTGTATTTTGACGTGTTATTTTAAATCAGTTGTAGTCCTGAGTCCTTTAATGTGAACATGCACCACAGTTTGCATGATGTCGCACAGTGACATTGAAACAGGAGAGGAAACAGGTAATAGAGACAAGAAGGAAACATCTGTGTCTCATCACAGCCCAGACACCAGCATTAAGAAAAACAGATAATTATTGCAATCATATGTCTTCAGGATTCAGCTCCCGGCTGCAGAACGCTACACGTCACGATGAGTTTAACGGCTCGTCGGAACCAGGGGTAGAACAGGGTGTAGATCACAGGGTTCAGACAGGAGTTCAGGTAGAACAGGTAGATCACATAGGAAGCACTGAGAGCAGCGTCGCCTGCCAGAGACACGCAGTAGTATGGACAGAAGCACATGAGGAAGACCAGGACCAGAACCCCCAGAGTCCTGGCTGCCTTCAGCTCAGACCTCTTCACTCTAACGGATCCCTGCAGAGTGACGGCCGTGACGTGAGAACGCATGGACCGAGCCTGAGACACGGCCACCACGAACACTCTCACATACAGAACGATGATGACGGACACTGGAAGAATGAAGCTCACAACTATGTCCAGAACTCCAGCGATGTAGGAAATAACAAATTCACACTGTCCGTAGCAGGAGTTGTGTTTGTTTGGTTCAGTCGTACCAAAGCTCAGAAAGACGCTGCTGTAGAGAACCGAGCAGACCCAACACAGGAGAACAGCGAGTCGGACTCTGGGCACCGTGACTCTGGTGGGATAACGCAGAGGGTCACAGACGGCCACGTAGCGCTCGGCAGAGATGAGAACCATGTTTCCTAGTGAGGTGGCGAGAATGGCAAAGGCAAAGTATTTATACAGCGAGCACATGACATCACCCAGAACCCAGCAGGACGCCCCTCTGAACATTTCTCCTGGAATCAGCAGCAGACCCACGAGGAAGTCGGAGACGGCCAGAGACAGCAGGAGGACGTTGGTGGGCGTGCGCAGCTGCCTGCAGGGAAGGAGACAGACCCGTTACACAAAACACCCCACAACACACAGTCGAGACATCTCTAGAAAAACAGGACTGAACTTCAACATTTATCTGCCTGAAGTGAGAGACTGAGACGATGACGAGCAGGTTGAGAATGACAGTGACCAGAGACACCAGCACGTTGAGCAGCGCCAGCCGGGACCCTGACGTCGGCTTCCTGCAGGAGACGTTGAGCAGCTGTGGAAAGCAGAACTCGCCCTGAGACTCCATCAGATCAGACGGCTGAGGCTGGACTCGCTGCCACGCAGCACATTTATGTGGTTCGGCGTGTTCCCTCCCTCACACGCACACACACACACACACACACACACACACACACTGACACACACACACACGTTGCCCATTGTGAGCAGTTTTGTGCACCAACCTGCTCTGAGCGTGAACAGCCACTAAACAAATAATATCTAATCAGTCAAAAACAGCATCAGCTGCAGTCCATGGAAGCTGGAGGGGTCAGAGGTCAGAGCTCAAAGCCTGTTCACTGACGGTAGGATCAGAGGTTTTCACAGGCTGACAAAACTCACAGGGGTTGGACAGGAAGCGCTGCAGCAGGCCTGGGGTTTCTGGAGGTCACTGGTTTTCAGCCTGCTCCCCCAGATTCTGTGAATCACTCAACAATATTGTGAACAGAGATGATGAAGGTTCAGCAGTTCCTAACGAACCTCATTGGCTGTGAGTGTTTTGCCAGGTTGCTGTTACTTGTTTTTCATAGTTTCATTTTGAAACGCCCTGTGAGTTCCAGTCCTGTCATGAGCTCTTATTTTGAAGGGCTCCCTGTCTGCTTCCTGGCTGTGGTCATTTTGTTCCTCTGTCACGTTGTCTGGACTCTTCTGGACTGTCCAGTTCCTGAGGTTCGTCTTCTGCCTGTTCTGGGTTCTGCAGCTTCCTCCCATCCTCCATGGACACTCTGACCAGGGCCCGTCCAGCGTGAACAACAGTGACAGTTGGAACTGGGCCAGTTTGGTGCTGAAGCAGCTTCACTCTGACCCATTGTTTTCACTGACTAATGATCGAACTGTGACTAAAGTTTCCCTGCTGGGCAACGCTTGCATCACGTCGCTGTTCAGCGCTGGAGCTTGTTTTTCTTTACACCTCTGATTGCTGGGCCACCCGAGAGGCCGACGTGTCGTCACCCCCACTGCTCCCGGCAGGTGTGAACACGCTGTGAGTAATTATCAGCAGCTAATGGGCCACGTTGTTCAGGAGCAGACGAGACCTCAGAGGACAGAGGTGAATACGTGAAACGGTAACTTTCCTCAAACATGGACCTGGGGAGGCACGAGTTTAGCTTGATGAACTCCACCTCATTAGATACACAGTGTGAACCGTTGCTGTTGTGACACCGTGATGGAGGATGTGTGGCCTTCAGAGGGAGCAGCAGCAGCTTCGTGCTACAGAGCCCAAAGAAGGATTCTCACGCATCTGTCACAGCCAGAACAGGACTGATAACAGGCTGACGAGATTCACCTTTATCACGTTGCTAAACGCTGCGAACGCTTCGCTTTACGTGTGACCACTAGCACCGACGACAGACCTCTGCCTCACTTCCTGTTCTGCTGATCTGAAGCCCTGACACATCAGTCGGACATGTAGAGCTGAGGTTCTGGTACCGGTGCCGATGATGATGAAAAATATTAAAAAGTCAGCAGACAAAGTGAAGTTGTGAGAATTATTCATTATTTGTTCATTATTAGCTTTAGGTTGTCGCTGGACTGGTCGTCACGTCGTGGACTCGTCGTTTCTTCCGTGACTGGATCCTGGCACATTTTGGACACGTCTTTCCCGCAAAACAGTGTTTGTGAAAGCAGGTTTTACACACTGTAAGAAATCCAAAACATGAATGTGGTTTATGTTTTCTGTGGCCACATCCTCAGCATCAGTCGATTTACCGAAGTGGGCTCTCACCTGAGCAGCGCGTGCACACGTCCGTCTGAAAGGGAAAGATGATGTCTCTGTCTCTGCAGAACTCGCAGATGAAGCCTCGACCCAGACACAGCTGTGAGGAAGGACATGGTTTTACAGAATCAGTTGCAAGCTCGGTACTGACAGAACCTGCACCACAGTTTGAGCCCAGACCTTCATCAGCGCCTTCTCAGCTCACTGACCTTGCAGGTTTCCACGTGACTGATGGCAGCCTCCAGCAGCGCCCGGGCCTGCGCCGCCAGCTGACCCTTCTTCACCCTCAGCAAGTCGTCCATGGAGAAGACGTGTGGCCGCTCCGTGAGATGAGCCGGAAGCTTTTCGTACTCCGCCCTTACTCTGAGGCACAACCACGAGTTAAACACACATCAGCGGAGAGAAGTGAAGGCACCAGGGGAGTGTGCTGTACCTGTCTGACAGCCTGCAGGCCTTCAGCAGCTTCCTGATGCACAACAGCTGACCCTGCAGCTCCTGAAGGAAACAAAGGAACAGCTGCGTTGGACCCGTTCGGATTCTAAGGTCCCATCATAACAACCGTAAACTCACCCTGAACTTGTCGAGCTCCTTCACTCGGCTGTAGAGCGTCTTACCGACACAGGTCAGATCGAACAGAGGCTGGTGCCAAATCGAGTCCAGCAGCTGCCTGGAGAACTCGCTCACAGGGTACCTGAGTCAGAACAGGACCAGAACCACGGCCGCTTCAGTCAAGAGTGGCAGCAAACGGCCGCGGAGCTCAGATGGTGTCAGTCCCAGCAGCAGTGGTGCAATGACCTTCTGTCACGGTGGTTTATTTTGGTTCTCTGGTGATTTAGATATTGTAGATAAGCAGCAGTTACAGGAAGATTTATTACCTGCCAAAATCCCAGCTGGACAGAACCCGGGAAGGAATCAGAGCCTCGGCGCCGCTGTGGCAGCAGTCGCAGAAATACCTGTGGCATCATGAATCCAGATTACTGTGGTTGCACAAGGGCCTGAGGCGGCTTATTCTGGAGGAACGTACCTGCCGAGGTATTCGCAGTACTGCAGCTTCTTGATGTACTCTAGTAACAGACAGACATTTAACAACCCAAGTATGATAAACCACATTTGTTTACATTGTCTAAATACTGTATCATCCGCATCGCGTCCGGTCCTTACTGGGCTCCACCTTCGTCCCACAGCCTGCACACAGGAAGTGTTGCAGCGCCACCACGTCACTTCGTCTGGTGAGAGAAAAGTCTGTCACTGGACGGTTTGAGTGGAAACTAGCGTCTTTGCGTTGTCATGCGTTGGGCCTCTGAGCACCTGAGAGCTGGCTGAACAGTGAAGATGATCTGGAAGCGAGGGGGCGCCCAGCTCAGGGATCCTCTCATCCTGGTCCTCAGTCTGATCTCGTCCGTCAGGCTGCTGCTCAGCGCCACATTTCCAGAACCGGGCAGCTGGACGCCAGGGACGAGACGAGTTCATGACGCGGGTTAGAGACTGGCGACAGGTTTCTGGAGTGACAAGTGCTGTTTGAGTCCTCACCTCCTGCAGAGAGCTACGGAGGCTCAGCCGTCCACGTCGAGGCCCCCGAGAAGGAAGCCAGCTCCTCCTGAAGTGCACCACCAGCTGCTGGGCCAGCGACTCTGCACTGTTAAAGAAAATCACAGGGCGACTCAGAAATCACAGTGACGCAAGCGTTTACAGATGCAGATGTGAGTTCGTCTTACTCTGTGACGCGGGCTTTTGGCGTCAGAGTGTCTCCTGCACAGTCTGAAACACAGCGTGATGTTCAGGAGCACGTCGCTTTTTACATTCGACAGTATAAGGAGCTTCACGCGCTCCATCATAACCACGTTCTAAGGTGGAACGTCAGGTGAGGCTACCTTCAAAGCCGCTGTCGGTGGAGAGGACGGAGAAGGTTTTGGGCTGACGCTCAGGTTCCTCGTCTGCGTCTGAAGGCCTCAGGTCTGCGTCTGTGGTGGGAGTCAGGTTCCACTTTACGCCTTCCAGCACCTCCAGCACCATGTCCACCACGACGAAATGAGCGTTCTCCTGCACACACACATTCCCAGACACACGCAGTTTATCGGCGTGTTCGGCCGAACTGACCGACGAGGATCCGTCATAGATGATCACGCACCTGATCCAGCTCACAGCTGCTCCTGAAGACGTCTGCGGGACGTGCTGGGTTCTCGCTGCACCCTCTCTCCTGTGTCGAGGTTGAGACGTCTGATGAAACACGCACGTCTTAAACCATCGCTGTGTTTATGGGGCGTTTTCATACTGCGTGTGATGTCAGGAGCTGCTGCTCTTCTCTGGTTCTACCTGCCGAGTGACGGCCCTCTCGTCCTCTGTGCTCCTCAGGCCGAGCCGGCAGCCCGCTGAAGCGCAGGTGGAGCAGAGAGGCCAGGAGACCGTTCAGGCTGGAGGACAGTGCGCGCTGCTTCTTGTCCGCCTGGGTCGCGGAGGGTCGGAGGCCACAGCTTGGTTTGGATTCCAGCTCCTCCAAACTGCCTGCTGCCGAACAGCCACATAGGTGCAGAGGTGAGGAGTCCTCGCTAGAAGACAAGTCAAAGAGTGATCTGCCGCTCAGGCTTGATCCAGTGTCCAGACAAGTCTCCAGACCACAGGCTGCAGGTTTAGGCAGAGTAAACACTTCTAAAACTGAAATGAAGCGATAACTAAGTCAGAGGAAGCAGCTTTTTCTCTGTCTTCATCCGCTCGGCTGCTTTGGTTGCATCAGTGTGAGAAACAAACGAGCTCAGGTTCAGTTCAGATACATTTCCTTCCATTAGCTCTCAGAGTTTTGGTTGTGACATTTCTGTCTTTCTTGTGTGAGATAATTTTGGGACAGTGTCATATTTAAATGGTTTTAACACAACAGAAGCTGCTAATTTTCTGTCTCACTTCCTGTTTCTTCAGCGTCTGAGGGCTGTCACACAACTTTCAGGACGTCACAGGGAAAGTCCGACACACTTTAAACTGTCGTGACACTGAACACGACGCAGATCTTCTGTTACTGCTCTATGATAAAGGCCTGACGCCTGATCCACGCCTCAGACTAAAACAAGCCTCCTGACTTGACTGTTCTGGTTGTTTTTCAGTGGATCTCGTCAACACATCACACAACACATAGAATCTTGATAAACCAACAAACACAGATGTGATGTTACTCCAGTTCTCACGTGTTTCTCGTGTACCTTGGTTCGGGTGCGTCCGTCCCCGCTCCGTGCCAGGAGACGGGTCGGTGCCGCCTGGAGACGACCGGGCTGCTCCTGGGAAGGTGGAAGTCCTTACTGCCTGGAGGCAGAGGAGATGGCTCCTGACTGCTCCGGCTGCTGGTCTCTGGAGGTCTGAGGTTCTGCTTCCGGTCTTCCTGTGTATCGTCATGCTCGTTCTCTTCACTGGAGCCGCTGGCCGGGTCAGTGTGGTGCGAAGCGGAGCTGGAGCTGGAGCTTTGGACTTTGAGATGTGTTTTCTGCGATCGGCCTCGTTGATGGGAAAATGCAGTGTTTGTTTCTGGCGGTGACAGAAGGAGGAGGGGGGCTGATCCTGAGCCAGTCGGCCCAGGGACTTCTAAGGAGAACAAGGGTTTCAGATGGGCATCAACTGCTGTTGCTGGGGCCCGTCAGAGCTCTGTGTGCTGCTTCTCACCTGGAGCTGCCTGGCTTGTGTTCACAGGTGTCTCCACGCACCAGCTGATGTACCTGGATCTGCAGAGAGCCGAGTGCAGGTCCCTGCAGCTCCCCATCTGCACGGACGAGAGCTTCCCAGTGACCTGCTGATGCGACGGGGAGCAATCAGCCGTCGGACAAACGCCGCAGCCCAAAGCGAATCTTTACCAACACAGCAACATCCACTGAAATCGGTGACTAAACGCTCTTGTTTCTGTGGAGACTTTTGCAGGAAAGTGATGAAAGTTTGAAAAGTGATCAGGCCGTTTGTCCTGGTTAAGAACGAGGTCAGTAGGTGAGATCAGACCGACTAAAAGCTCGTTTCACTACATGGAGGTTCTTCAGAAAACACATCTGAGACGTTTGAGGTGGTGAAAGCTTTGACAGTTGTCAAATCTGGCAACACCTACAGGAATCACAGCCATGACGTGACGCAAAACAGCTGCACTTGTGCAACTTAGAAATTTGGTCTTTGCTCAAACATGTACCACACAACCAGACTTAATAATTGAACAGACAATAATGATAATAAAATGTCCCACAGTCCAGAGACCCTCTGGGATCTTCGCCTTCTGGGGGATTTTGTTCTGCATCTATTTTCACTTACAGAAGAATCTGCTCTAAAACTGAAAGTCGAGTCATTAAAACTGCAGCCTGGGGGATTTTTATGTGAGAGATTATCTGACTGCATCTTGACCTGAATCGATCAGTCACATAAAAGTTTTAAGTTTCTTTGTAGAAGATAAAAGTTGGCGGAAAGAAAAGCATTTGATTGAAGACTCATCATTAAATGCAGCCTGAGGTTTGTGTTGGTTTCAGCTTCATTCTCTGAGCGTCTGTTCACGTGTTCACGCCTTACAACAGAAGCGTCTCTGAAACCGAGCAGGTAAAACAGTTAAAAAGAGCCAAGTGCCTCCAGCTACTCACCGTGTCTGGACCCTGGATCCGAACTGAGTCGAGGCTTCGGTGGCACAGAGGAGGAAGAGAGGCAGCTGCTTCCTGTATTTAACTGTGGTTTGTGCTGTGTGTGGCTGAGCCGTCAGCAGAGTCTGCTCCAAAAACACAGGGGATGCAAATGTTGTTCTGATTCCTGACAACTGTCACAAATACTGCAGTTTTATTTCCTCTTCATCTGGAAACTCTCAGAGCTGCTCTGCATTTATTTATTTTAATTTCACTACATTCATCTTCATTGTCATCTTCATTATTAACTATGGCTACAAAAAAATTACCATAAGATTAAACTGGAGTAAACATCAACATGTTATAAACAAAATGGTGGATTTTCCTTTTATCTCACATCAACTCTGAGAAACCCACAGCGCGACCCACACACTAAGGTTATATTAGTGCATCTTCCTCAATCTACAGCGTTGCCATAGCTACGACCGCTTATGGCTTCGTTCAGCAGGAAACGTGCAGCCTGCCGCCTGCTAGGGCAGAAACAGGAAGTTTAGTCCAGAGTCATGGATGGACTGGAGGTCACCTACTGCTCCTCAGAGGAGAGGAGCCACATCTGTCCTCCAGGGCCCGAATGGGCTGGTTGCCCAGACAACAGCAACCATCATGGCTCCTAGCCTGTGGATACGTATTCAGATGAAAGTGCACAGCTGATTCTGGTCCTGGTCATCCTGAACTGGGCCGCTCCTCACTGCAGTAAATCTTGTACTGGTCCAACCGACCTGCCTGTGTTCTGTGGCCTCATGTTTATTTCTCATTGTGCTATGTTTCTGTGTTTAAGCGTAGTTACAGCACTTCGTCCGTTAACGGGTGACACTGAATGATGCCAGGAAATGTCCCTGTGCTGGCACTTGTAATGTGACCGGTGACCAGAGCGTAAACCTGCTGATGCAGCCTGGTCCTGGCATCAGCTGACTCAGCTCTGCTGCGGCTCTAACACACAGTAAACACAGAGCGGCTCCTGTCTCCATTCACTGAGGCTGTTTATGAACCACACCATGATCCAGCAATTTAGCTGTGAGTTTAACACTGGGATGGGAGCAGCTTTCAACCTGAAAACAACTTCACTCAACACAGCACATCACTAGATGAGCACGGCCACAATGAACATCACAGAACTGGAATCCTATCATTCCAATACGGAATTGACTCTTCGTGTCATTAGAAATGAATGAAGCTGTTCATCTTGCTTCCCTCGGTTGAATCTTCTCATGTCTTCACGTCTTGCAGTAAAAGTTTCCAACTTTTTTTGCTCGGGGGCATTTTCCCGGCTCCGTCCAGCAGATGTCGCTGTTCACCAACAGCCCCTAAGCAAAGTTCAGTGCGCATGCGCAGCGAGTGAGCTGCGTCAAGTCAGCGAAATGTAGCGGGAGCAGGAAATTTGTAGAGCAGCCTGACATGAGTAAAAGGAAAGTCGGACATGGTTTGCTAATAGGCTAATGGGCAGCAGGGCGCGTGGTTAATCTACACTTAGTGTGATGATTCGTCACACAATAAACCATAGCCACATAAACTGAAGTAGTTCTTTTATTGTGAAAGCAGGAGGCCGGATGTCGCACCGCTCGTTTCTCTTTCCCGTTTGATTCGCCGCGCAGGCAGACGCGGGGGCTCCAAGCGAGGAGGAAGCTAAGCGCGCGGCACGGCACGGCACGGCACGGCACGCCTGGGCGGACTGGACGTTAGCTAGACCCGCTCTCTGGCCCGGATACAAGCGACGTTATGGCGGCGTTAGGACCGGAGTCGGCTCGCCCCCCTCACCCCCAGCTCGGCTCTCCTGCGTCGGTTCAGACGCACAACCTGCCGCCCAACCGCGGCTTGGAGCGGGCGCTGGAGGAGGCGGCGGCCAGCGGCGTCCTCAGCCTCAGCTGCCGAAAACTGAAGGAGTTTCCCCGGACAGCGGCCAACCACGACCTGACGGACACCGTGGAGGCAGGTAGGGCTGTCCCGCGTCGCCTCGCCTCGCCTCGCCTTGCTTTGCGGTGCGGTGCGGGGCGGTACCGGCTGCCGGTACCGAGCTACCAGAGCGCAGACGCGTTTCTCGGTGACCGTTGGACTTTATTTATGGCGCTGTCATTTCCGTTAGTAATTACATAAAGAGCGAGTTTATACCTGGGGCCACGAGGAGAACCTACACCTGTAGCAACGAGTTAAGACTGCACCAGAACCAGTCTGAGGGTTCGGAGGTTCTGGATCTTTTGCTCAGAGCAGGCCCAGTCCAGACTGACTGATCTGGGCTGTGGTTCCCTTTGGTGTTTGTGTGTGGTGCTGGTTGGGTTCCTGTTCGCGTTCACCTGCAGACCATGAAAGCAGCACAGTGATGGATCAGTGGGCCCAGTCCCAGCATCATTATCTCAGAGCTCGTGTGTGGTTGGGTTTGAGTGAGGTTCTTCTGAGCCGAGGCCTCTTCCAGCTTCTGGTTTGGTTCTGCTGTCTGGACACTGGAGGTAGTTCTCCTTCCTGGCGGGGAACCACCACCAGACGCGTCCACCTTGAGTCTCCCTCTTGGGCTGAAGTGGATCCAAAGGTCCCCACTCGGTGTCGACCGGCAGAACTGTGCTCCGGTCAGAGGTGCAGACCAGTATGCTAACGCTGACGCTAACCCACCACATATGCAGTGGAGCCAGTTGACGTGAGATGTTCGCTGGGTTCAGGCTTGTGGTTAAGGCCCAAACGAGCTCTGGAGCGGTCCGTCTGCTGGTTAGAGCGTGATTCGACCCAGAACCCTCTTCCTGGGTTTGAATTAAATTGTCCAGTAAGCGTTTGGGTTAATTTGGGTCACACTTGGTCCCAGTTGGGTTTGGATAAAGCTGTGATCGGTTTGACGCTTTGCTGTCTGGTTTCTGAGTAGCTGTGGGGGATTTTCAGACAGATGGTCCAGTAACAGAAATGTGAAGGCAGGTGGTTTTCAGACTGAACCAACCGAAACCCGGATGGTTGTTATATACAAGTGACAGGCTGACGGCCGTTAGCTTTGTTCAGAACCCAGACACATTCGCGTTCTGTGGCTCGCTGATGATGAACCTTTCTGTGCGTGTCCACACTTTCATTCTGAGCTGCCGTTTGATTTCACTTTCTGTTGGACCGACTGGAAAGAAGTAGAACAACCAGCGCCTTCGCTCTGTTTTCATTCTGGAGCTACAGTAAGTGCGTGTTCCCAGGGTTTTACGCTGTTCGTGTGAGCCATGGCCTCAGGAATAACAGAGATTACGTAAGATTACACGCTGGCTTCAGAGTCGAACCATCTGCAGCCTTTTTCAGTTTTCTCTGACCTCCATCTCACAAATCCAGATAAAAATAGACCTGCAGTAAAACACAACCTGCTTCTCTCCGTCCTCCCACTCGTTCACATTCGGTCTCGCCTCCGTCCGTCCTGTTAATCCTTCGTTTGTTTGTCCACGTCTGTTATCTTTGATTATCTTTTGTCCCGTTTGTTTGTTTTATTCGTGGCCTTGTCAGGAACCAGCTTCTGTGTATTAATATTAGAGAAGCATTGAGACATTTCATTTGCGGACGCTGCGGCTTGTCGTTGTGGTTCTGAGGTCCGGGCCCGTCAGGTCTGCACGCGTGCGTCGCTGGTTTCACCTCACACTCTGGGGGTCACCTCTCAGAGCGGAGCCCTCACCCTTCCCTTCACACTGCACACACCCAGAGGAAGCACTGGATTCCCAGGCATGCGATGTGGCGCTGGGTCAGGGGAAGGTCCATCCTCTCTGTGTTCCCACCTGAACTTAACGACAGTAACTGTAACGCTCACACCCTGTAATGACGCCAAACGTGTTTGCGGATGGGGGTGGGACTGACCAGCACCACCCGGGCTCTGGGGGACGTGTTCACGGGTTCTGTCAGCATCAGGTGTATCAACCTTTTAGTAGCTGCTGGTTAGTCCCCCAAAGCTGTACAATGAGATCTGAGCTGCACAAACTAAAGGCTGAATAAGTCACAGAAGCGCTGAAGAGGTGGTCGTCTAACGGCAGCGGGCTGGTTGTTCTAGATGCGTCAGAATCATCCCGACTCCATCCTCACTAAGCTCATCACGAGCCTGAGTTGTGACCTACACCTTGAACGTCCTGCTAATGGAGTCGTTGACGGCGTCGGCGCCTCATGCATAGTGGATGCAGCGGTTAATGGTTTCCCTCTGAGGACGGCGGCTGCAGACCCAGACAGAGCAGGAGGAAACTAGGCCAGGGTCCTGTCAGTTCGCTTCAGCGCTGTCCCGATATTATTTACTGAAAGGCTGTCTACGTGTTCATTTACTGGTTCAGTCACGCTCTCAAACGTAGAGATTTGCTTGTATCTATTATATACCGGTATATCGTACTTGTGTTATATATTTTTCATATATATTATATTTTTTATATTAATAACTCTCTTTATCAGTAGTTGAGATGGAGCCGACCAGCGGCTTGAACCACCCAGGCCTCACGGCCCTCTGACGTCTCTCTGTGATTTACAGCCTCATTTCAGACTAGTGCTGCGTTTTCTGAGGCCTCGAGTTTCCTTCGGAGCAGCAACCTGAAGACGGGCACAACAGCACCTTCTCATCGGCACAGAGACGGGAAGCGGCCGCGCCCAAGCTCATTGTTTTCAGGAGGCAGCAGTTGGGATCGTTTCCTGTCAGGGAAGCCAAGGATCCCGCCCCGCTGAGCGGTGCAGCTGCTGCCGCATTGTTCCTACGTCACAGTACGAGGTCTGCAGGTGGTAAATGGCAGCTTTGGGCCAAACTGTCGCCACGTAACTGGACAACAAGCTGTTGCAGCACTGACGCGTCTTTGGGACGTTACGTTCAGGAAGTTCGGCGGAGACGGCCCCTCCATGTGTTCTGTCCTGTTACTGTTTTGAAAGGTGGTTTTTAGGCTGGTGGAGCTGGTGTTAAATACACAACTTGACATTAGTTGTAGTGTCTGAAAAGTTCTCTTTACATCAGAGGTCATGACTTTGGAAACTGAATCTCTGAGTTTAGTTTATACTCTGAGGTTTTGAGCTCGACCGCAGGCTGTGACGTTGCCTCACACACTGAAACCACGTCACTCTCAACATCATGTGGTTCTGAGCTTTTCATTTTCTCGCAGATCATTCTCCTCAGACCCAGTTCGGCTGGACCTCTGATGCGTTGCAGCGATGAGGTCACGTCGCGTGTTTGGCCGTTTCTCACTAATTGAGGTGTTGGAGGCGTTTTGCTCACTGCGACTCATCTGCTGCCGCGCTGTGCACACATCAGAACGGCTCCGCGAATCCGCTAAGTGGAGCAGAAAACACAAACACGCAGACCACAGACTCTCTGCTGATGTCAGCCTGCGCCGCTGCTGCAGGGGCTCGTCAGAGCTCTGGGCCCGTTAGCTCTTAGCAGCAGAGATTCACATGACGTTCACTCTAGAACAATAAATAACGTAAACAAACCAGAGATGAGGTGGATGTTCCAACCTGCTGCCTCAGCATCCGTACGGCATCGCCATAGGGGAAACAGCAGAAGGTCGACTTGGCTAAATATGATCTTTTAATCCAGAGCCAGGAGTCAACTCAACAAAAGCCGCCTCGCTTTATGACAACAGGCTGAGTAAGAGCAGGGGAGGCTGGAAACCTTAGCATCTCACTGTAGTAACGTTAAGCTACAAACGAATACAGTTTTTGGTTTATTAATTATACAACGTGTGTCTGTGTTATGAAGTCAGACGTGCAGTTTGAGGCTGAATCCCTCTGAATAAATAAACAGACTCATCCCTCTGTGTTCACCGCCCCCATCGCCCACTTAAATCCTCCTGGCATCAAACTGGAATTCAAACCGGTGCACACACACATCAGAACTGGTTCACCATGACAGACACACACTTTCCATACTGCTCCGCTCCAGGCTTATCCTCATTCACCGTGAAGCTCATGCCAGCATACATAAATAAGGGCTGACATATGCCCACACACACACACCAATAAATCCACATGCAGGCAGATTCAAAGCCGTGGTCTTAAGTCTAATGAGGTGAAATGATTGTACACCGATGCCCACGCGGCTCAGGTGTGATGCTGTGCTGGGGGTTCGTTCGAGGTGCTGGTAAAAGCTTAACATTTTTTATTGTTGTTGAACCATTTTATTTTCCAGGTTCAGAATATTTGAACCGTACTGTTGATTGTTTCTTCCTGACTGAATGATGGATGAATAAATCATCGTTCTCTGCAGCTCAAAGGAAGCTGAATGTTCCTGTAGCTTAGTGTCCACGGTAAACGACTCATTTTCTTATTTTCCCGGCATCTGATTAGTAAAGAATCAAATGAAGACGGTTTTCAAGCTTAAAATTGCATCTCTTCAGTTTTCTGCGTTAACGGACTCAGTCAAAACCCGGAACGCCCTGAGGTGTTTATTACCCAGAAATCCTTTAGCACAGAGGCAGGTTGTTGTGACTGTGGAGGATGTGGGTCAGCGGTGGGGGTCTTGTTGTGTTTGATGGTGACGCCGGTCAACTCCCCCTCTCTAATCCAGTTATGCTTCTCTTGTCTCGTGTTTCTGTTTCTGAACAGAACATGTTTTTCTGTACGTTGTTTTTCTCTTTGTCTCATCCTCCTTGAGTTCAATGTGTTTATGTTCTATTTGTCCAGTGTTGTCTGTGCTGAATGTGGGAATGCACAGTAATGAATTAGGTTGTAGAGATGAGTAATTCAGCTGTGTATAGATATTACAACGTTTTCTGTAGATGACCTATCATAGCAACCCCCACCCCTCAGCTAATCCACGTCCGCTGGTCACTGGGTCAGACCGTGACACACACAGATGCATTAGGCAGCTTCAAAATTCAAATAGAAAATCCAGATTGGGTCCCGTTGAAACTTTCATCACTGTACAGCGTCTGTGACACCACACATCAAGTGGCCTTCGCTCACATACTCTCAGCTTTGTTTTTGTGTGCATCAGATGGAAAACAGCTGATACAGCTTTACAGAGCCATGTGTTATACACCACACATCAGACAGACTCTGGTTCCGGTGTCAGGGTGTCCTGACACAGTCTCTTAGATTCTGGGCCTGACTTTGGATAGAACTCTGTCGGTTCCAGTGAGTCAGAGCCTGGATGTGACGCTGATGAGTTCCTGCTTAACTTAGTCCGCGATGTCCTGCTGGAAACCTGAGAGCAGGTTGATTCAGTGGAGATGGGTCGGTTAAATCTGAACGCGTCTTAGTCGCTGATGCTGGGTGGTAGCGGAGCAGCCTGGCCCCAGGAAAGTGGGACGAGCGAGAGCATGAGACATCGCTGTCCACCGTGTCTCCACTAAATGGCCAAACAACAAAACACGGGCCGGGCCGGGTGAGCTGGGCTTGCAGCTCCATTCTTCCCAGACCCAGAAGAAGTGAGCTGACGTGGGTGGATGCACAGACCTGTTATGTAACTGCTGGTTGTTGTGGGGAGATTGAGAGAGAGGGAGAAGTGGAGCGAAGGAAACAGGATGAGTAGGAGGGAACTGCTGGGAACAGCTCTGCACTTCTCTGTGGTACTTCACTAGCGACTGTGTTTGTGTTTCAGGGAAGCAACAACCAACACTTTACTGTCACACGAGTTTTTCATCAGCGTCATGATCATTAATGGAGGTTGTCGCTGTTATTATCTGGCTGATGATCGTGTTCTGACATGTGGAAAAACTTAGAGTGAACTTAGAGACATACAGGAAATGCAGCTACATATTCAGTGAGTTATTGTGTGGCCTGCGACAGAAGCCAGTAGTTTATCATCCTGTTTGTGTTGATACTACGTCCAAAGCAGCTGAATCAGCTATTAGCTGTTCCTGTGTGCGGCTTCACTGTGAAGTCAAATTAAAATGCCGACGTGCTGGTTGTACTGTGTGTAGATTAGCTGAGCTGTGTGAGCTGTGGTGCTGATGATGCTACATTCACTGCGCTGATCTAAACGTGAGCTGAAGGCCAATCCCCCCCGCAGTAAAATGGTGTAGCTTGGCTCCATCATAACACAATATAAAATATTTATTTGTGCTGTAAAACATAAACGGTCTTAATAGAATCTGCCATACTGACATGAAGAAAGTGAAAAAAGCAGCTTCAAATAAAGATCTTGACGCGTAACGGATCGTTCAGGAACAAACCTTAACGTAAATCTGCTGTTTTTCTGTTTTGATTTGTGTCAGCGAGGTTGCGGCAGATGGACGTAGGTTGAGAAGTGGGTCATGTGGACTCTTGTGGGAGGACCTGCCCTTCCTCACACTCGCTGCATCTATGTTTGGAAATGAAAAGTCTTGGATAAGCTGCAAATATGCATTCATGCATTTTTGGCCCCAAGATAACATGACAAACACATCCTCAGCAAACGCGTCCTGTATGCAGCTTCCTGCTCTGCTATGATCCATGTAGAAAGTCTCACATGGTGGTCATGGCGACGTCATCTTCATCCAGTCACTTAAAATGGTTTCTGTCCCAACACCTCAGCATCCTGAACCCACCCGTCTGAGAGCGGACTGTTTTCTTTGTAGTCAGCGAGGGGTGAGGACGCCCGGAAGCCTTCCTCTGACATCCCTGCTTCCACATCTGTACCACATTTCTTTTGGCTGTGCTGTCTCTAAAACCACAGAGTAGCTATGCTTATTAAAATACTTACTTATTGTTTTTGAAGTGCAATATGTGAAACAGCGAATGCAGCATCATCATTACTGTGTTACCAGGCAACTGTGCTTCCCAGAAATGAGTTGTAGGTGTAGTATGCAGGTGCTGGTGGACCCGCCCACCCGGCATAGCTTCTCGTTGGTGATTTGTCACCTTGACTCGACAGCTTCCTTTGATGCCTCTGTCCCTGTCGTTAAACTGTCGACACCTTAGCTGAGACTACGGGCTCCAGTTTGGTTTCTATTTAGCATTTGCTTTTCTTGTTTGTGTGTCTGTGTCTGTGTGAGTGTGAAGCATGTGAGGAGCCTCGTTGCAGCTGTAAATCATGCACACTGTGCATAAGTGCTACAGACAGGCACAGCTAGACGATCTGAGTCACACACTGCAACACTAAATGAAAGCTAAACACATCTTTCACCAGTGTCCATTTCTTCTCCCTTGTTTCCTTTCCTTTCTTCCTTTCCTTGCCTTCCTCCGTGGGCAGGAAACATTCCTGTGTGTTGGCTGCTCAGCCTCCACATTCTTGCTCTGTCTGGGAGTTGGTGGACCACAGCGATGTGCGCTCAGCCAGTTCACGTGTTGTCTGTGCAGTAACTGCAGTAAAAATAAAACTTTCTGCGGCATCAACAAACTCAACTGTTTTCCTCATGCGAGTTCCTGCAGAGTTGCTCTTGATGGGTTTCATCTCATGACCCTGATTGTTGTTGATCCTGCTTCATGATGCAGTGACTGAGGCACAAACACTTTTTGGCAGACTTGGTTTAAATTACAAAGCAGCTTTGCTCCCTGTAATCGTCCCTGTCACTTAGGAAGTCGAGTGGCCTGACTCCTTCAGTCTTGTTACAGACCGAAGCTGCTGCGTTCATGTTGCATTCGTGCGTTGGGTTCATACCTGAGCTTAAAGGTGGCAGGTGCATCCAGGGAAGACTGTGTTGAAAAGAGAAACTGCCAACAGTACAGTTTTTCTGTTACTGCTGCGTAATAAATAGAGGATCTGAGTGATGGAAAGGGGAACAGCTCCAGCCTGCTTCTCTCTGCGAGCACAGTGTGAACAGGTTTAAACCGTGTCTGTAGGTTCATGTTGTCATTGACCCAGGACATTATTTATTGTTATCCTCTTGTAAAGGTCATTCTGATTGTGCCACCGTCCGGTAAAGCGTCCGAACAGAAACAGGCCTCTGGGATTCAGTGTGTCACCATGTTGACATCTGGCCCCATCAGCCAAACTGTTAACTTCCTGTTTTCCAACACCTGTCTGCCATCTGCAGACGCTCGCCCTTCACACACAAGCTGCTGATCACTCAGTCATGGCTGCCTGACCTGGACGTGCTGAGGTGAACTGACCACACCACATGAAGCTGGTTTTATCAGATGAGCTGTTGTGTTGTGTTTACACCTCAAATGATGCTGATTCACATTCGAGTCAACTTATTGTCTTCCTTCTAGTGTTTTCTGTTTCTTCCTCGTCTGGAGTTTAAAGGTCAGACCTTGACAAAAGCTCGATCGGCCTCATCCTGTTAATAACACAGGAAGCCTGCTTCACGGGTTGTGGTGCTGCTGCAGTAGTAAGGAAAGGAGCAGGACTCAGAGTAAAGCTCTACGCTGCTGTGGTTTCATGTTCACACACTTTCATGTTTGGTTTCAGCATCAGTGCGAATGAAACCTCAGGACTGAACCGCTCACAGCCGCCGCCTCATTCATCGTTATCAGCGGCTGACAAACAGGAACGGAATCTCTGATGCTGCCAGTCGAAACACGTTCAGTGAAGAGAAGTAGCTCTAAACTCCACGCTAGTTTAGTTCATTGCACACTTTCTGTCGTGTCACTGCCTGAGGTCAGTGGAGACGTGTGTGGGAAAAAAACGTTTTGCATGAGAAACAATGGAGGAGTATGAGAAAGGACTAGATTGTGATTGGCAGTGAATTCGTCACATCAGCATCTCAGACATAGCAGTAAACACAAGACAAAAGTGCTATGAAAGGCCTTTTTACATCCATACTAGTCTGCAGTTTCTAGTTATTGCTCTTTCGTCACATAAACTTGCCGATGGTCTCAAAACTGCCTCTTGGCTGAAATCTCAACCAGCGTCAACTCCACAGATGCCTCCGGCTTCTTCAGACGCTCTGTGTGCATGTGACGCTGGCTGTGACGTAATATGGCTAGTGGGTGACATCAGCACTGATTGGGCTCCTGGATTCAGCCAGAGGAGTAACCAGAAGAGTCTCATGTTGTCGGCTCATATGAGCTCACACTAGATGTGTGCGTACAGTCTGATCAAGACCGAGTTTTTCTGGTTGGGCCTGAAGGGGAGTGGGTCACATCCGTGACTGTCCTGAGAGATAAAACTCTATGAATGTGGACTTCAATGTGTTATCTAGAGGTTTACGAGGCCTCAAATGCTCCACGTGCGCATCGGCTGGTTGAGTCAGGACCGACTGGCTCTTTGTTTCCAACCGCACGGCTTGAAATAGCTCTTCTTGTGTCTGTGACCCAGGATGCAACGCTGCTTCAACAACGTGCTACTGTGAAGCAACATGAGGCACATGAGTTAGTCCAGAGTCTCATCATGGTTCTACAGATGATGACGTGTTTCTCTGGAAGCTGAGGGCATATCGGTCCAGCTGCAGGTCTGTCTGCAAAGCCTTTTGCTCTACATGTATCAGACCTGGTTTCAACAAGAGCCGAGTGACGCTCGGCTGTTGGATGCGCTGCGTCAGCTGAGATTCCTTGGGTATTGCAGTTTTAAGACGTATCTCCAGAAACAAGGTTATAATAGAAACGCGACCGATGGTGGAAGAGAGATCAGTGGCAGTGAAGGAAACATGTTGTTGCCAGACCTGGTTTGGTTGTAACTGTACAGCTCTGAATTCAGAAATATAACACAGGCAACTTTTCCACCAGAGGAAATAGACCCTTGTTCTGATCTCAGGCCTTTAACAAAACAAAAAGTGTTTTTGAAGAGTCTTGAGCCTCGGCAGAACAATGTGGAATCATTGGCCCTGACATTTCTGGGCCTTATTTGGCTGCTGCTGATGTTGTTGTTGGTGAGATACAGCAGGATGTGATGTAACGGCCCCGGCCTGGAGCAGCTGACCTCTGCCCCACCGTCAGACACTGACGACAGTCCAACCTCAGATAAAACTGCTTTAAGTGCTCTCATATGCTGGATGGAACTAAAAGCTGCTTTAGGACACAGCGACCATCAGAACTCGGTGACAGGTTGAACGCTAAACACTTTGTCTCTCTGCAGACCTTTCAAAGAACCGACTGGCAGACGTCCCCTCAGAGGTCTGTCACCTGGTTGCCTTGGAGACATTAAACCTGTATCACAACTGCATCAGGACCATCCCCGACGGCATCATTGGCCTGCAGTCACTCACCTCCGTAAACCTCAGGTAGGCACACAATCAGTCCTGGGAGACGTCGTAGCATGAACTACAAGCCTGGTGCTTGCTTTTATCAGTCTGTTCTTCACACCTGGAAGCCTCTGACAGGGAATCTGATGGTGTATATCTGCAGCTCATTAGCATCGCTGACTCACAAAGACAGTCTTGTGACAGCAGGACGCTGTGCCTCCAGGAATAATGTTGTTATTTTTAGCTTCTTTAAAGTTCAGTTTTAAACATCAGTCACGTCTGAAACAGCAGAATAAAAGAGCAAAAACGCTGCTGCTGGCGAATTCTAGAGGAGCAGCGCGTGTGTGTGAACAGCTGGATAAACTCACTGAAACAAATGTTCAGATGGGGTTTCAGTGTGTGTGTAATAGACGTATCTTTGTGTATTTCTATGTGTCTATTTTCTCTGCTCTATCCATTTTTACTGAAAACCTCAGTAAAGTGCTTTACAACAAAAATAGGAAGGAAAAGGGACGTGAAAAGCATTTTCCCCGCTCAGTGAGTCCATGTGAATCAGTCCTCAGGTCTTCAGAAGCGTATCATACCTAGAGGGCAACACTGACTCAGGAACTCGACCTGCGAGGGTTATAGTGAGCCAGGAAACATCAGGCCAGATGTGTTTATACAGCAAGTGTACAGGGGAACACATGCTGCCGACGCTGGCACAGTTACTGTAGTTTTACCCAGACGGGATCCCTGCATGTAGAGAGCGGCTCCACCTGGTTTTTGGCCACGGTGTTTCTACGCTTCTGGCTTCACACACGATTGTAATAAAGGACAAGTAAAAGACAAAAGTAAACCCTTTAGTTATCTGCATTTGCCCATCACTCGTTAGAGTGTGTTCGTGTTGGCTGTGTAAATAGTCACAGCTCCTCCCTGTGATCTCCGTGTTAACGTCAGTGTGACATTTGTGTTGCAGTCGGAACCAGCTGGGCTATCTGCCGGCCTGTCTGTGTAGTTTACCGCTGAGAGTCCTCAACGCCAGCAACAACAAGTTGGTGGGTCTGCCAGAGACCATCGGACAGCTGCACGGCCTCATGGAGCTGGTGAGGCTGAGTGACCGTCTCATATAAGTCAGTCAGTACTTGGACTTAGACATAATGGAGAAATATGTAATGAAGAAACTAGATAACCAGAAAAGTATAGAATAGAACCACTAGAACTTCTGTGACAGTGATAGGTAATTTTCTGCCGCTTGAATTATCACAGTCATGTAAAGATTTCCTCAGCATTAATTGTGGGCTGCACATTGCTTCCTGTGTGTTAGGAAGGATAAACGATCTGTTATTACTGAATCACCATCGCTATAAACACAGTATCTGCTGGCTCCTCCTCAAAGACTCTGTGTCTTTGCTTGGTGATGGTGCCCAACACCCCGCTGTCTCCAAATGGCCTGTAATACAACGTTTTCTGTTGGTCCCGTCTGCAGGACGTCAGCTGCAATGAGATCACGGCTCTTCCTCGACACATCGGGCGACTCAAGGCTCTGAGAGAACTCAACGTCCGGCGGAACCTTCTCTGCGTCCTGCCAGAAGGTGAGTTGGTGACAGTTGGACCAGAGGAGCCTGGAGCGCAACAGACGGCCTTAATTAGCTGGTGAGGAAAGCTGCTGTTTACAACCAGAACAAACGTGACGCTGGTGTTGGCCACAGAAGAACGCGTGTGGACGAAGGGTAGCGCAGTCCTCCGCGTCCTGCCACGCCCGTCCAGGGCACTAAAAATACACGCAACCCTCAGTGACCGAAAAGAGACCTCCAGTCCCCAACGATCTGAAATTAGCCAGGGACACAGAGAACCACAAACCTCGGGAACGCATCTGGAGCGACCCCACCCAGGCTGAGCGACTGCCTGCTGATAGGCCGAGGCAGAAGGGAGGCGGGACTCTGGCGACGGTTCAGATCAGCCTGAGTAGTAATTGCTCACACCAGAGGCCACTTGAAGGGAACTGAGAACATTTAATCTTCTTAGCTGTTAGTTTGACCACAGACTCGACTGCCCCGTTACTTTCTACTGATTGAAAGCAGTTAAACCTTAGAAAGTCTCTGTGACGTGTGGCTGTTTGGATTTATCGCTGTGTTCTTAAAGGCTCGTCTCTTAACTAGCACGACGTCTCGGGTGGATTGAAGCTTTAATCTTACTTTTAGTCGTACTGGGAAGATCGGAGCCGATGGGGCCACAAACATCACCACGGCAGCAAGATGCTTGTGGTTCAAGAAAAGTCAGAGCATGCAGTGATGACTGAATACCTTGGTTTCTGAGTCTGAAGCCTGCAGTGATGCCGGAGGAACAGATGGGATGAGCGTTTCAGTGTATCAGAACGCTTTGTCCTCTGGGGACCATGAATGAAGTCCAGTCACTGTCAGAGATGCTGACCCTGTGTTTGAAGAGGCAATCGAACAACGTGGATGTGACACAGGCCAGTTCATAGGCACACATCGGACCTTAACATCTGCGTCACATAAAAGCCTCCTGCTGCCTTTCACTGCTGAGATTTTATGATACAACATGATCACTAATAGTTTCTCAGCTTCGCTCGTGGCCACGCAGCAGTTCAGGAACTTAACCCCACAGCATCAGGGAGGCCTGGACCAAACAGGGAGGGATGTGACAGAAGCACTGAAAATGTACGTTCGCCCTCATACGTTAATTTACTTGAACGGAACCCGTCGACCTGAACGTTCCTCTTTTAAAAGACTTCCAGGTGTTTTATTTCTAATGAGGAACCAGGTTCAGAAACATTCAGCTGCTAACCATTACGAACCTCTTGTGAAAGTAACAACAGCTGCATTGTTCTGGCTGATGGGAAACGTGTCGGCGGCTTCAGCCAAGCCGACATTGTGACTGTGCGTGTGTGGATTTTACAATGTAGATGTGCAAAGTTCATCAGGGCCGGATCTTTGAAGAGTCCGGGGCTGAGGCGAATGTTGTGGTGGTGGAGCAGCTTGTTCGTCTTTAGTCTGTCTGACAAGCTGCAGGACATCTGGACCTAAACTCATCTAACACGAGTTTGTCACTTTCTAAAGGGCAAAGACAAATTAAAGCATTAGTGAAAGCTTTTAAGGGAACAAGGCTCAGTTCAGTTCAAGCATAAAGCCTGTGTTTAGTTATGTTTAGTTGTTCTCTGACTGTTTGAATTCTCCACCAGATGATTCAGCCTTTCTTCCATCTCTGCAGCTAAAACATATCAACAGTCTGCTGGTTTTGTCATACGTCATTTATCTCCTTTAGCTGCTGGGAACGGACTTAAATCTGACTTTATGGTTCAGTGTTAACAAATCAGCAGCATCGAAGCTACAAGCAAATCATCTGTTCAAGCAAAGAGGAATTTTGCTGAGTCATGATGTTTTATCATGTCCTCAGCTCCAAGGAAATGTCTGTGATATGTAACTGAAGCTGTCGAACTTCCTCCTGCAGACCTGGCCGACCTTCCTCTAGTCAAGTTTGACTTCTCCTGTAACAAGGTGTCGACCATCCCGGTGTGTTACAGGAAGATGAAGCAGCTGCAGTCGCTCCAGTTGGAGAACAACCCGCTGCAGAGTCCACCTGCTCAGGTACAGTAAAACCTCAGTACAGTTAATATACGCTTTTCAAACAGTGAATTTCCTCGAGAGTCAGACCTCTGAGTTTGTCAAGTTGAAGTCTGGCAGCCCAGACCTGCCGGCTGTGACCCTCCTGACTTGCTGATCTTGCTAATTCTCGTTTCAGATCTGTATCAAAGGTAAAGTTCACATATTCAAGTATCTGAGCATCGAGGCGTGTCGCAGCGAGAAGATGCCCGACGCCCTCTACCTGCCTGTGATTGAACGGCTCAGCCTGTCACGGCCCACCACCGGCAGGTCAGTCTGCGGCAGAGATGGCAGCTCCTCCACGTCCTTCTGGTGCTGCTGCAGTCGTGGAGCTCAGTAAAGGTCGTCCTTGAGCATCTGCAGAGCACACGCACTAGAAAACCAAGCAGGCGTGAGCAGTCGCTTAAAACATTTCAGTTGTAAAGGGTTAGAAAACGTGATTGTTTAATAAGATGTCAAAGACCTAAAAACTGAAGGAATCAGAGATGATGAACCAATTAACAACATCAGGCAGATTTCTGTCCAAGCTTCCTCAGTTTCTCAGACCGGAGCCAAATCCTCCATTAGTCAGCTGAAACTGATCCATGTGCAGGTCCCTGCTGGGTCACACTGATGGTTCACTGAGAGGTTAGCAAGTTGTCGTTTATGACTGATGGACAAAGGAATGACGGAATGGACAGAAAAAGAAAATGAGGAAAAGCTGCAGAGGACTAAGGGACTGAGATCTGATCAAAGCATCAGGAGGAGGAGGAAGACAGAAAGAATTGATGGAGCACTTGGAGAGATGGGGGGAGGAATGCACAAACAAAGAGAAAGCACAGACTAGGAGCAAAACGACAAATACATAAAAACTGGGAAGGAAACAACAAAAGACACTGATGAAGCTGCAGTTAGATGAAATAGTAAACCTGCAAAGACAAATGGTAAAAGAAGCAGGAGAAATAAAGTGCCAGTTTAAAATTATCTCAGGTTTGAGTTTGGCTTCAGATCAGTCATAGTCTGAGAAGGGTTCAGCTGCAGGATGCAGACTGACATCAAGCCCATATTCCACCAGAACCAAGAGAACAGATTGTATTTGACCCTAAACACAGGCTCCTTAATGTTCAGGTCTCTCTAATGTCTTCGTTGAGCTTCTGTCTATGGTGTGGAATCTATAATGTAGCTCAAAGTTCATCTGACATCAGATGTCTGATGAGATTTAGAATCTGTCAGAGCTCCACAGGGACCTGGGAACAGATTGATGCTATTTTTAAATCTCTATTAAAACCAAGACCTTGTAAGAAACTCAGTGACCCACCAGAATAAAACAACGATTTCATCATATTTGCAGCCTGAGTTAATTTGAATGCACCTTGATGACAAGCAGCCACCAGAAAGGCAGAGGTCAGAGGTCACAGCAGCTGATGAACCAGTGACCGGGATAGTTTATTCTGAAAGTAAAAAGGTGCCGAGGTTGTGAGGACCCCGTGTTCAGCGACGGGAGCAGCTTTAACACAGATTTTGACTCTGGCTGATAGGAATATTAGAAACTGCACAGACTGGGACGCGATGCCAATAGAAACTCCGATGTGAGCAGCCAATCAGAGCTGCAGCAGAGGGGGAGGAGGCTCCCCATCTCTCTCCCTCCCACCTTCTCCTGCATGTGTGTGTGTCAGGTGTGTGACCTGTTTTGTGTGTCTGCAGTGTGGAGGACATGGAGCAGCAGAAGAAGCAGGACAGTGACTCGGGAGTCGGCAGCGACAACGGAGACAAGCGTCTGTCAGCTACTGAGGTACTGAGGCCTGTGTTCATGGTTCAGATGGACTGCAGCCGGCGCTGGGGGACATTTTTCCAGTGTGCGTGTGTCACTGACCTCTTTGTCTTCCTGGAGCTCTGATCCAGTGACGGTGTCGACAGCTGTTCCCTCTGCAGCGGCTGGAAGCTCTGGCTTCCGTTGACCGAACCGGTCCAGCTCTAAACAGCTGTGTTGTTGTTGCAGCCGTCAGATGAAGACAGTCTGAGTCTCAACGTGCCGATGAGCCACATCACAGAGGAGCAGGGCATCGGCAAAGACGACTCCAGTGAGCACATCAGCTCCCTGTCAGGTACAGATCAGCGTTACTCTGATTATTGAGTACATCAGTTTCATGGACTGAGTTCATTTTTCTTGGTGAGAGTCATTGCGGTGTTTGTAGACATCTCTTATTCAGTGGTTGGATGCTGTTCTGACAGATGTACGCGTCTGGAGTGTCTGGGTATCTGGGCTGCTGGAGTCTATTAGCCAAAAGCAGCAGCTCCCCAGACGCTCGGTTTAAATAGACTTCAATCAGCTCAATCGGGTCAGAGCAGAGCGAGGGTCACGGCGCGTTCCTGTTTCACTGATTCCTCATCAGAATATAACGAATTCTGTTTTTAAAGCCAATATGTATAAATGTCTGTGTTGACTGTCACTATTGGAACAGCTGTGATTGGCTGGATTGACATTTAAGGAGAAACTGAAGTCACTGAACCTGTGGGTTTAACTCGATTCCTTGCTGTCTCCAAACACATTAATGTCTGACGTTTCCTCCATGGCAGTGGACCCAAACTCTGACTCTGTGCGTCTGACTGAGGAGAGTCCTACGGAAGCCCTGAAGCAGCAGTTCAGCTACCGAGACTCCGGCCTCAGCTCTCGCTTCGTCAGCTACATCAAGGCAAGGCTTTGTGTTTTCCCTCCTGCGTCAGATTCAGTAATTGGTTCAGTTCATGAATATTTGAGACGAGCTGGACGGTTTAACTGCAGCTTTAGTTGCCTGTTCGCTAAATGTCCCTTCATGCTGATGTGCGTTTAGTTTACTTGTGCAGAGTCTGAGTCATTGTCACTGGACACTGTTGCCAAATAAGGACTGAGGAGCCTGGACCAGCTCAGCTTAGGTTGTACATTCAGGCTTCACACTGTCGCACCAGGAAAAACAACAGTGTCAGTGAAACATGTTATGAGACACGTTTCCTTTTGTTTCATTGTGTTTAACTTTGAGTATAACTTGCAAATATATGAGTGAGAAAGAAAACACATTAGAGACGGTTTGACTGTCTCCACAGGGAGACGTCGGTACCGTCTCTGAGCCAGTGTGAGCATCACGTGACGGTTGCAGCTGGCGCTGATGTGTGTACTGGTGTGTGTGTGCAGGGTCGGACGGCTGAGTTCGATGAGCCGCTCAGAATAGAAGAAGACTCACAGTGGACGCAGCAAATGTACGTTTGTCTCTGCAACGGTCGGACAGCTGCGTGTTCGCGGGATATGATGCGCTGATTTTTTTGTCTTTCTGGTAGCAGGTCAAAGGTCACAGCGGGTTCAGAGCTTCACATTGACATGATCAACCAGCTAAAGGAGGCTGTGGAACTACTGCAGGACCCTGGCAGGTGAGAGGCAGCCTGAGTCACGGAGCTTCAGTTAGAGGATGTCCTGCATGTCAGTAAAGTGTCATGTTTGTGCCAGAGCGAACACGGAGCAGGACGATCTGTCTGGAGTCCAGCTGTACCCGGTGGAGATGGTGATGGTGGAAGAGTCGCTCAAGTAAGAGTTTGTGACGCTGCGCATCAGGTCTCACACACAAACCAAGCCGTGACACGCATTACGTCAGCAGGGTAAATGATCTGTCATCTTCTCACCTTCGTTTCCCTCTGCTCCTCCTCAGTGGGCAGGACAGTGACGACGGTGCCACCACACCAAAGGTAGTGTCCAGACTCTCAGAGCTCGTCTCAGCTGATGTTAGCACGAGCTAGAAAGTTGTCGTCATTGACACTTATAATAATAATAATAACTGTCTGCAAAGAGATGGATCTATGGAGGGAATGATGACTGTTATGGTTTTACTTAGATTTGGGGAGTATGAGCTTTACGTGGCCTCCAGTCTAGTAGTAAAGTATGTAGTCTATTTTAGAGACATTAAGCCTTTTAAGGGTAATCTCAGTATTTTAAGTGCCTCTTTAAACAACAGTCAGGTCCCATCTAAACCTCAAACAGGGTTTTCTTGCTGCGATATTTCTTCCTGTTCATACGAGACATTAAAAGGTCTCAGTATCTGCCAGGGCTGTTTAATGTACACATGGTCTTGTTTGTCATTGCAGTAAAGGCAGGGCGTTTAAATAGTAATGCCTGTCAAACAGAACTTTGTAAACATTTATTATTAGTCATGACTTTGCTGAAGACACGTAGTGATGAAATGCTGGCTGAACCATGTTTGGCAGTAGCTGCTGACTGGACCTGCATGACAACCAGGGAGCGTTCCAGGACCCGTTGGGTGCTCCTCCTCAGCTGTAGGTTATTTATTGGGCGGGATGACTCCAGCAAGAGAAGCGTGTTTCAGTGCTCAGACGTGCCTGACTGTGGTTTGGAGAGTGTGTAAGCGTAGAACCTAAGGCCTAAACGTGTGATGCGTTCTGTAGCAGCACTGCCATGAAGGAGGCTATGAGTTCCAGAAGAAGAGACAGATGATTCTCGAGAAGGCCAGGTTTGAGGCCCAGCTTGCATGTCGCCAGTATGAGTGGCACATGTCAGTCAAGGTAAACATGGCACCAAACAAGGTTACGTCCTCCGTCGCGTCTCCCAGTGAGCTGACGGCCTGTCTTGTGTGCTTGCTGTGAGTCGCTGGTCTACTGTCCAACGTGTCACACTTCACCTGGCAGCAGGTGACGCATGTGGGCACCTGTGTCTCTATCCTCCACAGATTTGTGCTGGTTGAGGTTGTGGATGGTAAATTTCCTGACGCGGTCAGGAAACACACTCACTCGTTCTGTTGCCAGTCACAAGCTTGTGCTGCAGTCTTAGCTCAGACTGTGATGAATTCATGCATTTGTTCGTGCAGACACATAAATCATTTCTCAACTGACGCAGTGCTGTCTGCAGACTCTGGGACGGCGAGTTCAGTTGTCTGCTAGGACCTTAACGCTCCTGTCAGGACTTCATCGCAGCAGCGTGTTCATGTGGTTCACCTGTCTGTCGGTCTGGATGTCTTTGTCCAAACTGCTCCCACATGAAGCGCGGAGCAGAGAACAAACAGAACTGCTACACTGAATAGTCGCTGTTGTCTGGTAATGAAGCGGACGATTTAACTGAGCTGTTTCTGTTTCTGATGCCGCAGCGAGATGCCAGATCTCCAGCCGGTGGCGCTCCATCGTTCTCCACCACACCGTTTGGACTGAAGCCGCGTTCAGGTGAGTTCGTATTGTACCGTGATTTGACAGTGTTGGAGCCACTGGAAAAACGATGACGTGATTAGCGTGTTGCAAACGCTGGAGATTAAATTCAATGCTGATTTTCTCACAGCGACCTTACAGTTCAAACTTCTATTGTTCTCCGTGGTGAAAGACCACAGTGAGCGTGGGGAAAAAGTTCTGCGGTCTTTGTTCACTGTGGTTCTAGTGGACCCAACCGATGCTGCTCTCACAGGCGCCGTACTTTTTAGTGTGGGTGTTTTGCTGCCCTTCGTGGAGACACCAGTAAAGAGAATCAGGCTGTGAATGTCCTCCGGGCTATTCCGAGGGCTTATAACAGGTAGTGAGTGTTTTAGGAAGTAGTTTGATCCAGGCTGTGACGGCCCTGGATCAGAACCTGGATCAGAACCGGTGGGTCGCCGGTTCAGTGCCGGTGTGGATTCCGGGCCGCTGCCCGTCTGCCAGCAGTGTGTGACTTGTTGCTAACCGCTAATGATGCTAACGTAACGCTAACAGCACGTTGATGATCCGTACTGTGAAATGCCACTAATCTGTATTTTTGTTTTGTGCTGTGTTGTTACGTGTTGTCGCCCCCTCCTCTTCTTCACGTGTGATCCTATTTTCCTGTCCTGCTGTCACTCACCTGTTGCATGACCTTTGCTGTTAAAATCACGACCACACCTGCATGCTGTTCCGTACCTCCCTGTGATCTCCCTGTTTTACCTCTTCCGACCAATGTTCCTGATATTGGTGTTTTCGGGGTGTGTTTTCGTGGAATGATCTCCTTGCTCCTCCTCGTTCTTGGTTCCCCTGGTGAACCCACCTTTCTCAACTGCACACACCACCCTCACCTCTGGCCGCTGTAGCCCCTCCCTCGCTGCCCTGCTCGCCTCCTCCTTCCTGTCTCGACCCCTCCCTCCTCTCACAGGCATCGCCCCTCCGTAGGGAATCCCCTGGTAGCCATGACGACGGAGGCGCGCACAGCCGCGGTAGGTCGCACCTTCCCCCTGAGCAGCCTGCAGGGTCAGACCACACACCTGAGCTCAGGTCTCAACTCTTAACTTTCTTCAGTTCTGGAGCAGCTGGTGCAAAGTTTGCACCGGTGTCACATGAGGCTCAGTTTAGTTTTTGTCTCTAACCACTGTTTCACTTTCAGAACCAGTTATTCTCAGTCAGGGACAATGGGAAGATGAGTAAAAGCTGTTTACTTGGGTCTTAGTGAATCAGGCATGTGACAGCACGGTAGAAGACTTGATTGCATAATGTTATGCTATTTGAAAACGAGTCATCTTGCTGCAAATTAGTGAAATTGTGAAACACCGTGTGGGTTCCGTGTTGGAAAGGCCTCCTTTGATTCACATCTCTGGCTGCTGATCCTCAACAGCTGGCGGTTAAATATGAACTTTCACAGTTTGCATCAAGGGCTGAAGTTGTTTGTGGTTAGGCCCGGTCCGTTTCCCATCCTGCTGTGAGGAGCCCATCTGAGACAGCTCCGTCACTGTCGTGTTGCCGTGAGGGTCCAGACTCACAGAAGCCAGCAAAGCCACAGAGCGGCTCTGTGATCAAAGAGCAGTTTCACCACAATCTGCTTTCAACTCCAGCTGTTCAAGTGGGCGAGGGAACACGTGTTAACGCTGCTTCGTCTGGTGTGTGTTGTGGTCGCAGAGCAGCAGAAATACACCAGTGTAAAGATTCTAGAAACGATGCAGTCAGTCCTGGAAAGCCTTGTACCGTACTGTGCATAATGACTTTAAATACATTGAATTGATTGATTTGAAGACAAATAACATATTTGTTAGAACTGAAGACAAAACATTTTTATGTTGTGAAACCTTTTTGTGCAAAACCTGTACCTTGATGTTTTGCTGTTAATTTCATCCAGCCGTAACGTTCACAGGGACCCAGTCGTACGTCGACTCTGTACTGGTCCGATTCTGTCTGTGTCCGCTGCACAGGTCTGGGTGGTGGAAGTAGAAGGACCAGGGAAGTAACAGAGGCATCGTAAACGCAGAGGATTCACCTAAAACTAGCGCCAAAGGGAACGAGGCAGAAACTGTGGTGACGGGCGAGCGTTCAGGACGGAACCGAACATTAGACTTCCTGCTAAATGGAAGCTGACGGTCTGAGGTTCAGGCTCGCTGTCCCTCTGTCAGACTGGCGGAGCCGTAGTGTTTGTGCGTGTGCAGCTACTCTGTGAACCTGTGTGTATTTTTAGCGCCTATATTTTAAGTGTCAGATAATGGTCCCTGAAGGAGGAGCCTACTTCCACTGGATGCACTGCAGTTTCAGTCAGCTGCTCCTTAAAAGGCTAGAAGTGAACAACGGTTCACACACTCACGTTCTCGTGTCAACAAATCGTTCACAGACCTTCGGAGGCTGTTCATTGATGGTCTCAGGCTCTTAGATTAGAAATGAACCCAAACACTAAAGAGCCCATAAATTAACCTTGATCTGGATGAAGCACCTTTGATTAATTAACAGATAAGTAAAAACCCTGTAATTACGTAAATGAGGAAATTATGATTAGATTAGTTACATTACGTTGTGTAATTTTAAACAGTTGAATTCAGGAGCTTTTATAGAAGAAATGACTGTGAACACAGGAGTAGTTGCAGCCCTGAACAACAACGACTGAGCTGATGAACGAAGCCGACTCACTGAAGATTTGTTTCTGTTTCTGCGCGTGTGTCAGAGATAAGATTATGAGTAATGGTGTATATTAGGTTCGGGCCTTGGGGAGAGTGACATCACCAGGAACATTATCGCTGCTTCTGACCTCATTAACAACCGCGTGCGTGGTTACTCTCTTGCATGTGATGACTTGTTCCCTTGTGTAGATGTGAGTCTGTCTCTGCATAGCTTGCTTGTTTGTGAGGGTGTTGGTATCAGGACAGAGTCAGTTTGGAGGCAACTGCTTCAGGCCACAACCAGTGAAGGTCAGAACACAACGCGTGGACCAGATCCGAAACGAGAAAACGGTCAGTAACAGCGTTGAACCGTTACGCCAGCGCTTCTCCGTCAACAGCTCAGCAGCAACATGTGGTGGCCACCGGGTGGCAGCATCAGAGAGGAGGAGGCAGTAACTTGACCCAGAAGATGGAAGTAGACGGAAGAAGCCGTTTACTCTCATCATCTCCCACAGAGACGATGATCACTCGACTCAAGCTGAGTCTGTTAAGATGTTTCCATGGTTTTTAAAAAGTGGGACACGTCTCTAAAAAGACTTCTCAGATATGAGAATCTGCCTGAAATCCACAGCAGCTGAATTGTCCCAGACAGTTCTGGTACCGGTCGCTTTCATCAGGTCTGACAAAATTCATGTGTTATTTATATTATATATATTAAACCTGCTGTCACGTGTTTCCAAGCTGTGAGTGTTGTGGTGGTAGCACATCTGGACCCGCCCCTGTGTGCTCACATGGTGGAATTACACACAGTTACTCCTATGTTGGACCTTAGTGAGCCCGGTAGTGATCCAGCTCTAGATCGAAGCTGTGTTCGGTCCGTGTGGAGAAAACGTGCGTTCGATTGTGTCTGGTTGCAGCCGTGAAGGTTGCTGTGTGTTTTGGTTCGCAGCCATCGCATCCGGTTGTGTTCTGATTCTGGATGCAGCGAGGTGTTTACGGTCTCTCGTGGGTCCTGACAGACAGCTGGGATCTTGAAGCTGTGCTGCTTCCTCAGCTTCTCTTTCACTGTCCCCGCTCACAAGCGCGTTCTGTTCAGACCTTCTGAGCCTCATGTGAACACGTCGGTATAAGGTTCCTGCTGTCGTGTTTGCTGCAGTGTTCCTAAGGAGCCACAAGAGTCTGGAGTCTATGGATCCCCAGTTCACCATTAGGAGGAAGATGGAGCAGCTACGGGAGGAACTGGAGCTGATGGAGCAGCTGAGAGACGTGAGACACTGTTATTCATTTCTTCCATCGTTCCTGTCAGTTCTGTTCATATCTGACCTGTTAGCAAGGTTTGCCAGATTCGCTGCCCTGGCACCACCTCTCAGCGTGGTACAGCTCCGTGAGCTTCCCGTCTGTGTGGTTTTCTCCCTAGAGCATCGAGAGCAGGCTGAAGATCGACCTTCCCGAGGACCTCGGCTCTTCTCTGATGGACGGCGTGGTCCTCTGCCATCTGGCCAATCACATCCGCCCGCGCTCCGTCGGCAGCATCCACGTCCCCTCCCCTGCGGTGGTACGTGTCCGCTGGCGTGGCGTTATCACCTTTGGTTTTAGTGTTTGATTCTGTGTAAATGAGCGTCCGTGTGTCGCTTCCAGCCCAAACTCAGCATGGCCAAGTGTCGGCGGAACGTGGAGAACTTCCTGGACGCCTGCAGGAAGATTGGTGTAGCAGAGGTAAGAGACCCCTGAGTCCTAAGGATGGGACGACCTCTGACCCGGGGGTGGTTTCAGGCTTCAGGTGATTTCAGTTACACATCTGATATGACGCCAGCAGACGGGTTCCAATGTCGGTTACTCTCACCTTGCAGTAGTTGACTTGAGTGAGATGCTTTTAAATGGAGCCACGCGCAGCCTCTGGATCTGTTTCTGTGCCTCAGTTGCCAGTATAACGCAGCCTGAAAACACCCTCAGCTCATCAGACGAACTCCCTAAACCCAGCGGCTGCTTTCAGTCCAGCTGCGGTTGACTGATAGTGACAGTGTCCTGCAAAGGTCCACCACTACACCACACCTGGCCACGACTTACAGGTAACAGCCTGTGACGCTGTGAATCTGTCACTGAGCTGGAACTGGAGATTTTTGCAGGACCCTGATGTCAAACGTTGAACCAGGTCTGGGAAGAAAACCCATGGTTGAGCCTTTTAGCAGCATCAGTTCATCACATTTGATGCTGCTGTTACGTAATGTGACATTAAATTATTCATATTTTCACCCAAGAGCTGCTGAACCTTCGGGTTCTTCTAAACTGATGCTGAGAACCAGTGTTTTCCCTCGACCAGCTTCAAGTCCAGGTCTGCCTCCTTGGTCATGTGGACATTTAGTGCTTATTTCTCACCGCTGTCATCGCTGCCTGTAGCTTCCAGCTTCTCTGTCATGACAGGAGATGATCAGAAGAGCAGCTTCAGTCACACCGCTGCTGTGGGCCCAGTCAGCGCTGCTAGGCTCTGACTGGTGGACAGTGGCAGCTGTAGCTGCAGAGAGTGAGATGTTGAGAAGAAGGTTCAATCAGCGGCCGGCTAGCTTAGCTTAGCTTAGTTTAGCTTAGCATAGAAGCTGGAAACGAGGGGAAGAGCAGCTTGGCGCCGCCGCGTGTCAGTTAACTATGGTTTGTGTTTCGGTTTATTCGATAGATCTGTAACATTTTAAGCATTTTGTCTCCTCTTCTGTGATGCGGAGCTGTTTATCTGAGCGACCTTTGACCTCCATCTCCGCTGCTTGCTGACTGACTGTGTGGGCGTTGCAGCCATTCGCTTCACGCTAAACGCCTCCTCCCAGCAAACGCGCTAACTGCTGCTGTGCTAACCCGCTGCTCTGGCTCTCCCATCAGCCTCCTCACCCTGTCATAATGGGATGCCAACTGGGTGGGCTTACATGTCATCAAGCATCCCAGCATGTTGTCATGGAAACTCCTGCTTGCCTCCATCCACCTGCTCTCACCTGTGACCTTTGACTTCTTTGTTCATTGGTTAACCTTCTGCCTTTTCTTCTTTTTACTTCCTGGCTGGATCGCTACACATCTCCCTCCTCCTGTTTTTTCTCTATTTGTTCTTTTTCCTTTCTTCTTCCCACCTCCCCTCTTCCTTACGTGTTTTTGAACGTCTTCTCTTCATCCTTGTTGTGTCTTACGTTGAACCTCTTTTCCGTCTCATTCGCTTCTCTCTCCTCACCATCTCTGTTCGGTGACATTTCCTTCATTTCCTTCATGCCTTATCTCCCACTGCCTCTTTTCTGCCTATTCCCTCTATTCTTTTCTCCCATCATCCTTCTGTCCTTCCGTACATCTTTTCCTCCCCACCTTCTTCCCTTCCTATGTTTATTCCCCTCCCTTCCTAATCGGGGGGTGCCAGTCTTCCCTCTGTTCGCCCTATGACATCATTCAGCGGCGCCTGCAGCCGATTCACGCCACAGTTCAGGCTTTGGTTGCCCTGGATACAACGTCTCCAGACAGGAAACAGGAGGAGGCGATCTCGACTCCCGACTGCGTGTCTCCCACATTGGTGTCGGTCACCACTCAGACTCCGCCCCCTGCCTGGCAAATCTGGGACCTTATTGGTTCGAGCCTGGTTCACATCCTCTGCCTAGTTCTGCTGTTTGTGGCCTATACTTGGAGCGAGCTGACGTAACCATGACAACGGCTTCTTGTCAATCACTTCCTGCCAGAGCCCTCCTGTTTCTGCCCGGTCTCCTTCTTTTTGTGTTGCTGCATTTATGTCCCACAGGAAATATCACACTCAAAATTAGACAGTAGTCGCTGTAACAGATTCAACACTGTCCCGGATGCAGCGACATTTTGTCGGATGTCACTGGAAAATCTGAGATTCTGTGTAGAAACTGCTGTAAGGTTGAGCAGAAGTGCGAAGCTGTCACAGGGTGTTTCCACCTCTCATCCCAAATGGCTGGTGATGACTGTAACTGTCCTCATGTAACTCGCACCCGCACTTCACCAACTGATGTGGATGGAAACAATGTTTTAGCCTTTCCTTCGTCCGATTGCTTTAAACCTCTGCTAAAGTAAGTTACATGTTACAGTCGACGTTCAATGGCAAGAAGCTGAAATGAGACTAGGTCCTCTCTGACTCCAGAGTCTCTCCTCACCTGCTGCTTCTCGTCTGCAGTAAAGTGACAGTGAAAGTTCTACAGGAAGCAGCAGGTAAGGACTGATGGGCTTAAAATCCAGAGTCTGCTCCAGTCCAGGACTTAGAAAAGACCCACAGCGGGTCCGTCATCTACAGGACACATGAACACAGAGACCCTGAACCGTCCGTCGTCATAATGAAACAAGCCTCAGATGTTCTGCTGGTACTGAGGGTCTACACATGGGCTGTTTCTCTGCACAGTCAAAGACTTTAAGCTGGATTCTCATGACTGTTCCTGTAACTTCTTGATGATTGAACTGCACAAGCACACGATGCCTGAATGGATGAACTGAGGGAGAGTAGATCAGAGGTTTATTGATCCATCTGCACAGACAGTGATGGAAGCCATTATTAACTAGCTGCTCTTTATTTTGCGTCTTATTAGAGTAATTATTTTACATTATGAGTGTGATGTTTTGAAACTTGTGGAATGTATTTCTTTCTGAAATGAAATGACTTTTGGAATTCAAACGTTATTGCTCCTGATATGCAAAGCCGGCGTCTTTGATGCTGAGGCCTGGCAGCTGATTAACGAAAGCAGATTGCTTCAGGTTGATGTTCTAGAGACAGAGCGTTTATGATGCATAAAGCTTATTATGTGTGACGAACATGTGCCAGGATTGTTTTCATGGCCTGTGTTTGGTATTTGACCGTGTGAACGTCTGAAGTAATAAATACAGTTTAGGGATGTCGTCTGTTATTCTTTCTGTGATAATATGAAAATAGATCAGTTTGGCTGTACCGCTGTACATGTCTAACCTCCGCTTCCTCTCTGGCCTCTCAGGACCGACTGTGTCTGCCTCACCACATCCTGGAGGAGAAGGGTCTGGTGAAAGTGTGCATCACGGTGCAGGCTCTGGTGGACGAGGCCTCGTCCAGACAAACCCCCCTGACGTGAGCGGAGAAGAGCGGAGCCTCCTGTCGCAGTCATGGACAACGAGCGCACCTGGGCGCTACAACGCCTGAGGCCATTCTGCATCCTGCCTCGTCGTGTTGGGGATGCAAAGCGGTGTTAAGACCTTAAAGACCTAAAGCAGCCAGGATTGTGGATTTCTGGGTTAAGAAACATGTCCAGTATTCGACTGGTTGTAATGAGCTATTTCCTATAAATTATGTTTTATATCGGCTTCGTGGCCACATCATGAGGATCAACACGGACGCTTTACTTCATCATGTGTGAGAGGAAGTAAACTAAAAACACAACACTTTCAAGAGTAAAGTTAAAATATTTGAGAACAAAGGTTGTGATTTAATATCAGAATTACTATGAACTAATGACTAAATTCTGACAGTTGTAATTTTACAAGAAGTATTTTAGTTGTCATGAAAATATTCTTTTGAAATTCAGAGTTTACAACTTTTATTATGAAAATATTCCAACTTTATTCTAGAGGTGATGTTTTTAAAGGTGCGGTTTGAACCTCCAGGTGGAGCAGCACCTTCCTCTGTGAGCGTGTTGGCAGTTTAGCTCTCACACCAAACTAGTCTGACTTTCAGATATTTATAATTTGTTGTACATTCAGAAACCCAAAGCTATTTTCTAATATATTTTATGACTGTTTTGTAGAGTTTATCCTGTGACTTTCTGATGGGCTCTTGTCTTGTCTGAACCAATGGGGCGTCTGGGTTCTGATCGGAGCGGACACGCTTTTATCTGTGACGCTTCTGCCCACGTTGGTATTTTAACGAGATGCAGTTTGTTAATGTGCCAAAGGTTTCACCTGCTTCGGCTGAGGATGAAGCTTTACTGAAGTATTAATGTACCAGTTGTTTATCATGATGGAAAAAAGGTGACAAGTCAAAATTTTTACTTTATTTTAATTGTTTTTATTGATTATTTTATTGTTTTTTAATTTATTTATTAGTTTTTCATCTCGACAAACATAGTTTTACCTGTAGGGTCAGAATTTGGCTTCTGTTGGTGGCAGAAGTTCAAACACCACAAGTCAGTGGAAGTGTCTCTGGAGTAAATGCACTCACATACTTTCTGTGACGCGTTGACCTTCAGTTGAGAAAGATGACTATTGATCCTGATCTGTCCAGTCCCGTCAGAACCTCGGTGCTGCTCCGCGTCACTAGACGCAACCAGTGTTGTTAAATTCACCGCTTGTCCCATCGTCAAGCTGATCTACGTCCAGATTCAGCTGTGAATTAAAACCCACTGTTTCCATTCACCCAGGTTTAACGAACGGGTTCCAACCAGTGGACGCGTTGTTTCACTGAAAAACACTCAGCAGCTTCACTTCAACACTACGAGGAGTGAACCCACGACTCCTGTCAGAGATGTGACGCGTGTTCTACAGTCAGCAAATCAGCAACGTCTCTGTTCGGTTCTATGTTTTGGCAACGGAGAACCTTTGAAATCAGCTTTAATGTGAATGGAGTCTGATTTTCGATTCGCTGTTTGCTGAGCGACGACCTTTTCTTGTGTATAAATCTCCAGAAAATCACATTTTGTACTTTTGTATTTTTGTGGCTTGTTGGACGGAACCGAACCTTTTGTAACCTTTGTGAACCTCTTGTGTAATTTAGTTGTACAGTGCATCAAGCGTCCGTTTCCTGTCACCTGCCTGCTCTGATCCTGTACATACTGCTCTCAGCGCGTCACCAGTAAACACCCCGTCTGTCAATCAAACCGGTTTGTGTTGTCGCTGTACAGAAAAACACCTAAAACCATTTTCATGAACCGATTCAGGAAGATGGACTAGAGAAGCCAGGGTGGAAAGACCAGACAGAAAGAGTTTTTATAAAATGCACTGATACTACACCAGGCTGGGAAGCAGCATCATCATTATTATTATTAGTCCAGAACCTCTGATTCCACGTAGCTCAGTCGCTGGCTTTAGTTGGACAGTGACAGCAGGAACAGAAAGCAACCCCATGCCTCTGTACTGCTCCTGTAGAGGAAGCGTTTGAGGCTCAAGCTTGGGAAGGTTGATGGCCCAACTCCCTGAGTACGTTCTGGTGAAGGAGGCCAAAGTGTAAAACTGGAGCAGTAAATAAAACGGAGTAGAACCGAGACTGGAACCGTGGCCCTTTCTAGACCCTGCCTCTACCTCAGCAGCACCTGAGAGGCTCCTTCCAACAATCAATATCTACATATGAATAAAAATATATTCAAGAATTAAGTCATTAAAAAGTAAGAGTTATTATTGTATATTAATAAACAGTTCACACAAAATGAGACCAAAATAAATAACCAAGGCTTTTATTCTGAAAGTGCAGTGAGAACGACTTGCCTCCGATCACAGGAACATTTCCACTGAGACTATTCTACTGAGCTCCGCAGCGTCAGGCGTTCAGGTACTTGGCGTGGTGCTTGATGTGGTCGTTGATGAAGGAGTAGATGAAGAAGTAGCTGTGGTCGTAGCCCTGCAGGAGGAAACGACACAAATGAGTCACGCTGTCGAGAAAAACCTCTTTCACCAGTTCACTCACACTTGTCCCTGAACTTGACTTTGCTGAATCTGGGCCGTGGGTCACTTAGAAAAGTGCATATTTCTGAGGGAGTGCTTTTACTTTGAAGCAAGTAAAGGAACTGACCGGCTGCAGCCTGAAGACGACGGGAATCTTCTTCTCTGAGCAGACGGCGATCAGGTTGTCGGGCAGCAGCTGGCTGGCAGACAGGAACTGGTCGTCACGGCCCTGATCGATGAGGATGTCGAGCTGAGGGCCGGAGTAGGAGGCAGCCAACACGGTGGCGTCGTACGCCTGAAAGTCACGTGATCACAGTCATGATCCTGGTCAAACGCGACTGAAACGCGTGACGCGTTTTCAGAAGTGACGGTTGTTCCTGCACTAATGCTACAAACCTGATCAATATATACATGTCAGGAGGTCAGCAGAATAATGAGAAGTAAAGCTGGAACTACGAGGCTCTGGGCCTGTTCTCACCTCCCACGTGGACCTGTCGGAGCCCAGGTACCCTGAGAAGGCCTTCTGTCCCCAGGGACACTGCACCGGGTTGCAGATGGGAGCGAACGCAGACACAGCCTGAGGGAGACGAGAGGCAGGTGAGAAGGAACCCGGACGAACAGCGACAGAGCGAGTCCAAGGTGCGAACCACAGACGCGGGATCGCGTTAGCGTCCGTGAGCCACAGCTGCCTGAACTGACATCAGACGCTTGGCTTAAAGCAGCGATGGCATTTAACCTGACCAGGCCTCCTGCCCTCACGTCTCACAGGTACCTTGTATTTCCCAGGGTTCTTCAGGGCACAGATGAGCGCCCCGTGGCCGCCCATGGAGTGGCCGCAGATGGACATCCTGTCCGGGTCAGCGGGGAAGTTGGCGTTGATCAGTTTTGGGAGCTGAGAGACAGAATCAGAAAGACAATGAGCTGAAGGCAAAGCTGAGCGTGTTCAGCCGTCAGGAGCGAGAAGCCAAACTCACCTCGTCTGTGACGTACGAGTACATGCGGTAGTTGGTCTTCCAGGGCTCCTCAGTGGCATCGACGTAGAAACCGGCTCCTGTGCCGAAGTCCCAGCTCTCGTCCTCGCCCTCGATGTTACAGCCGCCTGCATCAGGACGAGAGACGAGAGGCGTCAGTCTCCGTGACGACCAGCACAGAGCGAGAATCATCCCAGCTGGCGGTCAAACCGTCGTACGGGGGCTGGTGTCAGGAGCCACGATGATGACGCCGTGCTCTGCAGCCGTCAGCTGACTGCCAGCTTTGGTGATGAAGTTCTGCTCCGTGCACGTCAGACCTGCAGAGGCACAGAGGCGGGTCATCGGCTAAAAAGGTTCACCTGTACAGACGAGTTCAGGGGAGACACGACCCACCTGAGAGCCAGTACAGGACGGGACATCTGTCCGTCTCAGTCTTGGGAGGCAGGAACACGGCGAACTTCATTTTACAGCTGAGCTCGGTGCTGTGGAGCAGATACACACACAGCTGAAGATCAGCAGGTCAGTGAGCTGCAGGTGTGTGACGTCAGGCCTACCTGTCATGTTCAAACACCTTCTGGAAGCCACCAGCACACTTGTTGGAGGAGACTTGTGTGAGAGACATCTCCGATCTGAACAAACAAAACGTCATAATTATTATTGCACGTTATTAATACGACAGTTCAGCTTCTAAATCTATGGATGAATATGACGGAGACGCCTGGACAGCCGCGTGACGTCACCCGCCACGCGTTTGCAGAACGACACAAAGAAATGAGTCGAAACGGGAAAACAACGATTAATAAGTTCAAACAGCCCCAAACTCACTTTATAAGCACGTGAAAGTCCAAGCGGGTTGACGAGCGCGGTGCTTGGCGCGTGCGCGGATTAGCAAGTTAGGTTAGCTCGAGGCACGGAAGTTAGCGGGCGTTCACGCGCGTCTGCTCGACGCTAAAGCACGCGACGCCTGGTAGAAGCGCTAACAAACGCAACCCAGGCCGGATCTCGGCAAAGACCTGGTTCTGCAGAGACGCGTGTTCCGACCAGCGCTTCGCTAACGTCAGCGGCCACAGTCCAGCAACCTCAGCTGCCGGCGTCGTGACGTCAGCCCCCGTCTTTACGTGCAGACGGAATGTACACGTCCAGACGCTAGATGGCGCTGGAGCCACCGGGAAAACAGCACCGTTGTTGAAGTAGTTGCACGAAGTCGCATCTGAAACGACGACGGTTATTTCTAAGGGTGAAACGAGGACAAAGCTCAAAAGGAAGAAGGAGACGTTTAGGGACAAATCGAGATGTGACGTCACGTGTTCAGCCTCTGATGTCACAGGTTTGCTCTGCTTACACCTGCCTAACACAGGTGTGACCACGTAAATGGCCTGACGTTCCGGTCGTGAGGAAGTGGAGCCGCGATGCTGCGAGTTAAGAAAAACCCAAATAACTTGATCCGAGTGGAAGGAGTCCGGCGCTGAAGGAGCCGGGCAGCTCAAGGAAAGCTTGATGTTCAATAAGCCATTAGCCTCCTATTTATCTGTTTGTGTTGTGCTGGAGGTAACCATTGGCAACCACTTTTCAGAACAAAAGGCCCAGCTAGTGTGTGTGTGTGTGTGTGAGTGTATTTGCAGCGAGACGAGTAAAAGTGCAGAAATTAAGCGAGTGTCCTCGTCGTGGTCGTCGATTTCTCGCGGCCCACACAGACCAGAACATTCCTGCCTGTCATCCTGAATTAGACCGTGTCACATCCCAGCACAGATGCAGCAAAAAGTCCCTCACACACACTGGACGCCGTCCTCCCTGCTGTAAGTGCTCATGAGCTTTTGGGTCAAACAAGCGTATTGAAGCTCATAACAAACCCTGTTTACTGTAAAATGAGACTAAATGGCGTCTGCAGCGTCCCTGCTGCAGCTACAAGCCCTCCTCCGCCTCCGTCACGCTCCACACCGGTGAAGGCTTTGGAGGAAGCAGCAAGGAGGCTGCTCAGAGCTGGAGCCGAACCAGCAGCACCACATGCTCAGACTCACCGCTCAACTGCATTCGACAACCTTCCATTTCCAGCTTTTACTTCTAAGACCAGCGGCTGTTTGGGCTGAATGTGCTGAGAAGAGTTTACAGAACATGAATATCTGCAGTACAGAGCAGATTCCATTTCCTGGCCAGGGGTCAGAGGTCAGGTGCTTACCTGACCAGTAAGGGACCTCTACTCTGGAGAAATAAAAAGCCAGTAATTCTGACAGTAAGTCAGTCTGCTCCTGATTTTCTTTCTCGTCGTCAGGCTCCTACTAAGGGGACGTGGAGCGTTACCGTTACAGCCACGCTCTCGCATTAACCCTGGTGGGGCCTTCGAGGGGTCAAAACGACCCCACTGATAACTAGGGGGGGCTGAAAGCTAAAAACACACACAAGAGTTGGATCAATCAGCCTTCGTGGGTGTTACATCCAAGCAGTGAACGCGTGTGGGTTTATGATAACCAAGTTCATCCAACATCCACCTAGATGAAGCACGTTGTGACTCATTGTCTGCGGCTGTTTTATCCAACCCTTGTGTGGTTTTTGAGCTTTGACCCCTCGAAGGCTGCACAAGGGTTGAGGAGAGTTTCAGTGATGGCTGTGACAGCTGAGGCAGGAAAGAGACACAGACACTAACACCTGGGAAGTTAAAGCACTGCAGAAACACCATAATCTGACACGTGAAGACGTAAGTCAGTTCACAGTAACAGGCACTAAATGAGTACGAAGTCCTGAGGAGCGTGAAGGCACAGACACGCGTGTGGTGCAGCATCTCACACGGATGCAAACGTGGTGACCTACATACAGCAGAGAGGAGCGTCACACTGGAGCCTCCTCTTCTGTTAGCGCCTCACCTCCAATCGCTGGTTTTACATTTTATCACATGCTCAACTGGGGATTCGTTTCTAAATATTTTATTACGGTTTTGCCACCTAATATGTTGATTAACACACAACTGCTCTGAATTAAAAATGCTGAATTAGGTTTGGGAGATATTATCAACAGGAGAATGAATCCCAGCGAGAGGCTGCACAAGCACGTTCAGCGTCAGCAGGAGGTGGAGCCGCTGCTCTGTCCCATCGGCTCCTTACTGGGAACCTGTCGCAGTCATTACAACACAGACATCAGCTGACGCACACATGGCCTCATCGGTGCCTCTGACCTTTTCAGACCTTTTCCTGTGACCCATCCGCATTCAGCTGGTTTCTAACTGGAGGAAGAACAAAACGGCTCCAGATGGTGGATTTGGATTCAGCTGCAGAGCTGCTGGAGGCTGTGGATTAGGAATTTAGCCAAAGTACATGTTGACTGTAAATATGCGAATTATGAGCGAAGTCTGGGTCAAAGTGAGAAAAACACAAATATGGGAAAAATACGTCGGTTCCAACGTGTTCTTTACGTTGGTTCCAACGTGTTCCTTATGTCAGTTCCAACGTGTTCTTTACGTTGGTTCCAACGTGTTCCTTATGTCAGTTCCAACGTGTTCCTTATGTCGGTTCCAACGTGTTCCTTATGTCGGTTCCAACGTGTTCTTTACGTTCCAACGTGTTCCTTATGTCAGTTCCAACGTGTTCCTTATGTCGGTTCCAACGTGTTCCTTATGTCGGTTCCAACGTGTTCCTTATGTCGGTTCCAACGTGTTCCTTATGTCGGTTCCAACGTGTTCTTTACGTTCCAACGTGTTCCTTATGTCAGTTCCAACGTGTTCCTTATGTCGGTTCCAACGTGTTCTTTACGTTGGTTCCAACGTGTTCCTTATGTCGGTTCCAACGTGTTCTTTACGTTCCAACGTGTTCCTTATGTCGGTTCCAACGTGTTCTTTACGTTGGTTCCAACGTGTTCCTTATGTCAGTTACAACGTGTTCTTTACGTTCCAACGTGTTCCTTATGTCAGTTCCAACGTGTTCCTTATGTCGGTTCCAACGTGTTCCTTATGTCGGTTCCAACGTGTTCCTTATGTCGGTTCCAACGTGTTCCTTATGTCAGTTCCAACGTGTTCCTTATGTCGGTTCCAACGTGTTCTTTACGTTGGTTCCAACGTGTTCCTTATGTCAGTTCCAACGTGTTCCTTATGTCGGTGCCAACGTGTTAAGTGACGGTTCCAACGTGTTCTTTATGTCGGTTCCAACATGTTCCTTATGTCAGTTCCAACGTGTTCCTTATGTCGGTTCCAACGTGTTCCTTATGTCAGTTCCAACGTGTTCCTTATGTCAGTTCCAACGTGTTCCTTATGTCAGTTCCAACGTGTTCCTTATGTCGGTTCCAACGTGTTCCTTATGTCAGTTCCAACGTGTTCTTTACGTTGGTTCCAACGTGTTCCTTATGTCAGTTCCAACGTGTTCCTTATGTCAGTTCCAACGTGTTCCTTATGTCAGTTCCAACGTGTTCCTTATGTCAGTTCCAACGTGTTCCTTATGTCAGTTCCAACGTGTTCCTTATGTCGGTTCCAACGTGTTCCTTATGTCAGTTCCAACGTGTTCCTTATGTCAGTTCCAACGTGTTCCTTATGTCAGTTCCAACGTGTTCCTTATGTCAGTTCCAACGTGTTCCTTATGTCGGTTCCAACGTGTTCCTTATGTCAGTTCCAACGTGTTCCTTATGTCAGTTCCAACGTGTTCCTTATGTCAGTTCCAACGTGTTCTTTACGTTGGTTCCAACGTGTTCCTTATGTCAGTTCCAACGTGTTCCTTATGTCAGTTCCAACGTGTTCCTTATGTCAGTTCCAACGTGTTCCTTATGTCGGTTCCAACGTGTTCCTTATGTCAGTTCCAACGTGTTCCTTATGTCAGTTCCAACGTGTTCCTTATGTCAGTTCCAACGTGTTCCTTATGTCGGTTCCAACGTGTTCTTTACGTTGGTTCCAACGTGTTCCTTATGTTAGTTCCAACGTGTTCCTTATGTCGGTTCCAACGTGTTCTTTACGTTGGTTCCAACGTGTTCCTTATGTCGGTTCCAACGTGTTCCTTATGTCAGTTCCAACGTGTTCCTTATGTCAGTTCCAACGTGTTCCTTATGTCGGTTCCAACGTGTTCCTTATGTCAGTTCCAACGTGTTCCTTATGTCAGTTCCAACGTGTTCCTTATGTCGGTTCCAACGTGTTCTTTACGTTCCAACGTGTTCCTTATGTCAGTTCCAACGTGTTCCTTATGTCGGTTCCAACGTGTTCTTTACGTTCCAACGTGTTCCTTATGTCGGTTCCAACGTGTTCTTTACGTTGGTTCCAACGTGTTCCTTATGTCAGTTCCAACGTGTTCTTTACGTTCCAACGTGTTCCTTATGTCAGTTCCAACGTGTTCCTTATGTCGGTTCCAACGTGTTCCTTATGTCGGTTCCAACGTGTTCCTTATGTCGGTTCCAACGTGTTCCTTATGTCAGTTCCAACGTGTTCCTTATGTCGGTTCCAACGTGTTCTTTACGTTGGTTCCAACGTGTTCCTTATGTCAGTTCCAACGTGTTCCTTATGTCGGTGCCAACGTGTTAAGTGACGGTTCCAACGTGTTCTTTATGTCGGTTCCAACATGTTCCTTATGTCAGTTCCAACGTGTTCCTTATGTCAGTTCCAACGCGTTCCTTATGTCGGTTCCAACGTGTTCCTTATGTCAGTTCCAACGTGTTCCTTATGTCAGTTCCAACGTGTTCCTTATGTCAGTTCCAACGTGTTCTTTACGTTGGTTCCAACGTGTTCCTTATGTCAGTTCCAACGTGTTCCTTATGTCGGTTCCAACGTGTTCTTTACGTTGGTTCCAACGTGTTCCTTATGTCAGTTCCAACGTGTTCCTTATGTCAGTTCCAACGTGTTCCTTATGTCGGTTCCAACGTGTTCCTTATGTCAGTTCCAACGTGTTCCTTATGTCAGTTCCAACGTGTTCCTTATGTCAGTTCCAACGTGTTCCTTATGTCAGTTCCAACGTGTTCCTTATGTCAGTTCCAACGTGTTCCTTATGTCAGTTCCAACGTGTTCCTTATGTCAGTTCCAACGTGTTCTTTACGTTGGTTCCAACGTGTTCCTTATGTCGGTTCCAACGTGTTCCTTATGTCGGTTCCAACGTGTTCCTTATGTCAGTTCCAACGTGTTCCTTATGTCAGTTCCAACGTGTTCCTTATGTCGGTTCCAACGTGTTCCTTATGTCAGTTCCAACGTGTTCCTTATGTCAGTTCCAACGTGTTCCTTATGTCAGTTCCAACGTGTTCCTTATGTCAGTTCCAACGTGTTCTTTACGTTGGTTCCAACGTGTTCCTTATGTCAGTTCCAACGTGTTCCTTATGTCAGTTCCAACGTGTTCCTTATGTCAGTTCCAACGTGTTCCTTATGTCGGTTCCAACGTGTTCCTTATGTCAGTTCCAACGTGTTCCTTATGTCAGTTCCAACGTGTTCCTTATGTCGGTTCCAACGTGTTCTTTACGTTGGTTCCAACGTGTTCCTTATGTCGGTTCCAACGTGTTCCTTATGTCGGTTCCAACGTGTTCCTTATGTCAGTTCCAACGTGTTCCTTATGTCAGTTCCAACGTGTTCCTTATGTCGGTTCCAACGTGTTCCTTATGTCAGTTCCAACGTGTTCCTTATGTCAGTTCCAACGTGTTCCTTATGTCAGTTCCAACGTGTTCTTTACGTTGGTTCCAACGTGTTCCTTATGTCAGTTCCAACGTGTTCCTTATGTCAGTTCCAACGTGTTCCTTATGTCGGTTCCAACGTGTTCCTTATGTCAGTTCCAACGTGTTCCTTATGTCAGTTCCAACGTGTTCCTTATGTCGGTTCCAACGTGTTCTTTACGTTGGTTCCAACGTGTTCCTTATGTCAGTTCCAACGTGTTCCTTATGTCAGTTCCAACGTGTTCCTTATGTCGGTTCCAACGTGTTCTTTACGTTGGTTCCAACGTGTTCCTTATGTCAGTTCCAACGTGTTCCTTATGTCGGTTCCAACGTGTTCCTTATGTCGGTTCCAACGTGTTCCTTATGTCAGTTCCAACGTGTTCCTTATGTCAGTTCCAACGTGTTCCTTATGTCGGTTCCAACGTGTTCCTTATGTCGGTTCCAACGTGTTCCTTATGTCGGTTCCAACGTGTTCCTTATGTCGGTTCCAACGTGTTCCTTATGTCAGTTCCAACGTGTTCCTTATGTCAGTTCCAACGTGTTCTTTACGTTGGTTCCAACGTGTTCCTTATGTCGGTTCCAACGTGTTCCTTATGTCGGTTCCAACGTGTTCCTTATGTCAGTTCCAACGTGTTCCTTATGTCAGTTCCAACGTGTTCCTTATGTCGGTTCCAACGTGTTCCTTATGTCAGTTCCAACGTGTTCCTTATGTCAGTTCCAACGTGTTCCTTATGTCAGTTCCAACGTGTTCTTTACGTTGGTTCCAACGTGTTCCTTATGTCAGTTCCAACGTGTTCCTTATGTCAGTTCCAACGTGTTCCTTATGTCAGTTCCAACGTGTTCCTTATGTCGGTTCCAACGTGTTCCTTATGTCAGTTCCAACGTGTTCCTTATGTCGGTTCCAACGTGTTCTTTACGTTGGTTCCAACGTGTTCCTTATGTCGGTTCCAACGTGTTCCTTATGTCGGTTCCAACGTGTTCCTTATGTCAGTTCCAACGTGTTCCTTATGTCAGTTCCAACGTGTTCCTTATGTCGGTTCCAACGTGTTCCTTATGTCAGTTCCAACGTGTTCCTTATGTCAGTTCCAACGTGTTCCTTATGTCAGTTCCAACGTGTTCTTTACGTTGGTTCCAACGTGTTCCTTATGTCAGTTCCAACGTGTTCCTTATGTCAGTTCCAACGTGTTCCTTATGTCGGTTCCAACGTGTTCCTTATGTCAGTTCCAACGTGTTCCTTATGTCAGTTCCAACGTGTTCCTTATGTCGGTTCCAACGTGTTCTTTACGTTGGTTCCAACGTGTTCCTTATGTCAGTTCCAACGTGTTCCTTATGTCAGTTCCAACGTGTTCCTTATGTCGGTTCCAACGTGTTCTTTACGTTGGTTCCAACGTGTTCCTTATGTCAGTTCCAACGTGTTCCTTATGTCGGTTCCAACGTGTTCCTTATGTCGGTTCCAACGTGTTCCTTATGTCAGTTCCAACGTGTTCCTTATGTCAGTTCCAACGTGTTCCTTATGTCGGTTCCAACGTGTTCCTTATGTCGGTTCCAACGTGTTCCTTATGTCAGTTCCAACGTGTTCCTTATGTCGGTTCCAACGTGTTCTTTACGTTGGTTCCAACGTGTTCCTTATGTCGGTTCCAACGTGTTCCTTATGTGTCAGTTGTGTGTGTTATGTGTCTGACGCGTTCCTTATGTTGGTTCTACTCATGTGCTTCAGCCAGTCGCTGTCAGTCAGGAGATGCTGTTGCCATAGCAGCCAGAACAGCCAGAACAGGCGCTGACCCACAGCACCACATGCGTCGCTTGTTACGTGAACACGGTGCATTGTGGGATTTGCTGGATTGACAGCTCACTCTGTGGCTCCGAGCGGCTCCGTCTGTCACTGCAACAGGAGGGAATAAAGACGTATTACAGCTTTAATTCTGGGAGCATCCTACCCGGTTCTGTCCGGTGCTCAGCGATGCCTGTGAACGTCACACGCTGAGCTCATCAGATCCCACTGCTGGTTCTGTGCGACAGCAACTTATATCATATCATATATATATCAGTCGCAGTGAAGATGTTCACAGCTCAGTTTGGTTCTGCTGCCAAAGATGGAAGCCATGCTGTGAATGAATCTGATGAGATGACTCGGTGACTCGCTGGGTTGTCCCGCTTGGATTCTGCTGAGGGAGACTGGCTCAACCTCCAGGCGCCAGGTGACGCTAGGCCACGTCTCTGCTAACCTGCCCCCCGGGTTCTGTCTAGAGCTGCTCTGGCTCCCGTCAGCGCAGTGAAGCTTGATGCTGATTTCATTAGGAATCTGCGAAAGCAGCCTTGATGAAGAGCGTTTCTGCTGAAACAGGTGGAGGCGGATGTTGAAACCAAACACAGATGCTGATTCTGTTTTTTCTCTCGTCAGGCTAATGATCAGCTTCTACACTGTGCTGTCGAGTCGTCCAGTGATTCTTTACAGTGATGTGAGAAACGAGCCTCGTTGGGCTGTAAGTCCTGAGACGCCGCCTTTATTCCCTGGGTCCTATTACTGAAGCCAAATCTCCCAGCGGTGGAACCTACTCAGCTCCGCTGCTCCCTGACATTATTATTATTAAAACTCTGCGTCTGCCTTCAAATTTCCCAAATGCTTTGCCTCATTACAGCCATGATTTATTACGTTTAGGATCAGCCGTGGATAAAACTGGTCACAGCATCTTTGGTTTTCAGGAGTCAAACTGGAGGTAAAGACAACAGATGGAGTTTGAACTAAGCGATTACACAATAGTTGAAGCTCTGTTCAGTTCGGTCTCCAGTCAGCGGGTCTGTCATCGGGTTCAGCTGGCGTCTCATACGAGAACAACGCTGATACTAACGATACGTCGTCTGATCTGTGTGTGAACGGAGGCTTCACAGCCCGATGAGCCACATCTGGAGGCAGAGCTCAGCCAGAAACCTCTGGACGGTGACGGAGCTGACGACAGGGAACTTCCAGCTTCTTCGTTCGGTCGTCTACAGCCAAGTACACGAGTCCCTGCTGCTCAGAGCACTTCCCCCGTAGAGAAGAGTGAGACACCTCATCACCTAATGTACCTAATGAATCCTTTAGCCACTGCAATGAGAAGCTTTACATCCTACAACCAAACACATTTCATACAATGCAGTAAAAGCTCAAATCTGCCTTGAGTTGAATTTCCTCAACACAAGGTTGTAAATTGTGAAGGTTTTCCACCGTCTCCAATCGATTACGTCAGAAAATGTCCCATGTGGAAACGTGGCTTCAGACCTTTGATTTTATCTGTTGACGCTGGATTTGAAAGCCTGTCTTTAAAGCTGCGCGAGTCTGGGCCTCAGGTCGGGAATTCCAGGTGTTTCAAGGCTGCTCGGACGGACTCGCTGATTTACAGCGCGGCACTCAGCTAATTTCCATTCTCATCTGTGAACGCTCACACAGACACACTATCAATATGCCAGCACAATTACTACGGCCAATAAAACCACCCAGGCACAAACGCAATTAAACAATACGCTGGATTCCACGGGAGGAAGAAAGAAGAACCAGATGAAGTGAAGTCCAATTGCTCAGCCGGAGAGAAACAATAAAACAGAATAAAAGGCTCCAGGTGTTTCTCCTTCAGCACCGGCTCCGTTATTTCTGCTTCAAGTCACTGGTTGAGCGTGAACCACGGGGTTTCAGGCATTAATGAGCCGACTGGAACCACGGACCTGCAGGTACCGACTCCTCTGCTCAGACGGGAACCGGGTCGACGCCAGTGTTGACACATCAACGGCTTGGTTCTGACTGACAGCTCTAATTGGCTGACATTTCAGAGTGAAGGACATTCAATCAAAACGGTTGAATCATAAGGTAATAAATGGGCTTCTATTAGAAACAGTTACATAATGAGAACAACAACCTCTCCGGCCTCGTCCTGCTCCAGCGCTGAGGCACAAATAAATGAGACTCGGGTTGTGTCATAAAATCCAACAACATTTATGTGACAAAAAGCACTTTTCACTAAAACGGTTCTGCCTGCAGCAAAGAGCGTGATCTACAGACAGCAGGACCAGGACACGGTTCTGACGCGGAGCTCGGGCCGGTTGACTGAACCAAAACCAAAAGAAAACAAGCAAACATTTATGTGGACTGAGAAAAGTCAATGACACAGATCAAATGCTCGTTCAGTCTACGAGCTGCGTTCAGGGACAGCACAGGCGGTGGGACGTGTCTCAACGAACCAGGGACTTGTTTCACAAATAAAGTTTGGATGAGATGGTTTTTGTCACTTCAGAACAGTAACTGACTTGTTTGCATGTCTGATCGCTGTACACTGTCACCGCTGTTAAAGAGCTGGAGGCTGAAAACCTTCCTGAGCAGCGAACATCAGACCAGCAGTCAGACGGTGGATGTTCTGTGCTGATGTGAGTTTTGTTTCATCTGCTCTGTAACGGACCAACAGCATCTTCATCTCTGTCCTCTCGCTGCTGCAGGCTCTAAATATTTATTCACTTCTCTGATGATCTTCAGCCCATTTTCGTGTGTTTCCACAGTTTTCTAGCTTTCTATGATTAGCAGCTGAACAGAACCACTCCACAAACGTCAGATCCAGCGTGAGCGTGTCTGAGCTGAGACTCACCAGGAACAGCCCCGATGACCTTCGTCATTTTCCTGAGATCTCGCCGCCAGGGAAACCAAACGGTCGACGCTAAACACACCTCCAGCGTTAAACACGGAGTTCAACTGTCGACCGAGGCCGCGCTGGAATGTGGGCCGTGAACCGTGAGAGACGCTCTGGGAGTAATTACCCTCCTGTCTGAGGGAGCGAGGAGGCGCGAGGAGCCTCCCACCGTTCCAGCCACACTCCAGACTTCACGGTTAATCTGAAGCCTTTGATAGAACAGGCTGGCGTCTGGATCCTGGACTTGAACGCTGCCACAGCTGCTCTGTCCAGAGGTCGTGACCTCGATCAGCAGGTCAGCAAACGCCGCTGAGCTCGTTCCACTGGTTGCTGCCTCGTATGTGACGACTCGCTTCAGTTAAAACTAGAAGTGAGAAGATGACGCTAACACACGAGTTGAACGTGTTTCCTGTGTCTTTATCAACTGAATCAACACCTTCAGGTTTTTCTCATCACCTGAGTTCAACCGTCATCGCCGCAGTAAATTATTCATCCTAATCTGACGCCGGTTAACAGCAACAGCAGCTGTGCTATTTACATTAATATTTCATTTACTGCTCTAGAAGTCAACGCCTCGTTTATTTTAATTAGCAGAACATGAATAGTTGCATCTTTTGGGTTTTATTTTTGATGCTCGGTTCTCAGTGACGTGAGGACAAAAAAACCACACGAACCAAAGTCGTTTGCGTCGATCAGAGAAGACAAACGTGTGACGTGTGAGGGAGTCACACAGAGGAAGCAGCAGCTGAAGAGATATTCTCCCAGAAATAAAACACAAACATCAGATGGGTTGTGAGGGTCGTCAGTGTGGTGAGAAGGATTAACTCACACTCAGCCAACGAACTGAGCTGAACCCTGAACTCTGACCTTCCCAGTTTCTCTATTCCTCTTCCTCCTGACGCTGCTACAGTACAATAAGAAAATACAACACGTGTGTTGAATCAGGCTCCTCCTGCTTCTGATCCAGCCTCTTTGGAGCTTCTCTCCTTGAGCATCAACAACGCTTCCTCTTGTTGAGTAAAGACTCCCCACCAAGCTGTGGAGTCAAAGTCAGACCTTTGAAACTGCCTGACAACCTTCTCCTGCTGTTCACACACCGGATGCAAAGGTTCTGTTTTTGTCAAATGTTGATGAATAGAAAAGTGACGGAGAGGCAGCGTGTGGCTGCGATCCAGGGAGAACGAGAGCTGCTGATTTAAGAGGAGAGAACAGGCACAATGAGCGAGAGAGAGGACGAGAGGCACTCGCGAGAGAGAGAGAGCCAATGCAGCGCGAGGGCGAGAGAGCCTGGAAGCAGACAGGAGAGAGAGGGAGCAGCGGAGATCCCAGTGCCGGAGCAGCAGAGGGAGACGCTGCATGTGAAAGGCAGCGCGATGGGGGGAAGCTGCTGAGCAACTTAACACAACACCCGGAGCCTCGTCTCCGCTTTCTGTGGAGGGATGAAGCTTTTCAAACCCGAGGAGTCGTGGAGGTGAGGGAGCACCGAGCCTGATTTCCAGAGTGACTGACGTTCATCATTCCAGCAGGAGGAGCAGGGAAAGTCAGCGGAACATTTAAGACAATGGACAAGGAGTAAACACGAAGGACGTTTTCACTGCGAGCCAGGACTTTATGTAAGTGAGGAGCCAAAGTTAGCGATGCACTTGTCAGATGTCGTCATGCTCCTCATCCATCTCCAGCAGCTGCTGACACTCAGGTGCAGAGATGAGACGAGACGCGAAGGTTTCCTCATTCGAGATTCGGCGTCGCTCAGGGTGAGCGAACCTTCAGAGACTCACTGGTGTCAAACTCAAACTCAATGAAGCCTCAGACATCAGAGGTTCATTCTTGTATCGTTGCTCCTTAAAAATCAAAGACTGGAGTTAGAAGAGACCAGCATGTAAAATTGGTATCCAGACTTCAAGCATGAGGAACCTGCGTGTGGCACCGCTTCACACGGATTCTAACATCAGAAGATTCTTTTCTTCCCAACTGGAACGCACTGTTTTCCGTTTGCTTTTCCGGGATTCAGTGATGCCGTGAAAGCGAGTAGTTCATTTCTCCCCCCTCAGCGTTGGCTTTGACATCAAGCAGCTGTTCTTGCAGCGTCTGTTTCTGTTTCCTGATCATCAAGCTGTTCCTCTGGGAAAAGGAGCAAATATGTGACAGCCCTGAACGACAGCTGCCTGTTGAGGATCAGCCATGTTCTGTTCACATGGCGACGTGAATAAGTAATGACCAGACGTTCCTCCCACCCGTGTTCCAGGCAGCAGACCTGAGCCGCTCCTGGTCCCACACTATGACCCAGTTTGGTGTCAACGTGTCAGAGCTGATGTCCAACCCCTGGCAAACACGTGGATCCGAGGAAAGCACCGTCCGAATCAATGGCAGCATGGCCCTGGGCTGTCGGAACGGCGTCGATGCTCAGCTGGGGAACTGGTCTTACCGTAACGCCGTGGGAGTTCATGAGGAGGGGATTTACGGATCCCAGTGTCCGGGCCAGGAGATGGGGAAGAACTGGGCGGCGCTGCTGATCTTGGTCGTCATCGCTGTCACAGTGACGGGCAACATCCTGGTGATCCTGGCGGTGTCTCTGGAGAAGAAGCTGCAGAACGCCACCAACTATTTCTTGATGTCACTGGCGGTCGCTGACATGCTCCTAGGCATCTTGGTGATGCCGGTTTCCATGGTGACCATCCTCTACGGTAAGTGATGAGTGACACTGCGAATGGGCTTGGAGAAGCTGACATTTGGAGCGTTGCTGACTCTCTTCCAGGCTCAGAGGATGAAAGGTCTTAGTGACAGGATGAGGAGCAGACGCCTCGCGGCTCCTGAGTCGGTGGAGCTGTGTAAACGCTCGTGGTAGGAGTCAGATGTCAGACAGCAGTGATGGAGGCTTTGTGTTGCTGACTCAAAGCAAAGAGGAAGCGAAAGCAGCCCGCGGCTCTGCTTCTGTTCAGATCAGATCAGATCTAGAAACGTAAAAACGTCACCTGTAAAAACACCAGAGGCAAACAGCGGCTCCCTGACCCGTCCACCGGTTCCAGACCAGCGCCAGGTCGTCCTCATTTAGCTCCTTTCAGAGTGTGAATTATTGACTGTGCTGGTTTTCACGGTTCTCAACCTGTAGACTCGATGTCCCTCCCAGCACACGAGGATCTTCGCTGTGTATTTACCACTCGACTAACCACTACAAACTAAACAAGTCTCCACTGGTTTACAGTTGAGCTTTGACCCAGTTCCAATTGTGACTTGGCCTTTTGCAGAACCAGCCTCTTCTGTCTTTCTGATTCTCTGACTGTTGAATCAGCTGAAAAGCTGCTGACGGGACCCACTAATGTCAAGAGTGAAGGAAGCAGAGCAGTGGAGCGTCAGCTGGTCCCAGGCTCCAGGACGAGAGTCGCTTCAAAGCCAGTTGTCGCTTGAATGGAGGAGAAACGTGGTCACGGGCAGGTCCTGTGTCCTGCTGCGCGTATGAGACGTAGTGAAGCAGTGATCTGGGTCAAACTGCAGCAATCATGACGTCCACGGCAGCACAGCTCTGTACAGAACCTCTTGATGAGCCGTCCGGTGATCTCTGTGGTGCCTGGAGCCGGTTCCTCCAGAACCTGTGGCTCCGCTGCCCGTCTCCTTCAGGTGCAGATGATTAATGCTCGTCTCTGTGAGCTTCAGGAAGCTGCTTCCTCCTCGCCCTCATTTACTCTGTTTATCCCACCACACACACACCTTCTCTTCTGTGTAAATGTCACGACTCACTGCTCACATAAGAAGCTTTCAGCTCTAAGTAGCAAATTCATTTGCATGAGAACAAGCGCAGTAAATTAGTCAGAAGGAAGAGAAGCTTCCAAAAAACAACCTGCGATGCTTATTACTCTGCTTTCCCGCTCTTTAATGAGAAGACAAAAGAAGTCATTAGCCCAACATAAACACACACATTGCAATTATCTCCTGGTGCTGTTCCACTGATTCGTTTAGTGACTCGGAGAGAAACTGCAGCACGGAGTCAGGATGAGCGGCAGCAGCGGAGGGAGACGGCACGCTAAGGGTTATGGGTAAAATTAGGAGGAGAGGCTGTGGTGGTATCACGGAGGAGTTAGAGTGTTCGAATGGATCAAACCACTGATATCAGACAAGAGCAGGCCGGTGAAGGCTGGTAAAGGCTGGTGAAGGTTGGTAAAGGCTGAGTGAAGGCTGGTAAAGGCTGGCGAAGGCTGGTAAAGGCTGGTGAAGGCTGGTAAAGGCTGGTGAAGGCTGGTAAAGGCTGGTGAAGGCTGGTGAAGGCTGGCGAAGGCTGGTAAAGGCTGGTGAAGGCTGGTAAAGGCTGGTAAAGACTAGTAAAGGCTGGTGAAGGCTGGTGAAGGTTGGTGAAGGCTGGTGAAGGCTGGTAAAGGCTGGTGAAGGCTGGTAAAGGCTGGTGAAGGCTGGTGAAGGCTGGCGAAGGCTGGTAAAGGCTGGTGAAGGCTGGTAAAGGCTGGTAAAGACTAGTAAAGGCTGGTGAAGGCTGGTGAAGGTTGGTGAAGGCTGGTAAAGACTAGTAAAGGCTGGTAAAGACTAGTAAAGGTTGGTAAAGGCTGGTGAAGGCTGGCGAAGGCTGGTGAAGGCTGGTAAAGGCTGGTAAAGACTAGTAAAGGCTGGTAAAGGCTGGTGAAGGTTGGTGAAGGCTGGTAAAGACTAGTAAAGGCTGGTAAAGGCTGGTGAAGGTTGGTAAAGGCTGAGTGAAGGCTGGTAAAGGCTGGTAAAGGCTGGTAAAGACTAGTAAAGGCTGGTAAAGGCTGGTGAAGGTTGGTGAAGGCTGGTAAAGACTAGTAAAGGTTGGTAAAGGCTGGTGAAGGTTGGTGAAGGCTGGTGAAGGCTGGTAAAGACTAGTAAAGGCTGGTAAAGACTAGTAAAGGTTGGTAAAGGCTGGTGAAGGCTGGTAAAGACTAGTAAAGGCTGGTAAAGACTAGTAAAGGTTGGTAAAGACTAGTAAAGGTTGGTAAAGGCTGGTGAAGGTTGGTGAAGGCTAGTAAAGACTAGTAAAGGCTGGTAAAGACTAGTAAAGGTTGGTAAAGGCTGGTGAAGGCTGGTAAAGACTAGTAAAGGCTGGTAAAGACTAGTAAAGGTTGGTAAAGGCTGGTGAAGGCTGGTAAAGACTAGTAAAGGCTGGTAAAGACTAGTAAAGGTTGGTAAAGGCTGGTAAAGACTAGTAAAGGTTGGTAAAGGCTGGTGAAGGTTGGTGAAGGCTAGTAAAGACTAGTAAAGGCTGGTAAAGACTAGTAAAGGTTGGTAAAGGCTGGTGAAGGCTGGTGAAGGCTGGTAAAGACTAGTAAAGGTTGGTAAAGGTTGGTAAAGGTTGGTGAAGGCTGGCGAAGGCTGAGTGAAGGTTGGTAAAGGCTGAGTGAAGGTTGGTAAAGGCTGGTAAAGGCTGAGTGAAGGTTGGTAAAGGCTGGTGAAGGCTGGTGAAGGCTGGTAAAGACTAGTAAAGGCTGGTAAAGACTAGTAAAGGTTGGTAAAGGCTGGTGAAGGCTGGTGAAGGCTGGTAAAGACTAGTAAAGGCTGGTAAAGACTAGTAAAGGTTGGTAAAGGTTGGTAAAGGTTGGTGAAGGCTGGCGAAGGCTGAGTGAAGGTTGGTAAAGGCTGAGTGAAGGTTGGTAAAGGCTGGTAAAGGCTGAGTGAAGGTTGGTAAAGGCTGGTAAAGGCTGAGTGAAGGTTGGTAAAGGCTGGTAAAGGCTGGTAAAGGCTGAGTGAAGGCTGGTGAAGGCTGGTAAAGGTTGGGGCAGGTAGTACCTGCTCACGTGTCCAGTGCTGCTGAGGACTCTGAGATCCTGCTTTTTGGCTTTTCACGTCTCCATTCGCTGCCCTCAGAACATTTAGGCTCAGTCATTTCAGCTTGAAGGGGCTGGTGAATGCTTGGAGCAACCGCACTGAAAGACGGGAGTCGCTACCCACAGTTGCGTTTCTGCCAGCTGCTGGTTTGGCCTGTTTGTCTTGTTGAGCCTCTGGCAGACGTCCAGCGATCATCTGTTTGGCTAAAACAAACATTTCTAGCATCCTGGGAAATTTGGAATTAACCCTGCACCGTAGCTGCTCCACACACAACATATTGTGAACCCACTGTGTGGGTTTCTGTGCTGTCTGTGTGTCTTGACTGAGCTTTTACTTTGAAATGCAGCTCAGCGTTTTATTTTGGTGTTTTCTGCATGTATTTTTTGCTGTTGATTAAATTCAGATGTCAGCACTGTCCAGGATCTGAACCCATAAACAACTGACACAAGCCCAGGCTTAAACCATTCAACCTGGGGACAGGTGACAGGAGCAGCATTTGGTTCTTCTGTCGATCCATGGTGACACATCTGGTTTCTTATAATTCGCTGGTTGGTGTCACATGAAAGATGTCGAAGCCTCCACATGTTGTCAGACGCAGGGAAGCTGTGGTGTCTGCAGCAACTAATGTGCTCTGAAGCTTATGTAGCATGAGAGGACTCGTCCAGGTTCAGCGTCTCTTTGGTCACCAGAGGCAACGCTGACAGTGGGAACAGACTGGGTTCTGGGTCCACCACTGGTCTCAGAATCTCAGTGAGTTGGTTTCTCCTTCCTGTGCATATCCCAGCATCCATCTCTTCTGTCTTCCTCTCTGTCTCCCCTCCTCTAATGCTGCATTACTTAAAGGATTAAACTGTGTCTTCTCAGGATTCCTCCATGATTCACTCTCCAGCTAAATCCACATCTCTTAAAGTGCTTCCTTTAAATCCCAAGCAAACGAATCGTCTGATACGAAGCCAAACACAGGCCTCGGTTTCTGTTTACGCTGTGTCTGTGTTTGGCTGCTGACACTTACAGCCACTAAACAATACATCAATCTATCTATACAGTATCTATGTCTAAATCTATATCTACGTCTACATCTACATTTATATCTGTATCTATATCTTAATCTACATCTAAATCTATATTTATATCTAAATCTATATCTACATTTACGTCTACATTTATATCTATATCTATATCTGAATCTACATCTAAATCTATATTTATATCTAAATCTATATCTTAATCTATATCTTAATCTATAGCTAAATCTATATCTACATTTACGTCTACATTTATATCTAAATCTATATCTACATTTACGTCTACATTTATATCTATATCTATATCTTAATCTACATCTAAATCTATATTTATATCTATATCTATATCTTAATCTACATCTAAATCTACATTTATATCTAAATCTATATCTACATTTATGTCTACATTTATATCTATATCTATATCTTAATCTACATCTAAATCTATATTTATATCTATATCTATATCTTAATCTACATCTAAATCTACATTTATATCTAAATCTATATCTACATTTATGTCTACATTTATATCTATATCTATATCTTAATCTACATCTAAATCTATATTTATATCTAAATCTATATCTACATCTATATCTTAATCTATAGCTAAATCTATATCTACATTTACGTCTACATTTATATCTAAATCTATATCTACATTTACGTCTACATTTATATCTATATCTATATCTTAATCTACATCTAAATCTATATTTATATCTATATCTATATCTTAATCTACATCTAAATCTACATTTATATCTAAATCTATATCTACATTTACGTCTACATTTATATCTAAATCTATATCTACATTTACGTCTACATTTATATCTATATCTATATCTTAATCTACATTTATATCTAAATCTATATCTTAATCTACATGGTAAATGGTCTGCATTTGTAAAGCGCTTTTCTACCTATCGGTACTCAAAGCGCTTTGACACTGCGTCACATTCACCCATACTGGTGGCAGAGCTGCTATGCAGCTTAAGCTGACACACCGGGGGCAACTTAGGGTTCAGTGTCTTGCCCAGGGACACTTCAGCAAATGACTGGGGGAAGCCAGGAATCGAACCACCAATCCTACGATCAGTGGGCGACAGCTCTACCTCTGAGCCACTGCCGCCCCAAATGTCTAAATCTATATCTTAATCTATATCTACATTTACGTCTACATCTATATCTACATCTATATTTACGTCTATATCTACATCTATATTTACGTCTATATCTACATCTATATTTACATCTATATCTACATCTACGTCTATATCTACATCTATATCTACATCTATATTTACGTCTATATCTACATCTATATCTACATCTATATTTACATCTATATCTACATCTACGTCTATATCTACATCTATATCTACATCTATATTTACGTCTATATCTACATCTATATCTACATCTATATTTACATCTATATCTACATCTATATCTACATCTATATTTACATCTATATCTACATCTATATCTACATCTATATTTACATCTATATCTACATCTATATCTACATCTATATTTACTCTATATCTACATCTATATTTACGTCTATATTTATATCTACATCTATATCTACATCTATATCTACATCTATATTTACGTCTATATCTACATCTATATCTACATCTATATTTACATCTATATCTACATCTATATCTACATCTATATTTACATCTATATCTACATCTATATCTACATCTATATTTACTCTATATCTACATCTATATTTACGTCTATATTTATATCTACATCTATATCTACATCTATATCTACATCTATATTTACGTCTATATTTATATCTACATCTACATCTATATTTACATCTATATCTATATCTACGGCGGCACGGTGGTGTGGTGGTTAGCGCTGTCGCCTCACAGCAAGAAGGTCCCGGGTTTGATTCCCGGAGGCGACCGGGGGCTTTTCTGTGTGGAGTTTGCATGTTCTCCCCGTGTCTGCGTGGGTTTTCTCCGGGGTCTCCGGTTTCCTCCCACAGTCAAAAGACATGCAGTTAGGTCAATTGGTTGGATGCGTAAATTGCCCATAGGTGTGAGTGTGTGTATGACTGTGATTCTGTGTGTCTATATATGTGGCCCTGCGATGGACTGGCGATCTGTCCAGGGTGTACCCTGCCTCTCGCCCAAAGCCAGCTGGGATAGGCTCCAGCACGCCCGCGACCCCTTCGGGGAAAAAGCGGAAGAAGATGGATGGATCTATATCTATATAATTCCTCCTGCTGCTGTGTTTTAGTTTGTCCTACTTCTGCTTATTCACAGCTTCATCCTTCAATAAAGCCTTTTGTTTTGAAAGGCTGCTCGAACTGAAGGTCTCACATCACCACAGACCTCAGACCATCTCCACATGATAACAGCTTCTGGACATGAGCTGCTGTTACCCTGAGAAGTAGGACAGTGGTGACAGTCTTACACAACAGAGAAGACTCCCCAGCAAAAATACCCGTTAATGCCTCTTTTGATAGAAGAAGGGACGTAGGCTGAACGAGAGGAGACAGAAATGGAAACAATGTGCTCAACTACATGAGATACAGGAGATTTTTCAGTGTGTGTCTCTGAGCTGCAGACTGAACAGAAAAGCAGACACCAGGCTCCGCTGGACAGAGGTGAAGGCAGAGGGAGGCAGGATGCATCAGGAGCAGGGTTCCTGAAGGTGTGTCTGATGCTAGATCTGCCCAGATGCCCATAGTTGGATAATTGGACGTCTTGTGGTTCAGCCTGTGGGAAGCCTTTCTGTGACTGGACTCTCCTGTGAGGCTGAAGCTTATTCCATGTTTATTCCAGGATGACGCTGCGACACCGGTTCGTCCCTCAGCGTCTGCATTAGGTTTCTGTCAGTTCTGCTCCTTCCTGTAAGCATCACTGATAATTACAATCATAATTATGCTGAGAGAAGGATCCAGGCGTGTTTTTTCTGCATTTTGCCTTCTTAGTGTTCTTCACGTTGCTGAGGATCAACTTGACAGTTGTGTGTGTTTGCCTGAAAACAGAGGTCAGTTGAAGTCTGCTTGTTTTTTAATTGGTTCTCGTTAATGAGCTAATTAACGCTGCGTGAGGCATCGCTGAACTCGTTGTTCAGTGTTTATCAGCTACTGTAGTTGTGTCGTGGGTTGATCGCGGTGCATCAGAACTCGAGCGGCTTCATTGTCGGCACATTGTCAGAACCTTCAACGAGAGAAGAGAAATTTACAACGAGGCTTTAAAGGAACATGCGGCGACTCCTCACACACACTTGTTTTCATGTACACATTTCCTCCAGCCTGTAACATCTAGGCTCCACGTGTGGGTGAGGGATCTGGATGTGGAGGAGGAGCAGGTGGTTCGGATCTGGAGAATGTTCCAGATCACGTTGTCGCTCTCACGCTTCCTGTTTTAAGGCTGGGCTTTTTTCTTTAGTCTTGGCTCCACATCAGATGACAATAACGAAGATGATCATGATCCACGATGCTCGGCATAATTTACATTCAACTGACACAGCAACAGTGAAAAGCACGAAGGTTATTGGATGTTGCTGTTCCTCGTTTAGAAACAGCTGAGGCCTCTCAGCCAACAGGAACACGATGCCTCATTCCACCGTGTAAATCTGAAGCTAAAGCTGATTTACATTCATTTACATTTGTGTCAAAACACTACTTAAATTTTAAATTAGGTGCCAAAATAAGAACTGCTTGTGTCTCCCTGATGGCTCCCACTATGTCTGGATATGTGTATCTGGCACAAGACCCTGGGGCAGAACCAGAACCTGCTGGAGGGACTAGACATCTGGGCCCAAATCCCGTCGGGGCAATGGTTCAGTCAGAACTGAAAGTAGCCGATCGGTGAGTGAGTTCGGTTTGACTTGGTGACGTCAGTGCATCTCTGCTCGGTTCTATGCTGAACTGTTCCATGTTGAAAGAAAGAAATACAAAGCTCCTGCAGCTCCGCGCGGGACCGGTTGTTTTCTGTCATTCGACTGAGTCCTGCCACAGTTTATGCCAGCAGCTTTTTAAATGTTCAGCTTCTCAGAGTTCCTCTGCAGCTCATGCGTGAAAGCAAATCACATTAATGCTAGAGTTTTATTTTAAAGAGCAGAAGATCAGCGTAGTGTCTAAGCTCAGCGTTGCTAGACCCACGCTACGGCTTTGGAGCTAAACGCCTCCGTCAGCCAGTCGAGTAGCAGCTTCTAATGTGTAACAGTCATATAAGGATCCAGGTTTGGGTAAAAGCTTATCCTGAGAAAGGCAGGAACAGATGCTGTGTGTTCATCCCTGAGTCCATCTGTGTGCTGAGATATCAAAATGTCAAGTCCTTGAGAAAAACGTCTCTGGAACTTTTAAGTTTCTTCAGAAAAAAAAGGGACTGGACAAGGAGCTGTCCGTGGTGCTGACTGAAGGCAAAGTCACACATGGCCCCATTATTCCAGCGACCAATCAGACGTCAGGAGGCGACTGCAGCCGTGTGGCCTGGTCTCCACAATGATGCAGCAAGCGGCATTCCCACCGACGACGCTGAAGCCTGGAAACGGTCCCGCTTTGGTTCATTTAGGAGCAAAGTTGTGTTTTACAATGTTTATTTAAATGATTCTGTTTATTCACGTAGAATCTGATCTACCAGCGTCTACCTCTGGTTCACTGGCTCGTCTGTGATCAACGTGTTTCCTCCCTCACTACTTCCTGTTGTGGTGCAACAATAGACGTTTCCCTCAGTTTATTTGCATGTAAATGATTCTGCCTGAATGTCGAGCACGACCGAGCTAAAAATATCCACATCTGTCCAGACACCAGCAGCAGCATCTTTGCCTTAAACCACTTGAAATCACCTCGTCTGTTCTGAAACTGACGTTATTAGCTCAGACTTGAGGGACGATCTGAGTCGTTTCAGGACGTCATGATGTGCTGACGGGAGCAGAAGATGCTGCCAGAACAAACGAAAGGAAACAAATAAGACAGATGTTAAACAAGCTCAGCATCACTGTGACACTTTTTTGGCAGCTTTTTGCTGATTTCTGTTGTCATTGTCGTTTCCTCTGGCGATAAGCTTCGCAGAGAAAGAGCTGATTACTGCACCTGACATGTGGAACAGCTTCACCAGGATCTTGATGAGTTTCTGTCATTTACCTCCAGTGGTTGAAACAGGACGAGTCACAGCAAGCCTCTGAGCAGGTGACGTGACTCCTGAGAGACGCCCAGCGATGAGTGAAGGTGAAACGGTTTTGTCTTCCTGCCGGACGTGGGTGGAAACGTTCATCAGAGGAGCTTGTGGCTCCCGTGGTGATGTCAGTGTCTGATTCCAGTCATCAGAGCTGTGAACTCTGTCCTCACACTCTTAGGTTCACATCGATAAGTGGGACCGGAGGCCGTGGACGCAGCCACAGCGTCGCAGACACATTTTAAGTCACGTTAGAATTCATCGGCATCATCACACAAAGTTTTGCTTGAGGCCTCGTTAGACTGTTTTTACTCTGACGTGTTTGAGGAGGAGACAGACTTTCACCTGTTTCCTCTCTCTCTGTCCCGTCCATCTCTTTCCAACATGTTCATCTGTCCGTCTATTCCAACATTTAAGAGTTTAATCACTTGTGTTCTTTCTTCCTTCATCATCTCGTTTGGATCGTGAGTGTTTTCCACCTGGACGCGAAGCCACAGAGGAGATCATCTGCCTTCGCTCTCGTCACCTCAGGAGGCCGACCTCACTCAAAACGAACACAATCCACTTATTTTATCACCACAAACAGCCTCAGATGCTTCCCGCCCAGCTGAGGCGGCTGTGGACGGGATGGAACAATTAGAAATTAGATCTACAGCTGAGCATCTTCCACCTTAAAGCAAAGCTGAGCCAGCAGTAAATATGAGAACGGCAGCGTCCTGGGTCCCGTCACTGCTTCGGCGCAGTTCCAGGTGTAGAGGGCAGTAACGTCTGCACACTGGGGCAGGGAGTGAAGCCATTAAGCAGATCAGTGAAGCCGGAACCGTGCTGTAACACACCTCCCTCCTCTTTCATCCATCCGCCGCTCGGCCTCCTGGGAGCTCATTTTCCCACTTTCCATTTCCACCCTAACAATTGCTTTCACATTTCTTTGCTTTCGAAAGCGTGCACATGAACTCCGGCTCTGAACAGGAAGGACTGAACGGACGGGGTCTGGGGAACCGGCCAGAACACATTGCCTGATCCTGTTTCACCAGTTTGGGTTCGGCCCAGTCCTCACATGATTAGATGATTGTCCTGGTTACGTTTCCCAAGCGGAGGCTGAACGGAAACATTTCTGTAAAGCAGAGATTCATACATGGAAGCAGGGTGAGAGCGATGGCATCAGAGCAGGTGGATGAAATGAAAAGCAAAGAGAATAAAAACTGGGATAGCAGTGTGTCGGTGACCATGGTGACACAGATGAGTCACCGCCACCCAAATAATGAAAGCGTCAGGTCGTCCCTCACCTGCAGAAGGAGGATAAACCTGACCCTGAGCTGATGACTGAATAATCCCCCTCAGCTGGAGCCGTGACTGACGGAGGAGGTAACAGAGGCAGAGTCTGTAGGAACCGCGGGTCGAGATGTTCGGTGTGGTTTCCTCTGTGCTCCCAGGTTACAGACGTGAGCAGCCGGAGCCCGCGGAGAATCGCTGGTTGTTGTAATTGATTATGAAATGACTGGTTTTACTTTTAATGTGCAGCGCAGGGCAGAGGTCAGTAGTAGATGGATGCGATCATTACATTAAGTGGCCGCGAGCTGAGTCGTCATCTCTGGGTTCCTTCCTACTTACGTTCTTTCCAGGTTCCACGTGTCACGCTTTCATGTTCCAGTTTGAGGACAGAGAATTGAGCAGAAGCCGCAGATTTGATCCTGTGTGATTCCTTTGTCGGCTTTGATTCTTTCCCTCATTTCAGTATGTTGCATTCCTTATATTTCTGGTTTCTGGTCTGATTCATATTTAATGCTGGAAGCTGCAGACACACTGGGAGCGAAGAGCAGCGCGAGGCTGTGTTGTCTGAGTTCTGCTGATCCCTTTGAACTGAGTGGAACCAACCTGCTCTGCCTTCACGAGCGCAAATCGCCTCCACGTCGATGCTCAGAGTATCGTGTAATGTCCTATTTTTAGAGGCAGCTGCTGCTGGTGTGTGATACAGATGTTCAGCCGCTGTGCATGTGAGGTGGGTTGAAAAGCCTTCGGCCACAGGCTCCATCTGTGCCTGTGACTCATTTCACTTATCACAGCGTGGTCACTGTGAAATTACCTTTTCAGCCTGGATAATGTCTCTTATTACAGGCTCCAGTTACAGGACAACAAACAGTCTGCAATCAGGGAGAAACACAAATGTTTGGAACGCTGAAATGCAGAACAAAGCTCCAGACGCGTCACGTCTCCTGCTTTTCTGTCCGTCCTGCAGATTACAGCTGGCCCCTGCCCTTGAACCTTTGTCCCATCTGGATATACCTGGACGTCCTCTTCTCTACGGCGTCCATCATGCACCTCTGCGCCATCTCTCTGGATCGATACATTGCCATTCGGAACCCCATCCACCACAGTCGCTTCAACTCCCACACCAAGGCTCGCGTCAAGATCATGGCGGTGTGGACGATCTCAGTGGGTAAGAAAGCACACGAGTAGAACCAGACACAACAATACAGGTTTAGCCTCATTAGTTTAAGCAGCACAGGCCACAGGAAGCAGCAGGAAGCCGAACATATGCGAGATCATAGTCACAGAAACACACAGAAGCTGAACAGACAAACGTGTTTGAGCTCGGAGCCAGATCAGGCGACGCGCTAGGCCTCGTCGTCTCTCTCCTCTTTGTAAGGGCAGCGTCTTTGATTGGACAAGTTATTTAGCAGCAGGGATTATGTGAAGAGCCGCTTCTTAAGCAAGTAAAACTATGAAGGCAAGCGGAGGCAGGAGACTGTGAGTGAGCCTCCCCGTGAAGACACAGACATTGTTTCTGAGTCTGTCTAATGTTATGAGGCCAGGGAACAATCAGGTCCTGATAATTGGCTTCTGCCTGCCTGGCCGGTGTACAGGTCAGGTCAATGGACCTAGATGAGCAGGAAGCAGCCTCACGGGGTGAGAGATGAGCAGAGAGCGGATCAGAGCCTCACAGCTGATGTTTACTCTCAGCGGGTGACAACGAGAAGGGACAACACGAGCGGCGTTGCATCACTGGCTGCTGGTCAGAAAACACAACTGATCATCATACACTGAAGTCAGACTGAGGCTGGTTGAGTAACGGCAGAGACGTCGAAGCTCCGTGTTACAGCAGGTGACTGGATACCTGTGAGAAAAGATAGAGACGGTGTTGGTTTGGTTCGTCTAAGGCCTCGTCTTCGCTGAAATCGTAGCCTGAATGGTTCGAAATGCTGGAAAACACTTTGCGTTTAGGCACAGGTCAAGTTGGGATCAGGTCTAAATAACGCTAAAAGTTAATAAAGTTAAAAGATGCTGCTGGAATCTGGAACGTCTGTCACATGACTAATGAGATGTTACCATGGTAACCAAAGCATCACACTCAGGTCTGAAGCAATTTGAGAAAAAGACTGGAATCAACTGACAGGCTTCAAAAGAAAAGGCAATAACACAACGAGACAACAAAGACACACAAAACAGATACATTAACATGTTTCTGATTTGGCTCAGAGGTAACAGAGAGGAAGTTAAATGAAAGAGTTGGACCAGAGCCTGAAAAGCACAAAGAGTAGGGTGGGGTAGGTTTTGGTAGGGTAGGGTTGGGTAAGTTTGGTTAGGTTTGGGTAGGTTTGGGTAGGGTAGGTTTTGGTTGGGCAGGGTAGGTTTTGGTAGGTTTTAGTTGAGGAGGGTTGGGGAAGGTAGGTTTTGGTTGGGTAGATTTGGGTAGGTTTGGGTAGGGTAGGTTTTGGTTGGGCAGGGTAGGTTTTGGTAGGTTTTAGTTGAGGAGGGTTGGGGAAGGTAGGTTTTGGTTGGGTAGATTTGGGTAGGGTGGGGTAGGTTTTGGTTGGATATGGTAGGGTTGGGTAGGTTTGGGTAGGTTAGGGTAGGTTTGGGTAGGGTAGGGTGGGGTAGGTTTTGGTAGGGTAGGGTAGGTTTTGGTAGGGTGGGGTAGGTTTTGGTAGGGCAGGGTAGGTTTGGGTAGGGTAGGTTTTGGTAGGGTGGGGTTGGGTAGGGTAGAGTTAACCCACGCTAACTGAATCCCTGAAGCGCTTCGTCCTTCGTCCGCGGAGGTGAAGCTCAGTGAAGCAGGAACTGGACGGGATCATGTCAGGGTCCTGGAACATTGTGGATTAATGCAACTCTCGTTTCCTCTTTGGTTCGTTAGCGGTGCTGATGTTGCTGAAAAGCTCATTTCACAGCTTCTGTCTGTTTCATTAACGACTTTATAAAAGCTTTAGTCTCAGAGTGGAACCTCGCACCACATTAAATGAAATGAATGGGTCTAAATGAAAATAGGCGGCGCTCTAAGCTCAGAGACCACTGGTTGGAGATAAATCACAACACGGTTCATCTGGATGAACGGTTGGATGAACGTGTTCATCATAGACCCACACGTGTTCATTGCTTGGATGTAACACCCACCAAGGCTGTTTGATCCAACCCTGGTGTGTGTTTTGAGCTTTGGCGCCACCTAGTTATCAGTGGGGTCAAACCCCTCGAAGGCTGCTTATTAGGACCTGTGATCAAGCAGTTCATCAGCTTCTCAAACTAAAACCTGCTGTGGAACAACCTCACAGCAGTTTACGGGAGTTGTTCCTCCTTCGCTCTGAGCTGATGCGCCGCCTCTGCAGACTGTGAGCGTACACTGAGCAGCTGGACTCCAGCTGCGTGTTTGTGGTTCATGAGGCTGCGACTGCTTCTAACTCAGTCATGTGGCGTCGTCAGAAACCGTCCACATCCTCTTATCCCGGCCCCCGAACAGTGAGATTCGCGTTTATCCCTGGTTCGGGTTTAATTACCCATTTACTTCAATGTACGTCGATCAGGACGACTGATAAAGAGTCAAACTGTTCATGTCTCACTGATTCAGATCAGCACCGACAGGTCAGAGGTTTCCAAGCTGCCTCCGAGCTGGACACACGTCAAACCCTTCACAGACTCAGCTGGAGTCCACAGGTTGACAGTGCTGGATTTAACCTGACCTGGTCCGTGTCCCTGGAGTCAGTGGGTGTGAACTGGCTGCTCGCTGGTGTGACTCTGGCTCCTGGACCTGACGCCCCACAGAACCAGCAGTTTAGTTAGGACGTGTCTCCACGCTCTTTACTTTTTACACCTGCTGCAGACAATGGAACGAAATCACGGCTTCAGCAGATTGACTGCAGTGTAATAAACAGCACTTATGAGTCATTTCTCCTAAAACCCTCTGTTGCGTCTCCATCGTGTGGTAATCAGGACGACCGTGAATCCGTCGGTGCTGCAGGCTGAGTCGCTCCAGCTGGTTTTCTGTCAAACCTTCCAGACTTAATGAGAATTACCCATCGCTGACCCTCCTGCTCCTGACGTTCCTGTCCACCCTCGCTGTCCTCGTCCTCCCCCTCTTCCCTCCTGCTTGTTATGAGAACATGACACGAGGTAGATTGCTCCGCTTATCTGCTCCGGCCCAGGCCGCTGGATGCGGAGCGTATTACTAACATATCTAACTCACATCCGTCTCTTTACTGAACGTGTTCTATCGTGTGACTGCAGGCGGCTCAGCAGAAAAGACGGTTAATGACCAGATTGCAACAAGGTAAATAGCATTTCAGTCTGCCGTGCGTCATAGTGGATTCCTACCAGGGAGATCTCTGCCTCCATTTCCTGACCTTTACCTTTGGAGAAATTCTGATACACTGGCACAAAAACGACTGAACCGTAATGAGTCTCGGCTCAGAAAAGCAGTCAGGGCTGAGACGAGCTGCTCCAGGAGGAAGAGGGAAACCAGAACCAGACAGACGGGGCATCGCAGACTGAGGTTTAGACCTGGACATCAGTGTACCATGGGTCTGTAAAGGCTGCTGGAGCCGGTGCTGAGGGACCGGATTCCAGACATCCTGACATCCCGACCTGAACTGAGATGTCATTTGGTTCAGACGGTTTGGGTTTGCAGTGATGCAGAGATTGACCAGACCAGGTGGTCTGTTGGTGGAGAGAAGACGTAGCTGATCATTTAAGTATTTATCCTAAGTTTGTCTGTGAATAAGCTTCAGCTGAGCCATGTTGTGTCTGTGTAACGTTGGTGTTGAGGGCGTTGAGGTAGTGAGATTCTCTGCTCGCTGATGCAGGACGCTGGGTCTGAACTCACAGCCTTAGACAGCTGGGCTCATAGAGCTACCAGCTACGTGTGGCTACGTCTGTGAACTCCTCTTCTTTCTGTGCCTCCTCTCTGCAGGGATCTCCATGCCCATCCCAGTGCTGGGGCTCAGAGACCACTCGAAGGTCTTCAAAGACGGCAGCTGCCTGCTGACGGACAACAGCTTCGTGCTGGTCGGCTCCTTCGTGGCCTTCTTCGTGCCCCTCACCATCATGATCGTCACCTACTTCCTGACCATAAACGCGCTGCAGAACGAAGCCACCCTCTGCTTGGACCAGCTGGTTCCACGGCCCAAATGGAGCACGACGTTCACCTTGAGCTTCTTACCGCAAACCTCCCTCTCGTCTGAGAAACTCGTCAGACGCTCAATAAGCCGTGAGGCCGGAGGCAGAGGGAGCAGCGGCGGGATGGGAGGCGCCCGCGGGAGCGTCTCCGGCTCGCTGTTTGGGCGCCGCACCATGCAGTCGATTAGCAACGAGCAGAAGGCGTCCAAGGTGCTGGGCGTGGTGTTTTTCCTCTTTGTGGTGATGTGGTGTCCGTTTTTCATCACCAATGTGCTGGTTGTAGTTTGTGACCCCGCAGCGTGTGACGCAAACCTCATGGGAGGCCTGCTCAACGTCTTCGTGTGGGTCGGGTACTTGTCCTCTGCAGTCAACCCGCTGGTCTACACACTGTTTAATAAAACGTACCGGGCAGCGTTCCTGCGCTACGTTCGCTGCCGGTACCGACCCGAGAAGAAGCCTCTGCAGCTCATCCTGGTCAACACCATCCCCCCTCTGGCCTACAGCTCCACCCAGCTGCCCCTGGGCGACATCGGGAAGCTACGAAACGGAGTGGAGAAGGAGTTCTGCTCCCCTGGACCGGACAGAGACACAAATCACAGAGACAAGGACGAAAGCTGTGTGTGAGGGTGGCTGACAGAACCACGTCGCAGACTGATCAAAGACTAAGAACAGACTGGAGGCATTGAACTGCTGCGGAGGTTACATCGGTCCCAAACGAAAGAGCACAACAACCTGAAACCACACTCACTTCTGATCATGAGTTTCACAAACACATGTTCCACCAGAAACACGGATCTTGTTCCTTCTGCTTAAATCGTTACACACGTCTGAGTAAAATAACAGTGAACGGAGGACGATCACGCCTCTGCCTCCCGTCGTTGGGTGGATCAGTGGGATCAGACGGTTTCCTGCTGCAGCTGAACTTCAGGATGGGCCTGACACACAGATGGGACCAGGCTGCTGCAGAGGGAAGAGGAGGCAGCAAACAGGACTATATTTGTATTTAGTGCAGATGTGTGTGAATAGATGTTAAAGGTTTTGTTTTCACTGATGAGACGTCGTGTGAAGGCAGTAACATCAGTTTCTTTCAATCCAGACGTGTCCATTGTGAAAGTTTTTTGTTGTGTTTTTGTGAAACCCCCGGGTTTGAAGAAGAAGAAGAAGAGAAACAGAGGAGCAAACATCTGTGGGCAGAGGTGACGGCTTGACCATCTGTTAACATGTTGGAGTAAATCACATCAGCAACACTGCAGGTAATAATAAGCAGGAAGAGAGCGAGGCTGCAGCGAGAAGAAGGATCGGCGCCAGCAGGAGTTTGGCTTTAGTCTCACCACAACATTTACCAGCGACGACATCAGAACCGTCGCGCAGTGATTTATGGTGAGGAACATCGGCCCCGGACGCTGGGGGTCGGCCTCAGCAGACGTGACTCCCTCGCTGCATCGCTCGCCCAGTAGCTCATAGGCCCAGTTCTGAGATGGTTCTGGTTCGGTGTGCGTGTCGTTCTGTTGCTGTCGCTGTGACGTGAAGGTTGTGGATCCACAGCGACTCTGCTTTGCAGGCGTTTCTTCAGTGCTGTATGTTTTAGAGTTTGATGTTTGATGGTTTCTTTTCTATGTCAAATGAATGAAAACGGTTTTTGTTTTCAAATCAAAGTAAAAAGAAAAACTGGAGATGAGACTCGTTTCCTGTGTGAGAGTTTTACTGATGAAGCCTGATGTTAGAGCCTAGTGACAAAACCTGCTTGTTTCTGTCATATCGTCCCGTGATCAGGTAATTAACATAAGGAACAAATTCCACAGCGAGGAAGAATAACGAAGCAGCAGTGCTTTCATTTGTACGGCAGGACCTGACCCAGTATTCACAGCCTAAAGGTCCCGCAAAGTCATTATGTTGAGGAAAACACTAGAACTGGTTCAAGGAACCAGTAAATAGTCATCATTTACCTCATTTTTATTATGGCTGAATCATGACCTGCTAACAAACATCCCCAGGCCCGGTTCTGGCCCGTTGCCTTGTTGGCTCGACTCAACACAGTGCGTCTGTTTATCTCGAGGTCTTTGAAGTCCTTGAATCCAAACGCTTCCCCTGGCGCAGCTCGTTGCGCTTTGATGCCGTCTCGTACCTGCAGCGCTGGATGAACTGGGCCAGGACGCGGTGTGTTCTGTAAACCCGTCTCGCCGCAGCCGCCCTGACTGATTTTCAAAAATACATGTACTCCTTTGTCTGTTTTGAGCTGCAGAGCAACAGAAGCTGCTTCATTCGGGTTCCTGTCGCTGATGTTCTCTACCCAGAAGCAGAACCGGGTCAGGAGTGCTGTTGGTTCCTTTTCACTTTCCTACTTAAATAACCTGCTCCGCCGTCTCTCATCAGCGAGACTCATTGGGTGAATAAATGTAGAGCTGTCCGTGCTCCTGCTGGAACCCGTGACGAATATTTGGGAAAAGAGGAAGAAAGTCTGTAACGGCACTAATCTGGTTCGCCCTCAGCCCAGGATGCAATTTGTCCTTGTGAAGAATTTATCTTTGCCCCATCTGTCTTCTGCTGTTTAAAATAGTACGAGCCAAGAGCTGTAATTACAAAGCACGCACAAGTCTCTGCTGCCTGGACGTTCATCCAGACAAGCAACAGGTTTCGTTCTGTTTCAGTCGGACCCGAAAAGCTCAGGAGAACATAACAGAAAGAAAATGAGAACAGCAGCAAACATTTCACTCTATAAATAATCAAATCTAAATGTGAAATGCGTCTGTACCCTTCCTTTCCCCAAACAGTCTGGGAGAAGAGTCAGGGCTGATGGGTGGAAGCAGGACAAAGGGCAGGAAAGAAGACGACGAGATGACTGAGGATCAGAGGAGGAGGCCAGAGGAACCTCGTGGGTCAGTTTCTGTGTGAAATGACGCCACACACACTTTCAGTCCTTCCTCTTTAAGCTCACGCTCTGTTCCAGCTATGAATTATTAACAGCCAATCACTCGAATATTCTCAGTTATATATAATATTCTGAGGCACACAGAGAAAGTGACAGTAAATCCTTCACTGCTTTAAAGGAGCTTTAAAGCCTCGCTGAGGAGAACATTCCTGCTCGTTCCAGGCCTTTCCTCCGAGGGTCAGTCATCACGGCAGAGGTCGTTATCTGGACTTAGACTTCAGTGTTAAACGGTTTTAGTGAGCTCGAGGCAATTAAAGGATTCCTGACGAGTCCCTGAGGACGTGGGCGTAGGAGGAGGTGGAGATTAATCACAAGTCAGAGAGTGGAGGTGGAGCCTCCCTCATCCTCCCATCACCCCCTGACACCACGCGCCGACTCGTCCGAAGGGTGAGCTGGACCAACGGTCCGATCCACGGAGGCCCCACCTCGCAGCTCTTATCAAATGATGCGTTTGCACAGTGTCCCCCCTCTTTCAGATTTTAGTTTTTATGTAGCTTCCTGAAGGCTCGTTGATCAGAGAAGCTGAGACTGAGCACATGCAGCCAAGAAAGATTCCCACTGGAGTCATGAGGTTAAAGCTGCTTAAGGTTAAATATTGGCACTGAGCATCCAGAGGCCATACGAAAGCTGCAGGCATCAGTAAACCACAGACGCGTTGGCAGGAGGAGATATGACAACATTGATCTGAGCATGGACTCATTACTTCCTCCCCTAGGAGCTGTGATTTACGTTGGCTCTGAAGGTGCATCGATCGGGGTTTACTCCATTCTTCAGTGTTTACACTCGACTCATTCGAGCTGTTTCTAACGGGTGGATCCAAGGAATCGAATCTGAGCATGTTCGTTCGGTTCTGCTACATCAAGATCCAGATTCCAGCAGCTCAAAAGGTGGAGGTAGCACGGAGCACATCCAGAACATCTGGAATATTTCCTCAGCACATTAAATTAACTCGTCGCTTCTCCTGGACTCTGAATGTTTTTTAAGTTACAATGACAACAGTGAAACTGTCCTCAGTGAAATTGGATTTCTGGAAGCGGCTCAAGGACATTTTTAAGTGTTGATTATCACATTTTTCTATCTGAACGTCTCCTCATGCGAACACTCGTCCCCAGAGAAAACTTCTTTTATTATGCGAGGACAGCGACGAAGAGAGAAGGGAGCTGGCGGTGGGAGGAGGACGGGCCGACATGTGCTTTAATAAACCTACTCAGAGACATGAAAAGAAGAAAGACGAACGCGCTTCCCAAGCTGAACCTCGCACCCGCGAACACGCGTCACGTTCAGGAACACCTCAGAAAGTCAGTTCATTCCATGCGCTGCCAACGCTTACAGATATCTCTGGATCAGAAGAGCAGAACTTTGACGGAGTCAGAGAAACGAGAACAACGTACCAAACCTGCTGTAAAGTTTCTGCTCTTATCGATGCGATCAACTACATCACGTCATCTACGTCAGACGGATGTCGACGTGCACCGTTTAATCGCTTTATTCTGGAGTGAAGGTGTGAGTCAGCCTGTTGCTTCCAAAAATAGCTGTTCTATATCGGTGGCCATCACTCACACGCTGCTGAACTCTGGGAGCTGGTGGTCACGTCGCTTCCTCCTCCACGCTGCGTCTCTGTCACTGCTCCCAGCAGCCATTCATTCTGGACCTTTTCACATTCCTGGCTTAAAATTAGCTCAGCACCCAGCGGCTCCTCATTCAGAACTTATTACATCCCAGCAGCGCGGAGAGAAAGATGCACGTCTGCAGAGCCGCCGCGGTGACACACGGGAAACGTCACAGGAGCCTGATTCATGGAGCGTTTGACGATTGCAGCAGAGGCAGGTTGTTGGTCAGAACCCGCCGACGAGCGTCCTTTCAGAGCTCAGCTGCTCAGGTGTATGCATGAACTGGACAATTAGCCCCTGTACAAGCAGAACAAATCAACATTTCCTGCTCAAGAGTCGAGGATGGAAACAAGCGTCCTTGCAGCATTTTCTCTCGCTAACCCTGAAGCGTAGAAGCAACAGATAAAACAAATGAACAAGTCAAACCACGGGTTCATCCAGAAGTTCAAGGCCTCAACGATTTTGATTTTTAGCATTTGAATAAAATTAAAATCTCAAGTTGACGATTAGTTTGGCATTTCACGATTAAAGTCGAATTTTGAGAGAGAATCAAACTACGTCTGACATTTCAGCTTCACTGACTCTGGCTTTGTTCTCTGTAGTTTTCCATTTACTGAACAGAGCTGCGGCTTCGCTCGTCAGTCCAGCTGTCAACACGGTGGAGGACGTTCATGAATCCGAGGCTTGGGAGCGAGGACACGGATGACGAAAGGCTGACGCATCCAAACAGCACATAGATTCACACTGAGCACTGCATCTCTGTGAAAACACACTTAATTGGGTAATTTGAGTGTAGACTTTATCACTCAGTGGAACAAACTGTAATTTCAGAGTCTAAATTTAGACTCACAGACAAAATAATCACTTTGCAACTGGCTGAGACAGAAGCAGCAGCTGCAGAGTGTTTCAGCTGGGACTTCGTCAGGAGTGAATTCAGCAGCAGGGACCAAAGGGCTCAAGCTCCAGGAAACACTCCAGCGCTTTTCATTACCGATGCGATGAACCAACACCGGTGAGAAACGTGTGTTTGTAGACAGAAGCGATGTTTGTTCACCAAGCTGGTTTGAAAGCTGCTGTGTTTCAGTGGATCCCACAGAAAAAGTTTAGTTACTAATCAGAGTGAAGTGGTTTTAAATGTTTTAACGCTCGAAGCAGAAGCTTAATGTGTTATAGGACGTAACAAACCGTGCGTCTCGTTGCTTTAGTATTATTATAATAAGCACCACTCGTATTAATGTGTGTGAATGCGTTTTAGGCCACAGGACTGTCTGCACTGGAACAACTCAACTAAAAGGTCAGTAATGATCATACATATTCACGTCCACCAGGACGGAGCAGCAGCAGCGTCCAACACTGGAGAAACACTCCATCAGTGTTTGCAGTCTTTCCATGGAAACTCACACTCCCAGAATCCCTTGGGGCACTTGTTAGGCGGCATTAAGCTCAGAATAGTTTAAAAGAAGCCTCCAGAACACTCTTAGGTATAGGTTGGGTGGCGTATGTCGTCTTAACAGGACCGGCTGCGTCTGAGGCTGGACACCATGACGGGTGAGTGAGGAGGCGCGAACGGGACCAGGCTGAAGTTCTCTGATGGACATTTCAAGGTGAAACGTGTGCGAGGTCGGTGGAGGCCGGAGGGACGTCTGCAGCCACAGCCTGCGAATGGATCCGCTCGGGGAGAGGCGGTTACGCTGCTTGTCTTCCTTTCAGCTCTCAATGAGCTGCTCATCACCAAAACGGCACCAAACAGCAGAGACCAAAGCGAATCACGTAGCATCAGCTTCACTCTCTTTTACATGAGATGCATCAGATAAAACCTGAGCCAAGAAATGGCTCATTGTCTGTTACAGAGGTTGGATCAGTGTTAACGCAGAGAGATTCATTATGTGATGGAGGAGAGTAGAGACCGGATCCGTGCAGAGGACTGACCCGCAGAAACCAGGATCACTGATCGGTTCGCTCAGGACAGAACCGACAAAACACAGCCGACTGACAGTCTAAGAGGCTTCAGCGAGTGTCACAGTGCAGCCCAACCAGAACCTGCCGGTCCAGCCGAACACAGCTGGAACAACTGCTTGACTTAATGTATCCAAATATAGCTGTGGGTCGGTCTAACCAAACGCCCGGTTTCCTGCTCATAGCGGAGCAGTGACGTCATCCCAGCATTTCTCACTCATCTATTTGTACCCTCCACCTCAGCACAGGGCCGTGCACGACTTCAGAGAGACTCATTTGGAAAGAAAAACTCGGCGAGGCTGGTGCTGAGGCGTCGTCATGACAACTCATCCCTGCTGATCTGCCGAAAGTGACGTCCGTGTGACAGTCTGTTTGAATAGAAGAGGAAAATACCCGTCTGTGTACCTGACAAAAAAAAAGGGAAGACGTTTGGCCACGCAGCGGCTCCATCCAGGCTCTGGTGCCATCAGAGCTGCAGGCGTCTCATCAACGACCCGCTCGCAGGGCGATACCGGACACAAAGACGACGCTGACGCACTCGTAACCACAGGAAGGTCAGACGGCTGCAGTCACAGCGAGGCTCGTCTGAGCCGTGAGTTACTGAATAGTTCATCGTTCTGTATTCTTCATTCAGTGTTTTATCGGAAACTCATTTTCGCAACTTCTGCTTCATTTTACTGTAACTATGGTCCAAATAAACTTGGACTCGCTGCCCCCATTGGCTTTTATGAAATTGTGTGTTGAAATGCCGTTTCTCTCCATTTAATGATGTTCAGGCTGTTTCATTCACCGAGTCCTCAGGACGCAGCGGCTCCATCAGCCTGTTACCGTGGAGACATGAAGGCCTCGTGTATTGTCAAGACTCCCAAAAATTTAGAAAGAGTAATAAAAACAGACAGAGCGTGTGAGGGATGGTGCAGAGTGACCTGCATTGAAACCACGGTGGTGTCAGACCCTGACACCAGCACGACTCTGTCTCTTGACCTTTGCTGAATGTCAGACCGTGTCGCTGAGTCTGAACGCCGGCCCGGTTCCTCCGTGCGGCGCCACTGAATATCCTCCGATGCGAACGAGTCGTCTCCCTCAGCTTCCGGTTGGAACAGCAGCCGTGTGACGCAGCAGCTGGACGGTACTGGCTCAGCCCAGCACTGTTCAGTCTTCACCTTTCTACTCGCCTGCTCACCCAAATGTCAGTCGTCGGCTGCCGAGCTGGTTAATGACATTAACAAAGGAAGCACAACGAAGGCAAAACGACCAATTAGGAAATGTCAGCAGAAGGTTATTACATTCAGCCTCTGTAAGCGCAGCTCGCGGAGCTAATGTGCGTTTGTAGCCACAGAAAAGAGAAGATGTGAGCGAAGCACCTGCTTAATGTGTCTGCTGACGTAGTAACGTCCCTCAGTCAGTGCTTATAATGACATTATGACAGGACGCGTGCTGCCTTCAGCCTCTCTGCTCCTCTGAGGATTTGACAGGCCTGACTAACCCACAGAGCTGTGAACATGGACGTGTAACGTGAAGGAATCTTGAACACGCTCTCTCTCTGCCGGTCTGCGTTTCTCAGCCGTGGCGACTCGGCTCTTCATGCAGGTAAACGCATCCATCACTGTGTCAGCGGAGCAGCACAGACGCTTCCTGAGTTCAACAGTCATGTGACATAGGTGCTGGAATGTGTCGGTGAAGAAAGGAACGTCTATTGGGTCTGAGTGTGGGCCCAGAGCCTCCGCTGCCCACAACAAAAAGGCAGAGTCTGTCGAAGGGAGGACGACAACCCCAGAGACGTGCAGCGGCCTTGAAACCAGAAATCCCAGTGTTAATGTAAGAACACACGGCTCCTCCACTTCAGATGCTTCAGGTTGACCGTCTGTCGACTGGACCTGTAGCAGCAGACGCGTTTCCTGGACCAGTCTGAGCTTTGAATCAGGCCGATCAAGGCAGATGGTTCTGAGAGGAAACATCTGCTGTTGCGTCTGTTTCCTCCTCCCACTGAGCGATGGAGAAGATGAAACGGGTCTGAGCTCGACGCCGTGGCCGCGAAACCCGTCTGATCATAAAGACTGAGTTACCGTCCTGTTCGCTTCACTGTTTGGCTGTGAAATCTTCTGCTGATCCATTTCAAGATTAAGTCTGTGACGTGAACGTGATGCTTCCTGCTCACACAATAGCAACGTAACCAGCTGTAGACATCAGCGTTTCCCTGGATCGTCCAGCCAGTTGCTGGGGATTCTGGCTCTCCTGCCTTCAGCAGCTTCCAGACATCCACACCGCTCTTTCTGTTGGAAACTTGGGGAAAACCAGTTTAGTTTTGCTGGAACAGGCTCAACTTCACTAGACGAACTGGCTGCTCTGAACCTTATCAGCAGGAAGCAGATGAGCACAAACAGCAGTGAGCCCACACCTGCATCCATCCCACTGGAAAATGACACCTAATGAAAGCATCAGCAGATCCAGACGCTTTAAGAAGTCATCCAGTTAACTGGATCCAGCCTTTTCTGATCAGTTCTGACATTGACCGACGGCTCAGCTCCTGTTAGTGGTGGATATTTTAAGCAGCAACAGCCGAAAAAGAAAAATGGGCAAGCGTACGAATTTAAGTCCAGTCCAACAGTCAGGCTCCACGTTGAACCCTGGTCTCAGCAGTGTTTCCATTCACGACACGATGATGTCGGACTATTTGAAAGAGGAAGAAGCCAAACGTTAGACGAGTCCTGAGCTGAAAACAAACGAGGAAATGCATTAAGGAGCCACATCAAAGAAAGGAGGTACTTTCATCTTAGTACCATAAACATATGTTCATATAAACCCTGCATCACAGTGAACGTCCTCAGGAACCAGGACTTCATGGTCATTTCACAGTTCAACACGTTTTCCTTTGAAAGTGTCCAGACATCATCAAATCATCCCGTCAGTCTGAAACCTGGAGAACAACAACAGGACGCCAGCAGATGACTTTTCTTGTTTTATTGTTGTCTTCCTTTGCATTACTCTGAGGAGCATAAATATTTTACAGAGCGAAATCATCAGATCGGTTATTTACAAGATATAATAAAAGGATAAACAATTCACATGCTTGTGTTTGGAGCATTGGAGGAGGGGGGAGGAGAACAACGACATTTCACGTTCTGCTGACGCCTGCACCCAGACCGGACTGTGACAGGATGGCGGCGGCACTGGGAGTCCCGTTCAACCCTGGAGCAGCAGCTTGTCCACGGAGAGAACTACAGCAGAACCCAAATACAAGAACCGACATATCAGTCTGCGTCCTGCAGCTCCAACACCCAAAGGAGGAACGAACTCGAGCGAAGAGGGCGAACAACTGCTGCCGGTCCCGGACCATGAGGCCTCCACCTCACACAATCTTATTGGCTGTGTGGGTCAGACTGAAACAGGCCAAACCTCCTGCATCGGGTCCACAACGCACGCTTCACTTCTCAGGACTGAAGCAAACAGGAGGAGTCATGCTCTTGTTAAACTCAGATACGAGGAAGAGAATGAACTGACCTGCTTCTAGCGTCCGAGTAAATGCGTGAAGTTAATCTGTAGAAATTAGAATCAACCCTGGTCAGCGTGAACACGTGAAGCTCATCCACGGCCGATGGAGCTATAGTCTGTCTGATCCCTGCTCCCACCAGCTCGGCAGGTGACGGAAGGGGAAAGTCTCTGACGTAGGAGGGTCTGTCCCAGCTCAGGGGGTAACGAACCATAACAAACGAGCTGAGGCCCAACGTGACAACTGCTCTACAGCCAATTTGATCAAACACTTCAACAAAGTGGTGGAGGGTGAAAATGACTCTTTGCTTTTATTGTGTTACATTTCTAGTTGGAGATAAAAGACTGAAGGTGCTCATGCAAAGCTCTGTGTATTTCTAACTGTGTCCAGATGTCGTCCTGCAGCCTCTCAACTGAAAACAGAACAGAGGCGATTCACTCCGAAAGCCAACAGAACAATGACTCAGCTCATCTGCGAACAGACTGCGTCACCTTGGGCCAGTGGAGGAGGAGGTTTGTGCGTATCGACTCAAGTGCAACATAAGTTAGAGGAAACCTGGAGGGTTGAGACGGGAAATCCCACAGGAACAAACTAGGTGAAACCTGCTGCTGCCATCGTGCCACAGTCAGATGTCTGTCAGCGGGTGACGGGGAGGAGTCCGGTGGTCGGTCTCTTAGAGGGGCAGCTGGAAGGTGATGTCCACCTGAGCTTCCTTTGCCAGGGAGACGATTTCAGAAAGTTTCACAACCTGAGGACAGACACGACACATTAGCTCCACTGGAACTAAAATACTAAAAATGATCATAAAAACTCAACATTAATACTAATCGGTGGAACTGAAACACCTGGTACAAGCCTTTGATGATGATTTCATTTAATTTTTTATATTATAGACAAGTGAGAGTGGAATGGAAAACAAGGTGTAATCACATTTTTTCATAAAGGCTGGTGTGTGTGTGTACCATTTTGGCCGCTTCGTCCAGGTCGTCACAGGCCAGGATCTTCAGTGGACTGGCAGCGATCAGAGCTTTAGCGTCGTCCACTCTCGTCCCTAACAGAACAAAACAGGGACACTTCATATCTAGACGTCCTGGAGCCTCTTAGAACCGATGACGCCTCTTTGATCAATAACAAATTATTTTCAAGACCCAGACACAAAACGAAGCCAGGCTTTTGTACCCAAGAAGGATCTCAGCCGACTGCGGACCAAGCCAAAGCTCCTGTGTATCGTTATCTGCAGAGTTGAGCAATTCAGCGTCTTGGTGGGTGAGGAGTCCTCAGATCTTCCTTCTCATTTATTTAGGTTTCATTTCCATCACAAGTAAGAAGCTTCACTTCGGTTTGAGCTGTACTGGAAGAAAATACAGCAACCAGCCGATCTGACTGTGGTTGAGGAGCTGTTCACATGAAGCAGCATAAAACCTGTGAGTCTCAACTTTGGCCTGAGGTTCAACACCAGAATGTTTTTTGGGGTTTTTTTGTGAAAAATACATAACAACATGATTAAATCTGTTTGGTACATTAGTCACATTCCTGCCTTTGAAGCACGACGCCTGTTGAGGAATCTGAACACAGCACTGAGATGCCACCTCTGCAGCTCAGACCACAGTAGGAATGTGAACAGTGTTGCAAGGTGAGAGGAAACTGCCGTCAGCTCTGTTTAGCATCCAAATAGACGGCCAACACTGTCGTGTGCTTACAAAAGTCAGCTCCACACACCTCAACACGTCAGCTCAGGATCCAGTCTGTCAGGACGTGACGTGTTGATATGGGTTGTACCTTGTAACCGCACTACGATGGGGATCTTGAGGTCCAGGTCTCTCACAGCCATGATGATGCCCTGGGCGATGATATCACACCTCATGATGCCTCCAAAGATGTTGACCAGGATGGCCTGAACCTGCGACAGCACCACGACGTGTGAATAACTAAATGTAAAACACTCCTGTCTGGTGGCTGATGAACCTCACTGCTTACACAAAATTAAATTCTGAATTTATTGACATTGGAGTGTGACCTGTGGACAGACACACTGGCTGCTTCCCTCCCTCTACAGTTTCTATGCTAAGCTAATTGTAGCCCCATGTTTCCCATCCTTTAATATAGAGTCCAGGTGTGAGCTTACCTTTCGGTCTGAGGTGATGAGTTTGAAGGCCTCAGTCACCTGATGAGCTGTGGCTCCTCCCCCAACATCCAGGAAGTTGGCTGGTGTGCCGCCATGAAGCTTGATGATGTCCATGGTGGCCATGGCCAGACCTGCTCCGTTTACTGTCAACAACAAAGAGTCTCATTTAAATGAAGGACGACCTGATCTGTGCAAACAAAATCTGAACTGCAGACATTCAGTCAGAAGCTACTGAGAGCTGAGAGTTTACCGAACACACATTCGCTTTCTTTTCAAACAAAGAAAGCGAAAGTTCGGCCTTAAAATAAGATAAGATAATACTTTGTTAATCCTGCGAGGGGAAATTTGTGCGTTTACAGCAGCTGTACATAAATGAACAGAACATTTAGAGGGAAACCTGTTGCTCAGCAATCGAACGTGATGCTGGACGTAACCGGGCTAACATAAAGCCTCTGCACTCACCCAGGCAGCCGATGGTTCCATCCAGGCCGATGTAGTTGAGGTCAGCTTTGGCGGCCTGCCGGTCTCTGGGATCCTCCTGGCTCCAGTCCCGCATCTCGAACACCTTCTTCTGGCGGTACGCCGCGTTGGAGTCGAAATTGATCTTAGCGTCCATGCACATCACTGTAGGCAACAGACGTGAGACTCATCAACACAAGAAGATGCCTGGAGAACTGGAAGCTGGTACTCTGAGAAACCAAAATGAAATAATGACGCCATCCTTTGTCATGTTACACCTGAGCAAACTCTCTGCTCTGACATTTAGCTGTACAACCCCAGTAAGGGCGACGCTGCAGGAGCAATCGGGTGATTTTAATATTCTCTGCTCTGGTTAATAATTATAATCCACATCCTGCGTGCACATGGGGAACGACAACAATAATTACAGCCACAGTGACCTCCTGAGAATTAAACCTGCCAGAGAAACACAGCAGATCCCTTTAAATACTTTTAATCAGCTCGGTGTGAAATGTGACTTCTAACATTCAGACAGATGGAAATAACAACGTAGAGGCCTCTTAATGAAGGGAACATTAAAATGATGTGCGAGGATATATGGCATCACTTCACCTCCCTCTCAGACCATATTTTGTTTTTGTTTTGAGCATGAGGTTCCTGGCGTGTGACTCCCTGTGTGCAGCTTCTCACATAAGACGGTTCTGTAGGTTGTGTGTTGCCAGCGTCGGTCCACTCACTACAGAACAGGTTCCAGAACATAAATCTCTGCTTCTTAACTGTCCTTGCCTCCAGCTGCAGGTAAAGAACCTGATATTCAGCTTTAATTTTCCACCTCCAGCTTTGGCCGCTTCCTCCTGTTCATTGTCCTCAGCGTTACTCATTCAGAGGAAGGTGACTTGTGACCATTATGGTCCTCATCAGTCTTGCTCAAAGGCACCTCAACAGTAACTATAGGCAGACCATCTATTAGCCGAGACACGGTCAGTAATCTCAAGCTGTAGTCGTAATAATTAGCTGTAATTATTAGAAACAACCCTCTAATAGACAGTACATGTCGCTAAAGGTGAAATCGGTCAAGCTCAACACAGGCTCATCACAGCCGAGCAGAGTGAAAACCAAAGGTCAGTGTCGTCCGCGAACACACTCACTCAGACTAATGACAACGTATAATAAAAACTGGGGGTCCAGAGGATAATCTGATTGAATGTAGTCTGTCATGAGAATAGAGAACAATAGAAACGGCCCAAAATGTCCCGTTGTGCCTTCACAAGCATGAAGCTACTGATGTTGATTCACAGTGAGCTGAATCCTGTCACACGCCAACATGCTACTATTTATGTCGATGGAGGTTCTCAGTCATGTGCAGTTGTGACATGCTACTATTTGGCAGATTTAATAATTAATATCTCAGCTGAGGCTGAAGTGAACGTTATCTACAGCATTAACACTTAATGTCTGAACCACATTTGACGCTCATTGCTGCTATTTTGAGGTCCAGAGTCCTAGTGAGGGCTGAAGCTTTGTCTGCCAGCTATTAGGGATGTAACCGATCGTCGACTCATCGTATCGAGGTTTTGAAGTCGTGGCCTGGATAATTTTTCAGATCAGCCTTTCAGAGCTTCCAGAAGCTTTCATGTGTTGAGCAGGTAAATTAACGCACAGATGCCAACGTTCTGCAGTGGTGTCTCTGTCAGAGCAAATCTGGCAGGTTTGAATTCAGAGCGACAGTCGCTCAAGTGAGGCTGCTGATAAAGTCCTCACATCTCCAGCCTGTGTACGCACCGACGCCAGAGGAGTCCTCCACCATAGGGTTGATCTCCACCATGGAGGCGTCGTACTTGACAAACAGATTGTAGAGTTTGATCATGTTCTCCGCCGCCTCGTTCACCAGCGCCGGTGGGAAGCCCATCTTCTGAGCTACCTGCAGCAACACCAAACAGCAAAGAGTGAAGTTAACGCCTGCACACGCGCACAGCAGTGTTGGGGCGAAACGTGCGGCTCTAATTTCAGGTCCGACTCTGAGCTGTGCTTTCGTGCTGCTGCTTCAGTCTCTTTTGTGAAGCTGGTACCAAATCAGTAAAACTGTTTTTCAGTTTTCATATCTCTTAACTTTGCTGTTCTGGCACCAGTTAAGCTTTTTACAGTTCACCAGTACTTTTCGCTGCATGTTTTTAATTTTTAGTGTCATTCTGAGTTAAAATCAGCGCTGCTTCATCAGAAGTGAAAGTACAGTTCAGTCTGTTCTAGACTGAGCAGATGATTGATCGACTCTCTGTAGAAAAAAAAAAGTCGGTAGCTGCACGAACAGTTTGTGTTTAGCTGCAGTGGAGAAGTAAAGAAAGGGAACAACTTTAACTAAAATGGACTTGGACTCAATTTGTCTGATTCAAACCGCCTCTTATTAGCTTTGGATCGAATTTCTGCAAACAACAGTGATTGTGTTCATGTTGAATTATAATATAAAAGGTTCAGAAAAGCTGCACAGCATTCACCTGTTTGAAAATCAACATCATCACTGCGTCATAGGACAAGTGGGTAACACGTTAAAGAAGAATGATTTATCAACCCTGAGAACAGTGGTTTACAAAAGGACAGAGGAGTGGAAGAACGTGGAGAGCCCTGCAATCAGCCCCTCCGCTCACTATGACAACCAACATGTGCAATATCCACAACCCGAAGCCGAGAAGCAGAATTACTCTGCATGTCAGAGACAGAGAGACAGTTAGGAATGAAGAGCCTCACTGATCCCACACAACACCACTGTAAGGACACAGTGGCATCACAGCAGCTCCTGTGTCTTAAATATCAGGTATAATGCTGACAATAAACAGCAGACGTAAGATCCGTGTGAAGACACGGCATAGAGCTAATCACACGGCTGTCAGTGCTCTTCACACTGTGGATGTGACACATTCTGACATTGTTGTACGGCTCATCATTCACACGCACGCACGGCAAATGTCAGGGTTACAGCCCAGCACTGTCTGATGCCATCACATTACTACGTGTAGAAAATGCAGAATGAATAAACTACAGGCTTTTAATAGCAAGAACCCGAGAAACTCTGGGGCTGTAGTTTCACCCACTGAAAAGCGGTTCCGGTTGGGGGGTAAGTTCCAGGAACTAACGGCTGCAGAGGCCAGCGATGGTGGGATACCACCCAGCATTTGAAAACCCCCAGACACAGGCGAAGCGACTCCAACAGCAACAGAGAAGTGTTTGCATGAGACAGACACCAACCGCGTCCTCGGTCTGAGGCCGTGCGTGGTCCGGTCCCTCTAACTGTGCGTGAACACACTGGATGACAGAACAACCGCTGCTATCGTTTTTACTTTGCGCAGTGATGCGAGAGAATAAATGAGACGTGTTAAATGAAAAAAAATCCATTTGGCTGTTCAGACAAACGGGAAACGGGTGTTTATTGGTCATATCTGTCACTCTGCCTGAGCAGGGCTGCAGTTCCGACCGTAATGAATGATTTATAAAAAGCCCTCTGACTGCGATGTCAGGAATAGGACCATCATTTACACAGCAGTCGCAACAGTAAACACAGGCTATTTTCTATGAAGCCTGATAGAAAGCACCAGGAGGGAGGAATGAAGTTTTGCTTCCACCTCAAACTTGTAACAAAGAAAATAGACCTGTCTCCGGTTTAGAGAAGAGCTTTCCTTTAGGGAAACGAAAAACAGCCCTGGACATCATCGCTCCCTCCTCTTCCTCCTTCATTTGATTGTTTCTGCGGGAACATCCAGCCTGTTCTGTGCCTCCTTCTGTCTACTATTGATTGTACCTTGACGGCCTGCTCCATCTTAATGCCCTCCACTATGTCGATGGGCTCCTTCACAATGGCATCTGGGTTTTCTGCTGCCACGTCTTCGATGTTCACGCCCCCCTGCGAGCTGCCAATCAGCACAGGGCCCTGTGGACGAGTTTAACAGTTACAGCAGTTCTTCAATTTGATCATAAACTGAAGAAACATATTTATCTTCATTAAAAGAAAGAGTTAATGACATATCTTATCCTTATATAAACCTGAAATTGTCGTCAGGCCTGCAAATAATGATGTTTCTATAAAATGTAAATCTTTACCTTGCGGTTCAGAAAGAGGAAGTGCAGTGACATTCATAACAAGGTGATCAGTTAACACTGCTCAGCATTTAGTGACTTCCCCACATCTGGACTAACTGGACTCTGAGAGACAGTCTCTCTATAAACGATTCATTTACTCGTCACATATCAACCTGAGACTACACGTCTGAACTTCAGCACCGTGCTGCCATCTAGAGACAGGACGCAGCACAACCCGCTCAAGTCGCTGCTGCGCAAACGACTGCAACAAGCATTTAGAAGCAGAGGTCGAATCTCCGCACATGAGGCTTTAGTCCCAACCTATTAGACCAAAACAATCTCTCAAAGGACCTCAAGGAAAAACTAATATCTTATCAAGTTGATATTTGAAGGAGCACAGCAACCAGAGCTGCCTCACCTGGTAGGATCTCTCCATGGTGATGGCGAAGTAGTACTCCCTGCGTGGGTACCTGCGCTCGCAGATGAACACCTGGTTGCAGATTCGACCCGCCTCCCCGGTTTGCTTGGTGTACAGCTTGCGACCAATCATCTGGGAGGAAATGTCACGAGCCTCCTCTGGGCTGGAGAGAAAGAGGAGGGAGGGAAGGGGTCAGGGGTTCTGCAGAGTTCATAAAACAAACCACGTTTTCACGTTTGATGATCATTCTTTTCTGTAAGTCAAGGTCTTTGACTGTGACACATAATGACTAAATGACATTTGATACACGTGACATTTGCTTACAGCTGCTGAATGTTGCAGTGGAGAAGCTCCAGGAGAAACAGTTTGCAAATTACCTGTCAAACCTGTTTTTCTACAGCCCAGAGAAAAGTGACCAGCAACAAAAGGAGCAGTGTTCATCGTTTTCTGCTCAAACCTAATCACTAAAAACTAAAAGCTCACGAGCCTGCTGTCTGACTTTCACAGACAGGTTTCTACTCAGGCACGCTGTGTTCAGATCATTTTAATTTAGCGGCAAGTGATTAATCTAATACTAAAACAAACAGCACCAACATTGAACATGAGTGAAGTTAATGATTGGGTTCAGTCAGTCTCATTGAAAACGAGAGGGTCTGCCAGGATGTGCTGTCTACAACAGCACATTAACGCTATGATGAAATATGTTCACTGCAGGACTCCTACGAGCAAAGCAGCAGATTTACAGTGTTAGCACTTTCATTTAAACAGGTCTAGACGGCTTCCTCCTCCACCAGCTGCTGCAGCTCAGAGAATCATTAAACTAAACAGAGTATTTATTTATTTCATACATTAACATTCTCACTCATTCCTGCCACACTGATGACATTTACCGAGGAGGTAACGTGGTAGTTCCAGAGCAGCAGCAGTCAGCTGTCAATTAAAGCTAAGGACACATATTCATGTTTTATTTAGGCGAAGTACTGACAAACACAAAACTTCATTCACTCACATTCACCTGAAGTTCTAGAAAAAAGTAGGAGTGCATAGAATAAAGACACTGAAGTAACTGAACAGATGTACAAGCACAGCTTTGACCCACTTATGAGCTCTTGATACGAGCTTCCATGGTTAGTGGTAGATTACTCACAGAGCATTAGGCCTTCAGTCAAGAGTTGTCATTTGTAATTGTTTTAATCTGCCTGATATCGGCTTCACTGTTTCTCCTACAGCTGGATCAGAGCTGGATGAAGTCACAGCTTAAGCCAACACGGCATGGTTCCAAAAACTGTACAGTGAGAAGAAGGCTGATTCCCTCCAGGTCCGACATCAGATTATTAATGGATGTTTAAGGACACTTACGAGTAGACGATCCTCACTCCGCCCTTCAGTCCGCCCTCGAACGTCCCCTTTCCTCTGCCACCAGCCAGAACCTGAGCTTTCACCACCAGGTCCTTCGACCCTTAACACACACACACACACACACACACACACACAGCTGTTTGTATCTCTTCTATTACGGTCAGAAAAATTAGAAATGAGAAAAATATCACGTTCACTGCTTTGTAGAACCAGTAGATTTAGCACCATAGTTTATTGACACTGTAGAACTGTGGTCAGCTAGTGTAGGTCCACCTGTGCCGATTCAATGGGGCAATTAGGCTCTATAACAGATTTAAGGTGGACGTTGAAGGTGTCACAGGTGGATTTATGGTGCAACTTCTTTCTACCCTGGAATCTGAGTACCAGCTGACACCACTAAGGCAGGAGCAGGTTATAATTAGATTGTGTGAACTCAGCTTCAGTCATTTTAATCCTACACAGACACATAAAGGTCATGAGATGTCAGTAAAGAGCTCCACTCGGTGAAAACTGTCACTGAGGACTAGAGCCCAGTATCAGAACTGAGAACCAAGTTTGCTGTGATCAGATTCCAAATCTGGTTGATTTGTTAACAGACTTTATTAAGACAAAGCCTATTCAGTTGCCTTCACTAGATATTCACAGTGTTTAGTCACCTTTACTATAGGAACTCATTCGTTTTCCATCAGCTGTTTACATTAAACAAACTGCCAAAATAACCTGTGAGCTCAAATGATATCAACATCACAATTTGACCAACTGATTATTAAGAAAACAATAACGAAAAAAATACAGTTGATTCAGTCACCACAGAAGAAGAACTAATGATCCTTATCAATAATCACTGAACAAGTGTCCAATTTCACAAATTTCCCCTCGTGGGATTGTGTTAGTGAAGCTAACGATATAAGAAAATAAGTTTCCACGTAGTCTGGCTTCAGTATAAACATTTGTATACATATAGGCGTGTTACACCTCTATACCCAGTGAACTGACAAACACCTGGCAGCCAGTAGAAGGTTTCCTTTCTTTCTCCACGCTCACCGACTCTCTGCAGGACTCACATGTCTATTTTAAAGTCAAAGTTGATTTAAAAACAATTAGCTGTACATGCCAGCATTAGCTAATTAGGAGATAAGTCAGAGCATTAAAACTCAGGATCATCAGTTTATACAATTTATGGTGAAAGGAACATGAACATATGGAGACGGTTTCATCACATTTGATGAGGTGTTTTAGTCTGGACCAAAGTCCTCAGACACAGACTCTGCACATCCAGACCGTTCGCATCACTGCAATTGATTTAAACTGTTTACCACACCTTCTCAGAATCCACGCTGGCGTCTTCAGACTCCAATCATCAGTACAAAAAGCAAAGATAAAACAGTATAGCAACAAATCATTTAAACACGATTAATAGATTATCAGGCTCCTGTCTGTCTCCATTAAAATCTAACTAGTCTGGATCAGAATAGCTATATACATTATGATGCGACAGTTTCAAAGAGAACACGCAGACGCTTCAGGACCAATATGTGTGACACTGACGTTCTGTGGCGGCTTTTCTTCAGCCTCAGTGCAGCTTACCGATCTGCTTGGCCACAGTGTAGGCCTCCTCTGAGGAGCTGGCCACCATGCCAGCGGGCACAGAGATGCCTGCCTCTTTCAGCAGCCCGATGCTCATGTACTCGTGCAGGGAGAGGTTCCTGTGCTGCTGCTGCAGGTGAGGGGGCTGAGCCTGGGACACTTGAGCTCCAAACAGACCTGAAGAACCTCGGAGGACCTGGAGTAATAAGAGAGGGAGAATATATACGGTCAGTGAGTAAGGTTGAAGTTTTCACGACCAACTAACAGATCCTTCATTCACATCCTCCAAAGACACAGCACAGACTAAATGTGCTGTATTTCAAATTATGTCCTTTTGAAATACAGACAATTTACACAGGACACTAATAGCAGTGCAACGGAAGAAGAGCAGCGAAAACCTGCCTAAGGATATGAAACAAAGTGTGGTTCAAGCTCAGACTGAGTCAGCAGGACAGATGTCACCAACACAGTCTGGGAAGAGCACATGGAATGTTGTGACGTGATTAGCGGTGGTGTGTGTGTGTGTGTGTGTGTGTGTGTGTGTGTGTGTGTGTGTGTGTGTTAAAACTCCATGAAAGGACCTTCATCGTAAGAATCCTGATCGTACTGGGCAGTGCCCTGAACGCCGCCTTTACTCTCTGCCAACCTGCAGAACCTGCAGCGTGTTTGCTTCTCTAAATAGACGCAGAAGGCAGCTGTGATGGCGCTGGGCTGCAGTGGAGGTCACGGACCCGCGCACACCACCTCCACACCCATGAACACGCAGACACGGGGGTTCTCACAGTCGGCTAACGCGCTAACTAGCTCCGCGCCGTGTTAGCATGTTAGCCAAAACAACGGAAACTCAATGAATGTCAAATGCGACCCTGTCAGTTTTGCGGGGACAACGTAGCCGTCAACAAACACCCGCCGCCGCCACACACGCCTGTCGGATGCGGAACCCCGCGCTTCGCCGTGGACACACACTCACCTTTGAAGCGGAGCTGAGGCCGTTTCTGGCCCCTGAGTTCCTCAGGCTAGCCGTCAAGCGGCCGCAGATCAGGGACGTCGCCATGTCTCCCTCTTCAGTGTAAGTGACGCGCATGCGTGCTAAACTGCAAAGTCCTTTGCGATTCCTTCAAATGCGGTGGGGAATTACACAGTAAATCGTTGCTAAACAAACAAAGACATGTTGGTTCGTGAGACGGAGCAGTGCAAAGTAACTAAGTACATTATCTCATGTATAGAGCCATTCCCCCTATCTTACATTCAGCTATGACAACTTGTACATGTTGATCATAAAGAACGCGTCTCCACGATGCCTGTTTAAAACATATATTCAAGAAACTAAAACCAATATACTTTTATGTTTCTCCACCGGAATGTACTTATGTGATTTTAAGCTAGAGTAAGATTTTAAAAGCGGGACGTGGGGAATGCGTCACTGGCACAGGGAACGTACACAGTGATCCTGAACGCATCGCTGTTTCTGTGGCTTTTAACCTACTTTCCCACAACAGAGGTGGACAAAATAAAGTCCTTTACTCAGATATGAACGGATACAACAGTGTTAAAATAATCGATTACAATTATGACCTGCAATAATCTTCATATCTGAAATTCAGAGTAAGTCAGTTATTATGTTAAGTTTCCACATATAAAATATTTCTGTTAGTGATCTGGGTTATATTATATAATATGAGACATGCTGCAGCAGAATAAAAAGCTTGTAATAACCATAAACAAAAACAAACACACAGTCTGTTCAAAAAGGTTTATTTACAAGGATACATATGTACAAGCGTATTTACACAGTGGTGAATTAAGTGTCTGTCTATATTGCTACAACCTGTAACACACCCATGAAAGTGTAAAGGCTACAAACATAAATTCACATACATACTGTTTCAAATAGGTCACCACAGAGCAAGACGTGCCACGTTTGGGTATGTCTTAGAGCAATTTGAATTTGGGCATGGTATGGATTTGCAGAAGGGAACTTTGTCTTGTTCACGCCACAAAATGACACCGATGAGATTTACAGCATTCTTCTATGTTCCGCAATCTGCTTCATATTTGATCTGTTCTTTGTTGACACTGGTCAAAAATGTATTTGTCAGACTGGCCAAAAACAGGCTGAAACAGGAGTAGCTAAAATCAGGGTAAAGCAGGTGGACAAACATACTTCCAACATCCATTTATTCCAGACACTCAAATAAACTTAGCTTTTATTGTGCCTTGAGGGTGTATTGAACCGTTGTTTAGACAAAACTAGAGATGATCTCACCTTTGAGCTCTACGGTAACACTGTCAAACCAAACAATTCAACAATGATTTCTTAAGAAATAATTAACAAACTGGTGATAAAATGTTTCACCAGCTGCAGCTTTGAATACAACATGCAGGGGTTGTGTTAATTATTAGAACAAAGAATGAGCATATTTATCAATGTGGAACTGCTCCTGTAAAACTTGATGCAGGATCTCGGCCCCACACAACCCCCCAGATCTGCCTCTGTGTGGAGTTGAATTCCAGGACACATTCCTACCCAGTACCAAATGTAGCTACTGTTCTAAGAAATATTGTTTAAATTATCAGCTGCTTGTGTTTCTGGGAAATTAGGTATTGAGCCACTTTGTTATCAGTTCTGCACCAACTAAAAACAATTCCTCATTCCAAAACAACATTCCTCAGTCAAAACCATAATTATGTGAACTTTTAATGACAGGTGTAGAAACCAGAGTATGTGCTACTCAGTGATGACCTCCTACTCAGTCTTTCAGTCAGAGTCACTGCTGCTGCTGGAGGAATCTGTTGACATAGCCTCCACGTCGTCCTCGTTCTCCTTATTGTGTCCAGGAGGCTCCAGGCCGAAGTCGTTGCTGTGGTGGGGAGGCAGCATGCCTACAGAGACGTCCGAGGACTGCCAGGGGTAGTGTGGCGTCAGGACATCTGAATAGACAGAAGTCTTTAATTTACCAAGATATTGTTTAGTGTGAAACTTTTCACAACCTGAACTGTTTCCTCAGTCCCAGAACAGCACCTCTGACAACAGCCCTAAAGCTCAGCACACATTCTACGCTTTGCTCTTTACATTCGCGAGAATGAAACTGAAGCAGAATAAAAGCTTGAAATGCTGATTTTAGAGGCACAGATTATGTTTCGATTAGATCATAAGATTCATCAGTCTGAAGTTAGTGCTTTACAATGAGCCACCAACAAGTGTTGTTAGTACTGTTTTAGGACATAAGGCGAATGTAACCTCTCCTTTATCTTTAATAGTCAGAGTCATTCAGAGTGTTTTAATAAAAAGTTTCTGAGTTGTTCAAACCCCAGATGAACTCACCTGGTAACCTTCCAGCAGCCAGAGCGTCACCTGGCAGGTGTCCGTTGACGCCGTTGGTGGGCAGGTTGGCCATGTGACCCAGCGTCCCACTGCGCATTTCCAGGTCAGTAGGGTACGGTCGGCGTGGGTCACCTGAGAAACACCAGCGTCAGCAGTTAGTGAAGTACGACAAGAGGAAACCAGCACAGATGGTGTGGTTCCTACCTGGTACCCAGTTGAGAGGCGCACACACAGCGTTACTGGCACTGATTCTGTGAGCGTACTTGATGATTTCCTCTGACGAGATACTCCCTGAACACAATAAAAAAAGCAAACCATCAAAGACAAAGCCACAGCAAACAGCCACAGAATCCATCAGATGAGTCAGATTACCTTTCCTGGCTTTGTCAATAGATTTGAGCTTCTCTTTTGCCTGGTAAACAGCAGTAGCCTTGAAAAAAACGACAGAAGAGGACTTGGTTTACAAGAGGGAAGAATCTGCACCATTGTCACAAATACTGAGCTTTTGTTGTGTAATCGATTAAATTGGAGTAACATCTCTACATTTTGTTTCTGATTCTGACATTTTGAGTGTGTTTAAAATCCCCTTGTGCCCTGCTGTAATCGCTTATTGTGTCTCTATAACAACCTAGGGGTTTTGTAATCATTCCCTCTGTCATCTATGATACATGTTCTTTTAACATTTGCTCTCTGGATTTCATTTCTAAAACACCACCATCATCATCATATTATTATTATTGCACCCTCAGAAATGGTCTACAGCAAATAAATGACTACATGGCACCAGAGGCACGATCTCAGACCCTGACATTAACTACTCAGTAGCCAAGTCAGACAGCAACCCACCAGGATGTGTTCGGCCTCTTTCAGCTGCTTTTGGAGTTGCTGGATGTCGCTGTCTCTCTTCTCCACCTCCTTCTCCAGTAGCTGCATCTCCTGGTGCACCTTCCCCTGGTGCCGTGCCACCTCCATCAGCTCCTGGAACTCCCTGTCCCTCTGCACCAGCAGCTCCAGGATCTGAGGGCAGGAGCCACAGGGCATGAGCAAACAACGCTCCTCGGTTTGGCCGTCATCTAATGATGCTGAGTTACCTGAGCGTCCTCTCCAGGCTGGGGCAGTTTCTGACTCCGGGACAGAGCCAACATCTCGATCAGCTCCCTGTAGCAGACACACACGAAGGATGAATATGAAACAAGATGAAGAGAAGAAAGAACGTAGCTACCGCAGCTGATTTCACCACAATAAACACAGTGTGTAGAACAGAAAAGACAAATACACTCAAAAAGCTCAACTCTACCGGGATAAGACCTCTAGATCATCCAAAACAGACAGAACCCGCTCTTTCGTTGATTTTTCCGTGACCGCCGCCATAGTTGTCTCCCCGTCTCCTCTGCGCAAGACAGGAAACTATGATGTCACGCTCCACGTTCTTCTTCTTCTGTCTTAGAGCAAACCTCGCCACACTGCCACCTACGGAGCACAGTGGGAAAACTAACACTTCTAGCCAGCGAAAACTTTTTTCTCTGCTCTTTAAAGTCTAAAGGCATGTTTCCTTCTTGGGGTTACCGTATTCTAGTATTTAATTGCATTTTAGCAGTGTATATACTCGTGTCAGTCATGTGTAACCACTAAAGTCATTGTGTGTTCAGCCAGTCACGTTCGTTTAATGTACTTGTGTATACATCCAGTCATTTTAGCACCATTCTTTGTGTTTATATTTTCGCGTCAAACTTGGATTTTATTGCGAAACAGAACCGGAAGTCTGGCTCCGGTCCAGCTCGCGCGGCTCTTATCGCAGCAGCAGATCTCTGGGGGGAAGAGCGGCTGTTCTACGTCGGAAGAAATTGTCTCTGTTTTGGTTGTTTTTTCTGCCTTTTCTTCTTATTTCTTCTGGTTTAGATTTTGTCAGCGCTTGTTCCGCGATGGTAAAAGTGTCTTTTAACAACGCCCTGGCACAGAAAGACGTGAAAAAGGACGCCGAAACTCTTATTCCCGAGGAGGACAAAGTGAGTAGAAAATGGCTAGCTAGCAGCTAGCAGCTAGCGGCTAACGCAGCTTCCGTCCCACAGCGCGCAGTTCAGAGACGCGCAGTTAGTGAAGCTCTTCGCGTGTTTTCTGCTGCCGTTCTGACTTTAGGCACACTAAAAGTGAACTTTAACGTCTATGTATACCGTGACTTTTAGGGTGTTACCGTTAATGAGCAAGTTTTGTGTGACTTGATGAATGTAATATTTACATTTCCGCGTTTGCCGTTTTACTACATGTAATAAACGTCTTTAAAACATTTACGCCGGGTTTCGTCCCCGACGTATTGCTACAGGTTTGTCATTGATGTATGTTTTCGCCATAAGGATGTGGTTTGGTTGAGGAACGTACTGTTCTACCTCGTTTGTGATAGAGAGGAAGCCGTTGTCTGCAGAGCGCTGTTATCTGTGTGAAGCCTTTTATTATGAAAAGTCTTAAAAACGCTATGAAATCAGATTTTAATTGTCAAACCTCTGCATATTGCCATTAACTTAGGAAATTGTTGAGATGGGTGTTAAAAAGTTCTTTAGCTGAGTTAATGATGTTAAAGCTGCCGCCTTGCTGTAGCTAGAGCACAGTAATTTATATGGTGAAAAAAAATGGGAGGTTGTACTCCTTGTTGAAAGTTGACCTTGTCATAGTAGCTGTGAGGTTGTGACTAGATTGACATCTGATGTCAGCCTGTGAATGTTTGATGTTTCTTTGTGGAGCGCCATCTCACTCTTGTCTTCCGGTGTGGTTACTGTGCTCAGCTGCGGCAGTCAGGGCTGACACCCCCGACCTCTGTGAATTTTACTTTGGCTCCTATCTTGATCGTGTTTTTCTCCTATCACAGAACTTTATGTATTTATTTGTGTTGTTTGGTGGTAATTTCCTTCAGAATGGCCCCTTTGATCACAGCACACACCCGGAGAGGTCAGATTCTGCTGTTAAATATATACTTGTTACACATAGGCAGAGGCCCAAAGGTCAGAGTGATCTGTGGAAACATCAGAATATTGTGAAAACACAGTCTAAAACAAATGGTCTGTGAAAGGTTGGTCTTTTATCTTGAGTGCTACTTAATGCTCGTAAACATAACCAGTGAAATAAGGCTCAAATTATTTTAGTTTCTCTTTGGGGTTGACTTTTTTTGACAAAAAAAATACAGTGTTAGGCAATGACTGTTTTTCACCTCTTTCTCTTTTTTACTGAAAGCCCCATGTCACGCTTTCACAGTCAATCAGAAGAGTGACTTTAGAAAGAAGGTTTTGCAGACTCTAAGTACAACCTTTGACACTTTAACACTGTAAAGTCAGGAGTTTTACTGTGAATAAGATTAACCAGGGTAAACAAAGAGGAAAGACACCGTAATCCAGTAGCATTAGAAATACTGATGTAAGTCGTAATAAATAATTTTATTTCCTTCGGCCGTGTCCTGACTATGGCTGGACAGTATGGACTTGGACGTCACGACGATGACTGTCCTGTGTAGTACTTACAGCAAAAAGTAACTTCACCATATTGTGAGCTGCCACCTGTTGTAGTTTTAAACATAGTATGAAACCATGAACTTTTAGTTTCTGTTTCTCTCTCCCTCACTGTCCTCTCTGCTTTCCCTTTCTCTTGCTGGGACTTTTACAAAAATTCCAAGTGAACTTTAAAAGCAAGGGGTCAAACAATTGCACTAATGTTTCCTGTGGTTGTTGACCGTTTGAATTCGATGACCAGTCGGCTAAACTCTCATCCCATCTTATCAACGCATGTTATTGAAGCATTAATGATGTGTGCTTGTCCTTTTTCAAATGTGGGAATAAAGTAATATCTTTCAATTGTTTCAAGCCACTTTAATTTAAAAACTGTAATGAAGCAAAAACCAGCAGGATGAAACACAAGCTTGTCTGTAGTAAACCGTAATAACCTCCAGCCTACAAGTCCACATTGAGCAACCCCTGAGCCTCACAGCGCTGAGCTGCCGATCACCTCAACGGCTGAGAATCCTGCTGCAGAGGGAGGCCCTTAGGAAAGATCTGCTCTCACATGAACTGCTGCTGTACATGGCGAGGAAATGCCGGATAAACGTCTTATCCTTTTCATTATAATTCCAGTTCCAAAATGCACATATTAAAAAAAATTGTGCGTTCAGCGATTGTTTAACGTTTATACGTTTTTAAATGGCTCCATTATTGGCATACTCATTAATTCTGGGAGTTGGGCAGATGTGAGGTACTGAAGTAATAGGATACTAAATTAGAATGTTTAGCCAGTAGCAACTTGACATGAAAACTAAGTATTTTATGTTAACCTGTTACAAACACAGGTTTAGTTTAACCAAATAAATGTTTCAGATCTACACAAAACACACCACTAAAGACATTTGCTTAAAAATCAACTTTTGTTGTCAATGTTAAATATTGTTTTATTTTTGGAGCCTAGAAACTGAAAACTATAAATGAAGGAGCTAAAACACATTCAGTTCATCGGCTGTGTATGCAGACGACTAGCTTAGCTCAGGTCAGTTATTGTGCTCATTATATGGAGCTGCATCCAAAACACTTGAGTGTTTATAATATTCAGCTTTAATAAGCTGAAATATTAGGGTTATTTATTTTTAGTTTTTGGCTTCATCTGGATCCTTCTGCTTGTAGTGTGTACAACGGATGATGAAAATGGGGCCAAAGCTTTGTTGGCGTTTGTTTTAGGTAAGTGTTGCTTTACAGGTTCAGAGTCCCATTGTGTATTGCTAGCGATAAAGTCATCTTACAGACAGTGAAGCAGGAGAGTGAACTTCTTGGCAGGTGAAACTGGTTTTGGTTCATTTGTGGTAACAACCCACTCGTACACCTGCATTAGCAGATTACAGCCGTAAGCTTCCCCTCAGCTACTTATGTGTCCCCTGGTCATCTTCTGTCGCTTCAGTCTGCTTGAAAAGGATTATGGTCTATAATCAGTCAGTGAGAGACTCAGTCGGGAGCATTGACTGCCTCCTGCTGGGTTCCAACCACTAAAACCCAAGAAGAAGAAGGTTAACCATCCAGTCAGATTCACAGGGAGGAGAGGTGCAGAACCACGACCACCTGATGCAGAAACGCCAAAGTTCCTGAAACGGTCACCATAAAGTTAGACCGGTGTAATCTAATGAGTCAGCAAATGTGTTTATCGTTGACCTGCTGGCTGTTACATACTTTACATTAGCAAAGTAAACGTCTTTGGGTTCTGTAGTGGAGCGGCATGTGAAGAATGCATCAACGTGTCGTCTGATGCAGGAGCGGATTTGGCCGGTTTACATTTACTCCAGTGCTTCGGTTTGTGTCCTCAGCTCCACACAGCGTGTTTGCCGGACAGGATGGAGTTTCATGAGGTTCCACCTGCAGAGTGAAAGCAAACCTGGTCTGGACACTGATACTCACCTGTCTCCACAGAGACAGAAACATGAGCTGTGCTTGGTCAGAGTGATGCAGGCTCATCGGTTGAAGCATACTCATTGCACTGTTACAGTCAGATTATAGTTTGCCAAAATTCTGATTGCATTTGTACTTGTTCACATGTTCATCTGTACCTAATGAGCCAACGGTGTAGTAGCATCTTGTGCGAGAACGTCTGTCATTACAGTCAGAATCAACCGAACCAGACTTCTCCTTCAGTCAGTGCAGAGGGATTTAAACAGATATTACCGCAACCCTGAAGGTGTCAGGACAGACCTATAGGTTCCCTCTGAACACAGTTTAAATGGTTTGTTTGTTGTGGCGGGTGCTTCATCTCAAACACACAAAGACGTTCGTTGATCTGTGTTGTAGCTCGCCTGGGTGATGTGAACACGGCCCAGATAAACCGCCAGCTTTCGCCCTCCAGAGCTGGGATTTCTGTTAGCTTAGAAACAAAATGACAGTAAAAGTGAACAAAAGACGAGGCAGAGAATGTAAGAAACGTGAATGACGGGAGGTTCTGAGGACGCCTCCTGGTACACGAAACATCTGAGGAATTTGCTCAGACGACAACCATCCGACTGAGCATGTCTGTTTTAGAATAATCTGTTTATGGAGTAAAGGCGTTAATTGTTTGATGATAACTCAGAAACCTGTTCTTTGTGTCTGTCTGCGTCAGGACACGTTGTTCCTGCCGTGTGTGGCGTTGGCGTGTTTACTGGGGGTGAGACTTATGAAACGATCATCTTCATGCGTGTTGGGTCTCGTCAAGTCATTTGCATTGGACACAACTAACAGTCCCACCAAAGTGGCTGCAGTTTGGTTCCTGTTTGAGTTAGACCGTTTCCCTGCAGCAAAGCAGTTTTCATTGAACAGGCCAGTTCAAGCAGAGGAATTCTGAAGTGATTCATACTGAGAGAATTGCAGTTAATAGAACAAACTAAGCCTGCTCGGCTCCTGGCTGCTGTTTGTGCTGGTGATCCAGCTTCTGCTCTTCAGTCGCACTTATGTCAAAGTCAGCAGCTTGTTATTCTCTGTTGCTGGATGTCTTCTACTTTCGGTTCCTCGTTGCCTCCTCAGTGTTCACGTTTATTTCCTCAGTGCCTCTAATCGGCATCTCTGCTCCCGGAACTTCTCCTTTTTTTGATATGCATCTCAAACCCCTGTTGGTTCCTCTTCTCCTAACGGTCCATCATTCTGTTTTCACACACCACATTTCTTTAAATTTTGTTGTTGAGCTGCCACTAATTTCCTCCGAGACCTGAAATGAAAATGGAAAAACAGTACAGACTGTAACAGCTGAATTTTTTTTATTTCAAGATTTAGTTAAAGACTCTTTGTGTCAATTAAATTTAGGAGGCTTAAAATCCTCTCCAGCTACCTTCACAGCTCTTTGTGTGTCTCTGCATGGGAGGTTTGATGCGACATCAGGTCAGATAATGAAAACTGTACCAGCTGATCGTTTCCTCCTGGAGCTGAGGTGCTTTCACTGGCTTTCAGGAAACGCTGTCTCAAATTTTAGTTTGGAGAAGCAGCAATGTTTTTAAGGAGGAGCACAGTCTGTGAGCAGGAAATTCTCTGTTGAAATGCATTTTTATGAGCATACATATAGGAAATGCACACATTAAGTGTTAATGTTGCATTTTGTTAGCGCTGTAACTATTTAGATATTAAGCAGTTATTACCGGTAACTTGTTTTTGTAAATAAAAGTCTCAGTCTCATCTCTTACATACAACACTGATGCTTTTGTGCAGAAAAATGCATCACTAACTATGTGTGTTGAAGGTAAACTGAGAAACACTGTTGTCAGTTTCTGTAATGGAAACCACAGGTTCTTCTTTCAGAGTTTAAACAATGAGCTGGTAGCGAAGGAAACCAGCGACAGAGCAGCAGCGTTAATGATTCGTCACTGTTTACCTTCATGCCTCCCTCACACTCGGTTTCTCACACTCTGTTAAAGCTCTTTGGTTTTCAGCAGGAGACGTGTTGGGGCTTGTTCTGAACCAAGTTCCATCTTTATGCGTCTGGCCAGAATCCACTATTAGATGTTTGCCTGACGATAAGCCTCAGTTTCTCCTGTGCTGATGAATATTTACCCACAATCCTCCTTTAGTCTCTCAGCTTAGCTCAAAGTCTCAGATTTGCCTCAGAGGTTGGTTAGTTACACCACAGTGATGTGACACTCGCAGCGTTTCCTGTAATCATGAAGGAGGTTTATACAGCAGCAGCTCCACTCCACCAATGGAAATAAAATGTACATGTGTCTTGAGAAGGTTCAAGCTTCCAAACGTTCCAAAGTTCTGTACCAAACACAGCTGAGGTCAAATGTGACTCAACTGTTTTCATATTACACACACGTTCAATTTATTCAGTGATTGGCGTCACTTTACAGTTTCATGGACTTTCATGTAACGTTGGGAAGACCACAACATGTGATGACTGTCGACCACAAGGAAGCACAGTACACACAGAGCCTGATGAGTTTCCAGGTCCCTGGCTTGTTAACAAAGCCGGTCGTTATCATTTAGAGATCAAATTCATTTTGGGAAGTTTCATTTTTAATCATACTAAAACACACCGGAGTGTAAGTAAACACATGAGCGTTTCCTGGATTTAAGGTTGACCTTCCTCTTTTTGTCTGCTGCAGGATGCCGAGGCGGCTCTGCCAGTACGCCACCAGTCCCGGAACTGGTGCTGGTACCTGTGCCCCGCCCTCATGCTGGCTGCACTGGTGGTTGCAGGAGCATACGTGTACCACTACCACATCCAGGAGGTGAGCAGCCAGCGCAATCATGACTGGGAAAGTTCCTCCTATGACTATGAGGTAAAATGAACGATGATAAAACAGTTTAATCAGCAGCTCAACAACCGTGTCAGCGACACGGATCGTTGTACAAATGTATGTATCGGTGTGTCTAATAATCTGGTGACATCTTTGACAGCTGATGTAAAGTGTTACAAATGCAGTTGGTTTCGCTCCGATGTCGTCTGTCAGACCTGGTTCAAGGCTGGAGTTACTGTCGGTGACACAGCAGCTACCGATGTTTGTGTTTGGTCTGTGGTTATTCAACATTTCACACACTAAGACTAAAATCAACGTGGAAATGCATCAAGGTGGTAAAGCGACAGTGTTTGAAAGCTGTGATTAAAAGAAACAGCTTAAAGCGAAGTAGCAGAGATGTGACTTGTCTGAAACATGTTTCTAGGAAACACGTTGGTCAAAAAGCTGAACTCCAAAGGTTTGTGTGGCTGAAATCCTGCATCTCAATCCTCTCTCAACCCTGAGGCTCGTGCATCGGTTCCTCACACTGGTGTTTTGCTTTTAACTTCTTGTTCAGCCAACTGCAGCAAAGAATGCTTAGTTCATAATAGTTCAAGCAGGAACCTAGATCCTTCTGTGCTCATATGGTGTCTGTTGTGTCCTGCAGCAGGGTGAGGTGTTCACCTGTGGGGTCCGGTACCGTGAGGAGGACTACATGATCGCAGAGGAAGAGGAGGTACGATACAGTGAAATCCCTTCCTGCTGTTTACGGTACTTCAGGAAACGTTGACCTTTTGTGACACCTTACTGACTCCTGGTTTGTAGGTGGAAGTGGAGCTGCCAAACCAGTTCCAGCTGCGTCAGCTGGAGGAGAGGATCCGGGTGCTGGAGACGGATCAGGTTGAGCTCATCAACGTCCCTGTGCCAGAGTTTGACGACGGAGACCCCGCAGACATCGTCCACGATTTCCAGCGGGTGAGACACCACAGACCACTAGGGGTGATTCAGTGGTCATCAGTAGAAGATGACTGTAAAGCAAAAACAAGCTTAAATTTGACCTGTTGGTTTGTAAAGAGTTGATTTCTCATCCCAGAGGTTGACCGCCTACCTGGATCTGAGTCTGAACAAGTGCTACGTCATCCCTCTTAACACCTCGATCGTCATGCCCCCCAGAGACCTTCTGGACCTGCTTGTCAACGTTAAGGTAACAGACCTGTGTCTGAGCTCTAGGCTGAGCTTCACTGACCACAGGAGAATCCCCCGAGAACCTCAGGTTTGTTCCTGTGGACAGTGAAGCTTTATCCTTTACTGTCCCTACTGTCAACTGAACAAAGTGAATTTTGCTTCTATAACGATTTAGTTTTCTGTGTTTAGGCCGGAACCTACCTGCCTCAGTCCTACCTGGTCCATGAGGAGATGATAGTCACAGAGCGTCTGCAGCACGTCGAGCAGCTTGGGTACTTCATCTACAACCTCTGTCAAGGCAAAGACACCTACAAGCTGCAGCGCCGAGACAGAATCCTGGGTGAGGACGGACAGTCTTCCTTCATCCAGAACTCAAACTGTGTTGTGTGATTACAGCTAAGCGTATTATTCCTGAAGCGCCGTGTTAACGTCCTGTGCTTTCTTACAGGTATGCAGAAGCGTGAAGCTCAGAACTGCTTCAAGATTCGTCACTTTGAGAACAGTTTTGTGGTGGAGACTAAGATCTGTGAGCCTTAGGGCGCCTTGCTGCTGCACACCTGCTCCTAAAGTCACAGGTGTGCAGTGAGATGTGTGTTTCCTCCTCACCTGTCTTCTCGTTCCACTGTCCTGTGCTTCAGATCGTTTGAATGGGTGAGGGGAGCGAAATGTGAAGATGATTGTTAGATTAAAAAGGGGAAGAGTTGTGGATTTTTTCACTTTGTGCATGGTGGGGGTTTCTGGTATCATAATCACTGAAAGTAGCTACAAGTCAGCTGAGCTTATAAAATAATTAATTTAATCAAAATAACCACAATCATAGCACAGACATTTATTATAATAGATTAACAGCTGCCCTTTTTGTGTCAGACTAAGCAGTTTGAAGGCAACTTTTGTTCCTGGTTTGGAAACCAGGGAAGCATCGCTTTGGGCTTTATGTCAGCTGATCTTACCCTGCACCAGCTCTATCTCAACTGGAAAATGTTCTTAAAGAGTGTGGACATGTTTTTCTGGTTTAGCTTTAAAAATGAGTTTATACAAGTATAATTACAGGAAAACACACTTTTTTCATAAAGGTTGTCTGTTTTGTTTGTTTGTTTTTTGAATGTGTAATTTTTGGATAACTCTTGTACTAATTTGTGTATATAATCTTTAAAACAGACCAACACAATAAATGAACCACAAACAGAGTGATGTAGACTCATTCTATTTATTACTGAGGTAATAAGTTTGGGTCCCTCATTCATTTTTCAAAATGACCAAAACATTAGAACCACTCCATAATCTGACACAGTCCAGGTTCACTGACTTCAGTAACAAACACACGGTAAAATTATGTGCTCTGACAGCTTCAGTCTAAGCCCCAGACATTATAACCTGGTAAAAGTGGAATGAACACACGGACTGGACGGGTGAACTCAAGGCGGTCGGTGTATATTTAGGTTTCTAATTGATAGGCTTAGTGGAGATTTGCACGTTTAAATCAGGTTCCTCAAAACGGCAACATTAATGTAAATGGTTTGAGTAGACGATGTAAAATATGTGACTCGCATGTGTAAAACACAGTTGAAACTTTCAACTTGTAGAGGTGTTACATGGAGGTTGAGTCATGGAGCCTGTTTTCAGAGGTTCAATTGGTGTTTACATCTGTTTCAGTCTGTTTTTGGTATTTATTCAAAGATCTTTGTAAATTCAGTCACACCTTTTTAAACACGTTTATATTTTGGCTGCGGCCTTCGTTCGGCTCCTTAATCAGCTGGCTGACACTGGATCAGCTCTATGTCCCCCCTCCCTGGATACATCACCTCCACCACCTCTGGATATGTTTTGCCTAAACACGGAAGCTAAATAGCTGAAGATGATACAACTACAGCTCCCAGTGTTCCTTGCGGCTTCCCCTGCTGTTTGCCGCAGTTCAGTCTTCAGGTACTTTGCCTGTTAGTGTCGCGTTGTTTCATTATGTGGCTTTACCGTCTGAGTGGAAGATAACTTTATGGAAGGTGAGTGGGGGCGGTTATCTGCGTTTTACTACGGACTCATAGTTTTTGTTAGCATGCTAAAAGGAAAGCTAGCCGCGGTTTGTCCGTCTCCATGGAAACGGCACCTGTCCGCGTGAGTTTAACCAAAAACGGAGAAGAATATAGAATAATAACAGCAAACCTACACAAATATGTGTATTAACAGTCTTTGAAGTTAATGATAAAAGTTGCTAACGGAGTCATTTGCGCCTCGTCGTCCTGTGCTTGTACTTTTGTAACGACAATAAATTTGAATCTAACCTAATGTAATTGGTTAGCAGGTTAGCAGGTTAGCTAGCTCATTTTACTGTGAGCGGTAATTATGTTGTATATTGACAGTGGTGCTGCTATTTTACTCGTTACATTCCAGAGAGAAATATAATAGAATCCACATACAGTAAAACTGATATTAACTGAGTGCGAGCTGGTTTGACACTTTTGAGACAATCATTCTAGCAGATAATGAGCAGATTGATTGGCAGGTGTTCCAGGCGTAATGAACAGCTATGAGGTTGTCCGTCAGATCGGAGAGGGAGCGTTTGGCAAAGCCTTCCTGGTCAGGGACAAGGAGGGCGATGGAGGCAGACACAGTGTGGTCAAACAGATCAACCTCACAAAGGTACGGTGGGCGACTCACGCGAAGCTCCAACCTGCCTTTCTCTTCACGCTGCTGTAAGGACGGATTGGTTGTGTTTACAGATGCCAGCGAAGGAAAAGGAAGCGTCCAAGAAAGAAGTGACTCTGCTGTCGAAGATGAAACACCCGAATATCGTCACCTTCATCACGTCATTTCAAGGTGTGTGTGTGTGTTGTTATCAGCAGTTTGTCACAGTTGTTACTGTTCACTATGTGTTTGTGCAGAGAAGGGCAGCCTCTACATAGTGATGGAGTACTGTGACGGAGGAGATCTGCTGAAGAAGATCAACATGCAGAGAGGAGTGCACTTCTCTGAGGAACAGGTACAGACACACACAGACACACACACACACACAACACAGAGTATAACTGGGCTGCGTGTTCCTCAGATCATCAGCTGGTTTGTGCAGATCTGCCTTGGCCTCAAACACATCCATGACAGGAAGGTCCTCCACAGAGACATTAAATCTCAGGTACGCGGCCTCTCATTCACTCGTCAGCTTCATTTTCTGGTTCAGCTTCAGTATAACATATGTTCCCTGAGTCTAAACTGTTGAAGGATTTCAGCTGCAATATGACGTAATGGACATCCTGTTAATATAAACATCATCACATCTGTGCCCATGTAGCACAACTACAAATATGCCAGTGCTTTATGAATCTGGAGGTTTTACAACTTAACTGGACTTTTTGCAATTGGCCGCCTGTAACTCGCATAACTTTGACACCAGCTCTAAACTTGTACCAGCCTCACACGGCCCACAGAGGCGGAGGTGAAGTATTTTCATTGCAGAGGTTGGATTGTACAGCTGAGGCGTTCAACAAAGGCTTTTCTGTGTGCCATCTCCCAGATGATCTCCTCACAGCCTCTGTTCACAGCCATCACATCTGTTACACACACCCAGCCACTGCTTTCCTCATTCCTGCTCTCCCTCTAGAATATCTTCCTGACCAGCAGAGGGATGAAAGCAAAGCTTGGGGACTTTGGAATCGCAAGAATGTTGAATAAGTAAGTGCGTGTCATCCTCAGACACACACTCCTCCTACACACAGTACAGCTGTTTGATCCCAGACTGCTCTGAAACACATGGAAGGCCTCCACGCGAGTCATTATCACTCTGCAAGCTGTCGGCCAGGACACGTGAACAACGTAGTGGTGGAAATAATTGTCACTCATGTTGTAACACACAGACTCAGCTCACGGCAAGGTGAGAGAAATATTTGTCGCTGTAAATACCATTCGTGTATTTTTGTATTTTTAACAGGCTCAGGAGTAGGAAACTAGACAGAGGAATAGAAGAAGGGAGTTGCTGATAAGCCTGAAATGAGTCACATCCCTTCATCATAACTGCAACACAGAAAAGTCTTGATGGAATTCTGGCCATGTTCCGTATTTTTCAGGAAAATTCTCTAAGTTATATTCATCAGTGTGAGTTAAACACAGTCTGTACAAAATGTCCAGTGGATGAGACTCATCTGCTGTCACTGCAGCTCAGCAAGAATCGAAGGAGCAATAGACTTAAACTCTGAGAACAGTGAGTTATTGAAGCACCAGTACATAAATGAGGAAGGACTTCAGTGTTTCTGTGTGTTGAACACCCACTTCTTTAAGGAACAAAAGAGGAGAGGTGCTAATGACTCATCTCCATCCAGAGTGTTTGACCCTGACTGAGTTTTTAACTGTGCAGCACCATGGAGCTGGCCAGGACGTGTGTGGGGACACCATACTACCTTTCCCCAGAGATCTGCGAGAGTCGTCCGTACAACAACAAGACGTATGTAAGGCCATCGCTCCACACAGACACATTTCTGTAAAGGACACCCAGAGAAGAGCTTCTACATTACACACAGTAATGCAACACATTACGTGCTGACATTAGACTCTCAAACCTTGAAATGTGACCTCTCTGTCCTGGACCAACTGACTGCACAGTAAACGCCCCACCCTCCTTTCTTGCCCTGACAGTGGGTGACGTCCCTGGTGCGTGGGTGTGATTAGAGAACGTGCGTCTGGAACCACAGCGTCACTCAGAGCGGAGTTCATTTCACACAGAAACCTCTTTGACAGCCGGAAATGCAGATGCACATGCAAACACCAGCGTGTGCCCAGATCCCTGCTCTGTTGTTTTGATACAGCAGAGGCACTTCCCCTATTTCTGTGTGAGACCCTGGGTCCTTCCACTCAGGATAGAAGTATGAGACACCACTTGGTCCCCAGCTGAGCTCTGATCAGTCAACATTACATCTCAGTTCCTACTCTTTAGGACTGTAGAGCATGTTCAGCCATGCCCTGACATTCTGTCTCAACAAGAAATATGTTACGTTACACAACAACTACTGTTTTGTGGTGACACAATACATTCCCCGTCTGAAAACACCAGCACCGAGGCGGAGGAGCATGTGGTGTGATGTAACGATTCCCTTAAAAGTCCTCATCACGCAGATGTCTGTGTCCGTCCTCTGTGCAGGGATATCTGGTCCCTGGGCTGTGTCCTGTATGAACTCTGCACCCTCAGACATCCAGTAAGCTGCATCACGCACACAGCTGCAAACACGCTCCCACTAATCCTCACAGTTAGAGCACAATCACACACAGTTATTAGATATTAATCAGTATTAACATCAGGACACCTTTTCCCTGCAGTTTGAGGGCAGCAATTTGCGGCAGCTGGTCATTAAAATCTGCAGGGGGCGCTACAACCCAGTACCAAACCTCTACTCCTACGACCTCCGCCTGCTGGTCTCCCACCTCTTCAAGGTGAGACACGCAAATTCAGGGGTGTCAAACTCCAGTCCTCAAGAGCCACTGTCCTGCTGTTGTTCCAACTCTCACTGCTGAGCGTGTGTCAGTTTGCTTTTCCAGCTGCTGATTGGCTGAACACACCTGATTAACGTAATTAGTACTTGTGAGGGCAGGCAGAGTTGGACTAAACTCTGAACATAGCTGAGTTTGTTTTAAAGCTGTCATTCCTCTCCTGTGCTGGAGGGGGTGCTGGGCTACACATTAAGTGTTTCTGGTAACGTCATGGCTCCAAAGATGATTGTCCACCATTTTATAAAACATGAAGACAAATAAAATCACATTTTGCTAAATCTGGTAACTGTTTAAATCTAGTTTAACCTGGCTCCAAAAGGAAATTGCTGCCAAAGCATCAATGCTTCAGGAAGAATACTGACACGATGCCAGACATCAGCAGGTTGTTGACTGATGCTGCTGCTTCTGAAGTAATGTTTCAGGTTACCTGGATGAAACTTTGGTGTTTGTATCTCTGCCCTTCTTCTCTTGTTTTTCCTTCTGTGAAACTACATTTTATATCAGCTTGCACGTAAACATTTTTCAGGTCAACCCCCGTGACCGTCCCTCCATCACCTCTGTCCTCAGACGTCCCTTCCTGGAAAAGCACATCTGTAAACACTTGGACCCAGAGGTAAGGAATCTCATCCACTGAGCGAGTGAATGAACGTCCTCATTAGACGTGCAACGGTATGTCTGTGTGCAGGTGATGCAGGAAGAGTTCAGCCCCTCGGTGCTGCACCACAACAGAGCAGCAGCATCACAGGCCACTAAATGCAGAGCATCAGGTAACACTCTGTGAAAATGGAGTCAGTGGGAGGTTGTCTGTGTTGTTGTGTGTTGGACTTGTTAAATGTGAGTTTACTGCTCTGATGAAGCTGTTTTGATAGAGGTGCTGACAAACATGGCTTTGAATGAACTGATGCACAGTTATACGCAAGGCTTTACTAAAGTGTCTGATCTGTTTCTGAGGTGAGAAGGACTACATCAAACAGACATGTTATTTCTAAATAAGTGGTTGCCCACTTATAGAGCAGGCTTTCACTTCCACTTCCTGACTGTCTGATATTTGTATTGCTTATTTTTTTATATTTATATTTAAGTTATTAAAATTCAGTGGTAAAATACTGGCTAAAACGCCAAAACAGAACGTTTAGGTTGTTTGAGATACTGAGTTATGAGAATCAATATTAAAACAATGATTCTACAGCATAAGACAGTGTCAGGTCTGTGTTGGGCTGTTGGGCCCCCAGTGGCTCTAGCTCATGCTCAGGTGGAGCGTTAATTAAAAGAGAAAACAGAAACTTCATCTAGTTTATGAAGGAACACACGCAGATGTGATCGTCAAATGATGTTTACAGGCTAAGGGGTCAGAAGAGGATGATAGTTCCTCTGCGATTTCTTTCAACGCACACACAAAACTTTATGTGTAACAGAATAAAGTAAATTTAAAGAACCTGTATCAGCAGCAATCTGCTTTGATGGAGGTCCACTTCTTCATGTAGCTCCAGAGAAGACGCAGAAATCAAGGGGGGCAGTGAAACACGTGACTGCTGTGAGGAGACAACCTGCCAGACCCGCCTGGAGAGTCCACAGCCCTGGCCACAACGTAAGCACACCAATAATACTGTTCTATGGGGCTGTCCGTCAATCACCACGTTTCAATTCAAACCAGTTTGCTTGTCTTCATTGATCAGCGTCTTTGTCGAGGAGCAGAACAACCAGCTGCCCGTCTGGAAGCTGTGGCTCAGCAGAACCAAAGGTGAGTAAAGAGTCAGCTCATAATTCACTTCACTTCACTTCCACTTGTGCATTGATTAATGTGTATGTCACAGGTTTAATGGGCAGCAGCCTGTTGGCCACTACCAGCACTATCACGCCCAGCTGGACGCCTTAGACGGAAGGAAGAAGGGGGGCGTCCTCCCCCCCCCTCCTCCTCCTCCTCCTCCTCCTCCTCCTCAGGAGAGACAGGAGGAGCCGTGTGACGACTGCTCTGCTCCTCCCGTGCAGCCACACCAGCTGTAAGTGATGATTGAGCCACCAAGACCTATTGGATTATGGATTCAAAGTGACTGGAGTAATAAGCCACATTCTCACATTGTGTTTGTTTGTGTCCGTCAGCGTGGCAGCGGCTCGTAACGAATACCTGCAGCGGAGACATGAAGCCAACCAGTACAAGCTGAGAGCTGAGAAACAGCTGGTAGGAGGAAGCTGAGCCGCTCTCACACTCACATTGTTCAGGCAGTCAATGTGATGCTGAAGACCACATGGAGTCTCTGGATTCAAATCTAACACAACTTCATGTTAAAACAGACTCGACAACACTGTGTTGTTGATGCCGTTCTAGCAACAGGAAGATGACTCAATACCGAAACCCTCAATGGTGTCCTCTGAACCCGCAACAGGAAAACAAGAGGTGGCGCCACGTTTGGTTGCTGTGGCAGCCATATTAAAATGTACAGAACAGGGCCTGAGGCTGTGGTACTGTAGTGAGCCATTTACTGCAGCCGTCAGCTAAACAGTGTTTACAATAGTACAATAGTTTATCTGACTTCAGAGGAAACATAAGGTGTTTACCTTATAACCCTGCCTTAATGTTTCCTTTACTTACACAGCTGTTTTATCTACGTTAACAGGTAGAGTGAAGCTGGATGAGCCCTGACAGCATGCTGAGCTAACCTTTGACCTTTCACTGTCAGGGTCTGCGTCCATGCACAGCTGAGCGCTACCGGAGGCCTGGAGGCCAGCGGGAGGAAGCGAAGCCACCTCCCCAGGACCGGAGGCAGAGGGGGCAGCAGGTGGGACACGTAGCCAGTTTACTGGAAACGCATTCATTGCGGACAACCTCACTGAACTCTGTAGTGTTGAGGTGCTTCTTTACTTTTGTTACACAGCTGTATGAAAGCTTCCTTTAAACATCTGCCTCCTCCACATGCTCCTAGAATCAGAAGCAGAGTTAAACAGTTAAACAGGTGTGCAGCTGTCAAACATTTTCTACATATCACACACTTTCTAATTTTTTGAGCAATAGATTTGTTATTCATCAGTTGAGCCAATAAACAGGGCTTCTGTGTGTGCAGGACTACCTGCATCAGCTGGACCTCATCAGACAGCAGTATCACCAGGAGATGAGACAGATGAGGCTGAGGGCTCAAACCGAGGTGCTCGCACAAACGGTGCTTTTGATTATTATGATTCCAGGTGTCCTTTACTGTGTCTGTCATGTGTTAGTCTCAGCCACAAGAGAAACGGGAAACATTTGTTGTGGAGAACCCCAGCGACCCTGAACCTTCTGCAGATGCTAAAGAGCAGCAGGATGCTCCACCTGAACAGGTAAACGCATCATTTTACTACGTTTCCCTTAATATCACTCAACATAGTTGAAGGCATTTCTGCTGCATCGTCTAAAACCCACTCAGTGTTTCTGCATGTACGTGTTTTCCTGCTGCAGGATGTTGAAGCAGCTCTGAGGCAGATTATAGGGGACACCAGAGACCAGAGGAGGGCGCTGGAGAGAAACCACAAAGACAAGGTGAGATCCAAAACAAGAGTTCAGGTCAGGTTTTAATGAAGCCAGTGAAACTAGAAACCAGCTCATGTCTCCTCGACTTACACAGCGAATACTCAAGAGACAGAGAAATTCATCCTGGTGACTTTTACCTCCTTAACGAATCCATGTATTCAGATTGGACTGATGAATTCATCTGTTTTTATACCGGGTGGAAGAACCCACTGTCCCACCTACATGTTTATGTAATTACACTGGTAATTACTGAAATACTTCATGATTACTTTTGTCTTTCCTGAAGAAAGGAATCATGTTTGAGATCCTGTTAGATGACAAAGGTACAAAAGAAGATGCAAAGAAAGAAGAGAAGGTGAGAAAGGACAGTAAATAGCTCCTCTTCCTCGTTCTCTGTCTCACTGTGTCCCTGACTCCCTGAACAGGAAGAGGACCCTCTGAACCAGACTTTGAGCTTCCAGGAGGGGGAGGATTTGAAGCTCAGGGATTGGTCGGAGGTGAGGAAGGGGTGGAGCCAGAGGACTCCTCAGACTGTGCTGAACGCTCTCGCCAACATGGACGTCAGCGCCGTCTACAACACAGCGATGGAGACTGAAGCAGGTGCAGCGCTCAGATCACTTTCTCAGCTTTGGGATGTTTGTGTGAGGAAGCCGTTGACTGGAGTCTATGGATGTGAGCGAGTAGACACTGGCTTTTGAATGCTGGCAGTGTTGACAACGAAACTGTAGCCAGTCAATCTCAGAGGAACGGTCCAAACCTTGGTGCAGTGTGACCCGTTTGTTTCCGCTCAGGTGACGAGGACGCGGGTCGCAGGCAGTGGGTCGACAGGCGCCCCAACACCCTGCTGAACGCTCTTGCTCAGGCTCAACTCACCTCATCAACTCTGGACTCGGCAGCTTTGGGTCAGCGAGGCACACTCTGACATGTGCAGGAAGAGGAAGCCAACGTTTCATCTACTGGATCTGATCCTTCCTGAGACGCTGACGTAGCTTTACTCTGTTTCAGAGCCAGAGAATGAAGCACAGGAGGAAGACTCTGATGCTGAGACAGACCAGGAGAGCTCGGAGCAGAGGTCAGACGACGAAGACACGTAAGTCCAGACGTCATCGTTCACGTTTAGGGACGACTGTGGTTCAGTTGGTCAGACTGTGTCTACAAACCTTAATCCAGCAACGTCTACTTATTTTTCACTATTAGGGCTGAAATTAGTCCTTTCTGTAACTTCTTTTCTCAATCAACCACTTATTTGGTTTTTCACATTTCCATTGATTTCGGTCAAATGTGTCATTTAATAGCCCCAAATTAAGTATTGTCTGAGAGCAGTTGCTGTATTAACATGGGACCTCAAAGGTCAGAACCTTTGTGGTCGTGTGGCCTCTGGGGAACTCGGTAGCGTGCTGGTTATGAGATGCACTGAACCACATCCTGCTTTCAGAAGCTTTTTCCTCTGCTAAAGCTACAGCGACGCTGCAGAATCTGATTGTCTGCACCTGCACACGACGCATCAACGAACGCTCAGCGTTTATAAAGAAATGACTCGTGTAAATACAGTCACTGTGACATTTACTGGCAAATCCTCCTCTTTCTAAATGTTAAGTCTGTTTCATCGCCATCATTTGTTGTGAACTCTTTTACCTGAACCTTAAGAGTTAGATGTCAAAGTATTCTCTCTCATTTAAGTTCTTCATAGTTACTTTTTTTATATACTCATCAGGAACTTTGAGGAGTCGGAGGACGAGCTAAGAGAAGCGGTGGCAGACTCCATGAAAAACCTGTTTGTGATGGAGGATGGCAGCTCAGACGAGGCGGACGGTTTGGGGAGTTCTGAGGATTTAGGCACAGGTGACACCGGATCGACGGGGGTCGATTCCCCGCAGCCTGAAGTGCAAGATCGTCCGCCTGAGTGTTCGGGCGAGTCGCAGACAGAAAACGCATCTTAAATGAAGACAGCTCAGAAACAAAGTCTTCTTCTTCTTCATTCTGAGGGCAGAGCTGAACTGTCTGTCTCTTCCTTCAAATCAAAAAGCATCTGATGACATTTTTAGTTCCATCACCCTCTACATGAACAACTCTTAACAATGACTAATAATAAAATAACATTATAATATTCTCATGCCTTGACCTCATCACAACCAGGAAGTGAAACATTAACTAAGAGTTTTGCATCATTTAACTGACCCTTAACTCTGTAACCAACACAAACTATGATCACGCCAGTATTCAACTGATGGAGTTTCATCGTTCAGTTCCTGAACTTCATCTGGTTCCTGCCTTTGTCTGTGTGTTAGTGGTGCCGCCACATGCAGAGTCACTGTGAGCGTCTGTTGTTGGGCACTGAGCATGTTTAAGCCGTGTGTCATCCAGGAACCCGTCCTAACAAAGTCACCTTTAACTCAAGGCCTTGAAAATGCAGAGCTCGAGCCCAACCCTAAATGTACAGTCAAGTCCCGGTTCCTGCAGGAGACTGATCGCTCCAGTTTCCTCATCAGCGGCTCCATGGCAGCGAGGAAGCACGCCTCAAACTCCTGATCAGAGAACCGCTCCACTGAGCGCCGCGCGTTCCGTCGGATCTCCAGTCTGGCTGACGGAGACAGCGCCAGGATGCTTTCCATGGCAGCAACGTAGCTGTCCTCGCTGTCGGCCAGGAAACCCGTCTGCCCGCCTTCGTACGGCACCACGATGTCCAGCCTCGGACCACCGGACTCGTGGGCGAGAACAATGGTCCCTGCAGCCATACACTCGACCACACCTGGAGGCAGAGAGAGACAGATGTGAACATCTGGATCTGTGAGAATCAGGCACTGTCCAGTAAAGCTCCAGGTTTAATGACTATTATTTGTTCATGTTGTGGTTTATTTTAGTTTACTTGCTTCAAGTTGCTATAAATAGAATGTTATCCCACTAAACACCTAATAAAACCCTGTATAATAAATGTTCAGGCACACGGAGCAGTCGCTACTGTTCTCACTGACGCGTCGCGTTGTGCTCACCGATGCCGAAGTGTTCGTTCCACATGGTGTGCAGACCAATGGTCGCGTTCACCAACTCCCTCTTCAGCTCCTCAAAGGGGACGTTGAGCTTGAAGTCAACTCGGTCTGACACTCCCAGGTCCTGGCAGAGACCCTGCAGCATCAGCACTCTCTCCTCGTCCTCCCGGTTCCGGCATCCACCAATCAGCACTAGCCGCAGGGACTCCCTGCCCCCCGGGCCCTCTGCTTTCCTGTCCAGCAGTTTGCGGAACGCTCGGATCTGGAGCGGGTGGTCTTTCTCCGGTCTGAACTGACCCACCGACGCGATGGAGTGGCACTTCCTGTCCCCTCTGTCCTCTTCACTCAGCTCAGGCCCCAGCTCCTCCAGCGGTACGTCCACGAAGGCCCTGACGTCACAGGGCGGGTAGACGACGCTGGTGCGGCTTGGGGCGCGCCACAGGGCCAGGATGTGTCCCAGCGTCCAGGTGGAGTTCACCATGACGACGTCGCTGCAGGAGCCGGCCAGGCCGTACAGCAGGGCGAAGCAGCAGTAGTACACCACCTTCACCGCACTCAGCACCGGGTTTCTGGAGATGAAGTTAGCGTTGTTGAACCTGGAGGACAGGGCAGAGCTGGGTTTCCACCTGCTGACTGGTTAACTTTCAGGCCTTATTGGTGTCCTTAGAGCCAAACGGGGGGATTTTAGGAGTCATGATTATCATATTCTTATCCTGCTCAGTTCAGCCGGACTGCAGGGAAAAACTGAGGAGGCTTTACTGTTGGCATCGATAGACACTAGTGCATTAAACTGTTTCAGCGTCTAAAGGCGAGTCCTACCTGGGATTCCTCTCTCTGACCACAGACAGCATGTCGGTGCTGACAGTGGGATAATGGACGTAGCTCGCAGCCTTGCAGCCTCCCAGGTAGCGGAAGATGGGCAGCGTGAAGGCGTAGCCCATGGAGTCCACGTACAGGTCGGGAACGAAGGCCGTCAGAGCCTCCCAGCCTATAACGCGCACAGACGGAAGAAGTTCAGTTGGTGCCGCAGACGCGCCTCTCATCCGGCCTGGGGTCAGTGAGCTTACCGAGGAACATGGAGCCGGCGCTCTGGCCCAGCAGGGTGAAGTGAGGGTAGGACGAGGCCTCCACCAGAACGCGACGACGCAGGAAGATGAAGGTGACGGGTCGAGGTAGGCAGATGCTGAACCGCTGCCGGGCTCCCTCCAGGATCTCCTCAGCAGTCACTCCCTGATCACCCGTGTAAACCACGAAGGAGGCGTGTGGGTGTCTGTGGCGAGGAGGGAAGAAGAACCAGCTTAAATCGGGGTCAGGTACAGCTTCCAGTGCTACCAATGCCACTGTGAGCCAGGTACCGGTGCATGAGGGCCCGCAGACAGCACCACAGGACCCGCTCCCCGCCTCCTCCGGCGTTGCAGTACGGGTGGAAGAAAGCCACGGCCGGGCCTCCGTCCTGAGCTCGGCGGGACCTGCGGCGGCCCTGCAGCCACATGCGGAGGCCCAGCAGGAGCAGCAGCAGGAGCAGGGTCAGCAGGAGGCTGAGGTAGGCGCAGGGCGCCAGCAGGGACCACAGCAGCCTGCGGACGGGGAGGCACAGCAACCGTTAGCTAGTCAGGCTAAAGCTAAGCTCCCGGTCATTGACGGGATTTAACCGCGACGACACGTTACCTCATCAGGTCACACAAACACGGAGAGACGCGCTGCTGGTGCTCGTGTCCCGCCATCTTGACAACTGCGTCAGTGACGGAAGCCGAGGTCAGCTGACCCGCGGGCCGCTTCGTGATTGGCTGGGCGCGTGTTTACTTACAAGTCAAGCACACGGTTTTTACGTATTTGTTGATTACACAGAGAAGAGGAAGAGGAAGAGGCAGCAGACGCCCAGCAGCCAAGTAAAAGGCGTCAAACTAACCGTAAAGATACAGAACAGGAAACTGCAGTTGTTGGAATATTTGTCTAACCCACAGATGTGACTACATAGAAACAAGGCAGCATAGCTACAGTAAACGAGGACAGTACACAGAGAAAGAAGGCGACTGGCCTCAGTCCGGCCTCATGCACCATGTGACTGGGAACCATCACCTCCCAGACTGAAAGCAGGAGGACGTTGGAAACGTGGATCTGTTAGATCAGATTAGAGTGTGGTCATTGTGTGGAACCTAAATAAAGGCTATTTCTGACTTATTATTATTTATTGTTACCTGACTGGAGGAGCTCCAGCAGCAGGTTCTGGTGGGGAATCCTCCAGCGTCAGAGGCCTGGGAGGTTCGTGAAGCTGGTCATTCTGTGTGTTATCTCCCCGACTTCCTCTTCGCTGCTCGTCACCGAAGCGTAACGTGGCTGCACCTACAGTAACTGACACTTCGTCCTGTTGCTCGGCGTGTGATGTAATCAATCATGTCCTGCTTGGATTGAGCTGCAGGTCCATGACTCGTCTCTACATCCAGCTGAGTCAGTGATTTTACTCTAACGTGTCTAATTTAACCCAGTGAATGTGATGATTAACTTTTCTGCGACCTCAGACCAAACATGAGCCACAGTTCACTTAGTAATACTCCAGTCTATGAAGTATTAACGTTTCATTTTTCTGCTGATGTGGGAAATTCAAAACCTCCGGAAGCAATTTAAAACGTATTGCATTTAACCATCCATCCATCCATCTTCTTCCGCTTTTTCCCCGAAGGGGTCGCGGGCGTGCTGGAGCCTATCCCAGCTGGCTTTGGGCGAGAGGCAGGGTACACCCTGGACAGATCGCCAGTCCATCGCAGGGCCACACATATAGACACACAATCACAATCATACACACACTCACACCTATGGGCAATTTACGCATCCAACCAATTGACCTAACTGCATGTCTTTTGACTGTGGGAGGAAACCGGAGACCCCGGAGAAAACCCACGCAGACACGGGGAGAACATGCAAACTCCACACAGAAAGGCCCCCGGTCGCCTCCGGGAATCAAACCCGGGACCTTCTTGCTGTGAGGCGACAGCGCTAACCACCACCTGCATTTAACCATTGTGTAGAAAATACATAAAATAAACACATTAAACATAAAACACAGAAACTGCAACTTGATTAAGTCTATTAATGAATTAACTATCAAATGTACTAAACACATGTCATTCATCAGAGGTGGGCGCACCTGAGCCTCTCTGGGATGGAGGGGTTCCCACCTCGACAGGGGACCCGCGGCAGCCAGAGGCCGCCGGACAGAGAGCCAGGTGAGGTCAGAAGACAACTTCAAACTGAGAAGCGTCTGTCTGTCTCTCTGTGTCTCTGTCTCTCTGTGTCTATGTCTGTCTCTCTGTGTCTGTCTGTGTCTCTCTGTGTCTGTGTCTCTCTGTGTCTATGTCTGTCTCTCTGTGTCTGTCTGTGTCTGTGTCTGTCTGTCTGTGTCTCTCTGTGTCTGTCTCTCTGTGTCTATGTCTGTCTGTCTGTCTCTCTGTGTCTATGTCTGTCTCTCTGTGTCTGTCTGTGTCTGTCTGTGTCTCTCTGTGTCTATGTCTGTCTGTCTGTCTCTCTGTGTCTGTGTCTCTCTGTGTCTGTGTCTCTGTCTCTCTGGGTCTATGTCTGTCTCTCTGTCTGTCTGTGTCTGTCTGTGTCTCTGTCTCTCTGTGTCTATGTCTGTCTGTCTGTCTCTCTGTGTCTGTGTCTGTCTGTGTCTCTCTGTGTCTGTGTCTATATTCTTTGCATCATCTTGCTGTAGATTTCACTATTCCTCAACTTACAGCGTCACTGTGGTGATTACATCATTTGAACCTGACAGAAACTGTGTAAAATGGCAGACAACTCAGAAGACACAGATGTGACACACGTGTCTTTATCGACATCTCTGTACTGAGGCGTCGCTGTTTGGTCGACCTCTCAGTCTGTCCGTCTGTGGTTTTCTGTGCGTGTTGAGTAAAAGCCAGAACCTGGTACCTGGTACACGATCGGTTTGATGAAACAGACGCGTGGGCTCACCTTGACTTGCTGCCAGCTTTCATTGCCTTATAAAGACAAAACTTTCATTCCTATTTCTGAAGTGTGTGTCACTTCCTTCTTCCTAGGTTTGAATGCACGCGTTGTCGCCCTGCGCTCAGTGTGCTGCCCGTCGAGCTGTTAGCAGCAGCAGAGACACAGAGGACCTCCACGCGCAGACATCACCTCACCTCTCAGGTAAAGAGCCACGAGTCCAGGTGTGTCCAGACTAGAACAGGTGTCTGCGAAGGCATCACTGGGACGAGACACTGCAGAGACCGATGTTTTATTCTCGTTTGTGTGGAGAGGGGTGAAACGTTGTTCAGATGCCTGTGATTGTGTGCTTGCTTGTGTCACAGCACGAGCGTCGGTACGTCACCGTTTTAGATTCCTTTGTCGTCGTTGCACCAGTTTGTAGATTTGTTCAGAAGTTCAGACACCTGCATGGCTCGCATTGTTGCTGGCTGCGTGTTGGATCAACTGTTAGAACTGAGGCCTGCAGGGGAGGAGGAAGAAGAAGTTAAACCACTGCAGCGAGCTGAAAAGGAAATTTGAGGTTAGCTTCGCTTCAACTGCAAAAAATCCCTCTAAGGCGAGAGAGTCGGGCCAGGACGGCGTCTCAGAGCAGTTTAGTACGCTGGCGCCAGAAAACAACACTTAATGAACGTGAGGCGAGTGTGAAAGATGCCGACGAGGTTTAGCACATGCAAAACCTCAGAGACTGTGCCAAAGGTTTTTACGTAGAAAGGTGGAAGTTGAGCAACGATGGGAAGTAACTAAGAACATTGCCTGTGGTTTTGATACCTTTATATTCACTTCTCTACATGTGTCCAGATGAACAAGACACAAGAAGCTAATTCTGCCCAATTATCACAGCTTGAGATAAAGAAAATGAAGAATAATAAAGTAAAGTAGTAATAACGAGACTTGGATCCAGTGACGTGAGTCCAGTAAACATCAGTCGATCAGTGACGCAATCAGAGCTTAACAACGTCCATGTTTCCATCCTTATCACCAGTGTCTGTTCTGATGGTCACACAAACCAACGCGTTCATATGACGACCCCAGACTTTGAATGAGTGTCGTGGTTTCTTGGCATGTGTGTGGAGCAGTAGTTCGACAGGCAGAGGTGAGATGCGAAGCCTCGTTGTTCAGCGGTGAACTGGGTGAATCGAGTCATTCAGGGCAACCAGAAGTGAGCCCTGCAGCTCGTTTCACTTCTGCTTCCGTTGGAGCCGAGCTGCTGAAGTCATTTCACACTTTAGCCACATTTATGGTCTGAGCCGCCAAGACGCGTCTTTAAAGGATGTTTGGAGTCCGAGGAAGTGAAGAGATGCTGCTCATCCCCTGACGCCAACACGCAGCTGCCTCCTGCATGACGTGATCCAGCTGAAACTGGGTTCATGCTCCCTCCTGAACACAACACCACCTTATAACTGACTGTGTCAGTGGGTATCACATTATTAAATGTCTGCTCACGCTCAGTTCTTCATTTTTCTGATTACTCAGCTGCACAACTTAAAGTGACCTTTATGCTCTAAACACAAACATGGAACCGACCAAGACCTTTTACTTCAACTTCTTCTTTGTGATCAGATTCATATAAAACATTTCCACTTAGGATCAGGTTAAACACACAGCAGAGAAACAGGTCCGGTATCGCTGCGACACCTGACCAAGCAGAGCGGACCGACGGGTTCTGGAGGTTCAGCTGAGCCGAACGGACCTGCTGAAGCCGTGGATCCAGTCAAACCGTCTGCTGCTTCCTTTCTCTGCTGACAGAGGAGGCACTGCTCCACTTCCCTCTCTGCGACCATCCGTCTTCCTTGAATCAGGAAGTTACCAGACGACTGGTTCGTACCTCAACGAACAAACAGGCGGGTCTGAAGCAGAGACTACTTCCGTTTTGAGTCAGGGCTGAGCTGGAGATCCAAACACGTGGGTCCTGCCCTGCAGCGTTCTAACGCCTGGGTCTATCGTGACGTTGAAGAGTACTTCCTCTACTTCTACTACTACTACTACTGAGTGACCAGGATCCTCCTGTCGTTGCTGATCATCCACAGAGGAGCAATGTTGGCACATTCATTTGTCCGTAGCTTCCGTCTTCCTGAAACGAGGAATCACTGGATAGTTCTTAGGTATTTACAGCCTGATGCTGGCAAGTCTGCAAAGCTTAGGCTTGTTTTAGTCGGGTGTTGGAACCAGGACAGAAGCTTTTCTACGGGTTCTGATTTGCGCTGATGTGTTGCAGCACGAGCAGATGTTTAGTAAATGTTCGTGCTGGTTGTCAGTGACAAACTTCAGGAGCTGGAACCTTTCGTTTTTGCACATTATTAATCTGTAAAACTGAGACTGGTGCTGAAATGACGTCTGCTCCTGCATCACAGGAACTCATCCATCTACAGCTGACAAGGCGTTAGACTCACACACCACCAGGAGGCCACAGTCTTTACTTTGAAGATGTTCGAGACGTTCAGGCCACGTCAGTCCAATAAAGCAGCACTTTGAGAACTGTCTTCTTCTGTCAGTTTCAGCTCCCCAACATGGCCGCCACCGCTCCAATCTCCCCAGAGGAACTGGAGGAGCTTAGAGAAGCTTTTGCCAAGATTGGTGAGCAAACAACAGTTAGTCATTTCCTTTACTGTATCAACAGCTGGACCGTTCATTGGTAGGAAAGAACAAATCCACTTCATTTCTCCTACTTTGTTACTCAGCGTCACTACTTTCCTTCATTTATTTAACTTAATGAACAGTCTGGTGAAACGTTCACATTCCAGTGAGAAGGTTCAGAAGCAGCTTCAGCTGATTCTACCGATTCCTCTGTCTTTGGTTTCTTACAGATGTGGACAACAATGGCTTCATCACCAAAGACGAACTCAACGAGCTCTTCAGAGCCGCTAACCTGGCTCTGCCCGGGTACAAGATCCGAGAGATGGTCCAGGAGTTCACCAGGACCAGCGACCAGCTCACCTTCGACGAGTTTACTCAGGTCAGTTTGAAGGTCACACGCGCATCAGTCAGAAAAATGCTCATTAGACAAAAGACCTTGTTCTTTGTCGCTGCCGTCAGATCGCTCACAGACTGAAGAGCAAAGAGGTTGCCAAGACCTTCAGGAAGGCGATCAACAAGAAGGAGGGAATCTGCAGCGTGGCGGGAACCTCGGAGCAGTCAGGGACTCAGCACTCGTACGCAGGTGAGCGAAGTGTTGAGGGTCTGACGAACTGTAGGTTACACACAGAGCAGCTGTTCAAACCAAATACCGATACACAAACTGACAATTATCAGGTTTGTGTTTCGTTACTGACTATTGAGACTATTGAGTGTGTCCAGAGGAGGAGAAGGTGGCGTTCGTCAACTGGATCAACAAAGCTCTGGAGAAGGACGCAGACTGTAAACACCTTCTGCCGATGGATCCCGACACCGACTCCCTGTTCTCTGCCATGGGAGATGGAATCCTTCTGTGGTGGGTGTGGTTGTAACCAGCAGAACCCGTGTGGTCCTTGTGGTTCGTCAGTATCAACATGTTGATATTTCTGCCATTAGTAAGATGATCAACCTGTCAGTGTCCGACACCATTGACGAGAGAACCATCAACACGAAGAAGCTCACACCCTTCACCATCCAGGTGAGACTGTGGATTCTGCTGTAGTCGACCCGGTTGCCTGCAGCTGCTTCCCTGTCTTTACACCCTGTATTGCACCACTGGGTCTAACAGGAGAACCTGAACCTGGCCTTGAACTCGGCCTCGGCCATCGGCTGCCACGTGGTGAACATCGGCGCTGAGGACCTGAAGGAGGGCAGGCAGCACCTGGTCCTGGGTCTGCTGTGGCAGGTCATCAAGATCGGACTGTTTGCCGACATTGAGCTCAGCAGGAACGAAGGTGCGTGAGTGTGAAGGAATCGTTTGATGCTTCAGATCGGTTCACTGCTCGGCCTGCTGGTGACAGTCTGTGTCTTACTGTGTGTAGCTCTGATCGCTCTGCTGCGTGACGGAGAGAGTCTGGAGGACCTGATGAAGCTTTCTCCTGAGGAGCTGCTGCTGCGTTGGGCCAACTATCACCTGGAGCAGGCTGGATGTGGAAAGATCAACAACTTCAGCTCTGACATCAAGGTAACGCCACGTTTTGTACAGCTCTGAGGACACAACGCCTTTAGTCCAAGGCCAGGTCATTGGACTGTACGTTGACTTTCTGTTCCATAGGACTCCAAGGCATACTACAACCTCCTGGAGCAGGTTGCACCCAAAGGAGACGAGGAGGGAATCCCCCCCATTGCCATCGACATGTCTGGGATCAGGGTAAGAGACGCTGAAGACCTCACTGTGGCATCACTGATAAATGTCGCCTGATGACGTTATCTCCACCGTGTCTGCAGGAGAAAGATGACCTGAAGCGAGCAGAGTGCATGTTGGACCAGGCCGACCGGCTTGGCTGCCGGCAGTTCGTCATGCCAGCAGACGTCGTCCGGGGGAATCCCAAACTCAATTTGGCTTTTGTTGCCAATCTGTTCAACAAGTATCCGGCTCTGAAGAAACCAGAGAACCAGGACATCGACTGGAGCTCCATCGAAGGTGAGTTTTACCACAAGGTGATTCGAGATGAATTCACTTGAAGACGTCTCATTGGGGTCTGAAAGGATCACGTCCATGGTTTCAGACTGGACCAGACTCCTGTCAAGCTCTTAATGAATGCAGTCAGTGTTTTTCATCAGAACCAATGTTTCAGGTGAAACCAGGGAGGAGCGTACTTTCAGGAACTGGATGAACTCACTGGGGGTCAACCCTCGTGTCAACCACCTCTATGGGTAAGAGCCATTGTCTTCTCAACAGGAACCCTTAGCTCCCAGATGAAACCCTCTGATAAATGGTCCAGGACTCGCTGATGCTGTAAAGACACGTCATGTTTGCCGCTTTGTGACCTCATTTGAAACGTTGTGTTCCAGAGACATAGACGACGCCATCGTGATCTTCCAGTTGTACGAGAAGATCAAGGTGCCTGTGGACTGGGACCGAGTCAACAAGCCTCCCTACCCGAAACTGGGCAGCAACATGAAGAAGGTACGACATGTAACCAAGGTTCAAATCTGAAATCTGAGCCTTGTTCTGAAACAAAGGCAGAGTCATTTCCTCATTTGTGTTCCAGCTGGAAAACTGTAACTACGCAGTGGAGCTGGGAAAGAAAGAGGCCAAGTTTTCTCTGGTCGGCATCGCCGGTCAGGACCTGAACGAAGGGAACAGAACCCTCACCCTGGCTCTGCTCTGGCAGCTCATGAGGAGGTGACAGTGCTGCTTGTTTTGCTGTTCTAACCCGCTGCAACATGAAACACCAAGTCCAGCATCACAGGTTCTGTTTCCACTCGCTGAACTGGACGGCTTGGTCACGGTCTAGTCTAGCATCACGCCTGTTTTACGTCTATTCATCATTTGTCTCCTTCCAAGCATTTAATGAATGGTGGCTCATATCCCCTCAGATACACCCTGAACATCCTGGAGGAGCTGGGAGACGGGCAGAAGGTGACAGATGACACCATCGTGGCCTGGGTCAACAACTTGCTCACTCAGGCCGGAAAGCCCACCATCTCCAGCTTCAAGGTACCGGACAAACGTCCAAAGAGCATCGACCACTAAGCAGCGAGGTTGGTTTGAGGCTAAATAAATCCCTGGTCGTGTGTCTAGGACGGGTCGATCAGCAGCAGCATGCCGGTCCTGGACCTGATCGACGCCATTCAGCCTGGATCCATCAGATACGACCTGCTGAAGATGGAAGACCTGACTGAGGAGGAGAAGCTAAACAACGCAAAGTACGTACGATTCTCACCAGCACAACAGTTACTGTAGCTGCAGGCGCTGAAGTCGGTGATTAGTTTGTTGAAAGGTCTTCTGAAGGACAAGTTTACAGTTTGTCCTTCTCATAATGATGCCTCCAGACGAAGATTCCAGCCACAGTCCAAAACCCTCATCTGTACCACAAGCACCTGGACCACTGTAGCAGGCGGTTTAAAATTCTAGATGTTTATTCTGACTGAAGCAATTGATGTTTCCAGATACGCCATCTCTATGGCCAGAAAGATCGGTGCCCGTGTGTACGCGCTGCCCGAGGACCTGGTGGAGGTCAAACCTAAGATGGTGATGACGGTGTTCGCCTGCCTCATGGCGCGCGGCATGAAGAGAGCGTAAAGAGCGCGACCCGGATGGACCCGCAACCCACAGACTGAAGGGACAAACGCTTAGCGCGCAACGATCGACAGTCCAGAGCATCAACCGCTACAAGCTGGACTTTTATTTGACAGATGTTATTCAGAGGGTTCAGTGTAGCATCAGGACAGAAACTGAATCTGTAATAAATCATTTTAATTCTACTTCAACTGCCTCAGATCAGTGTTTGACACAATAAAACTCGTTCTGCAGACTTTTTAGTATTAACGTTGAAATGTTCACTCCATAAAATAATCTTTGAGAATCAGCCAGTGAAGTATTTTAATCTCCTAATTAATCAGTCTCTGGTTCCAGTTTGAAGTAATAAACTGCTCCAGACAGAACCTGGACCAGTGTCCTGTAGAATGACGCTCCAGGAGCTGACAGCACCAGTTTGACGCCTTTGATTAGTTTTTCTGTTTTAATTGTGGCAGAGCTTTTAATTTTGGGCAGTTAACAGATGTTTGACTTCATTTGCTGGGATTGTTTGGCCCAGTTTCATCCTTTACTGCACTACCGTTTTTCACCATTTCCTCTCTTTTATGATGCATCTGATGTTTTAATTTCTCGTGAAATGAAAACTGCAATAAATAAACAATTTGTATTGAAACCATTCGTAATTGTCTTTCCTCTAACAGCTCAGGATCTCAAACACTTTGTGATAGAAACGCTTGATCACTAAAGAAACTTAAACCAAGTTTAAACTTCATGTCATCAGAATCAAATGCGTTAAACTCCCATCGTAAATCCTTCAGATTGAAAATGTAGTGAGAGACTGCGTTCACGTCATCAGTTCAGTGTCATGTAAAGGTTTTCAGTTACCACAGCAGTTGCTGAGTCCAAACATCCAGCCGTGCTCAGTGAAGGATGCCTTCAGGATCTGCAGCGTTGGCTGAGCTGTTGAATTCAGGATAGAAACACTGAACTGATAAAAATAATGAAAGCGCAACACAAATTAAAGATCAGTCCACGTGTTTAATTAGGGAAAACTTGCAGAGTGACTCCAGAGGAGAGCGCATGAGAGGCTGAATTGGGTTCAGGCTGTGGACACGGTTCACAGTCAGAGACGGAAACTTTCAGTCCATTAAGTGTCAACAGAGCGACTGTGTCTGCTTAGAGTCCTGTGGTGACCAAAAACATGGGGAACATCTCTGGTCACTGAAGCAGTCCCTCGGTTTCAGAAGGTGGAGGCCACGTCTACAGTTTCACTTGGCAGGTTTGGCCTCAGCTGGGTTTTCTCCGGTGTCCAAGGTCTTGAGGAGGCGGAAGAGTCCGGCAGCTTCGCGGATGCGGCTGAACTCGATACAGAAAGCCTGGACCTCGATGAAGAGGTCCTGAACGTTGATGATCTTGTTTCGGATCAGCGACTGGAGGAAGACGCAGACCAGACGAACCAGACGATTCTGGAAGAAATGACCAACACGTTCATCACCAGGGAACGACCAGTCAACTTCTAGCCACCACGTCACACATGTTTTATAAGTAGTGACCCTTGTGTTCAGCTCCATCGTTACGGTGACAAACTGTACCTGCATGTATTTGTCTTTGATTTGCTCACAGGTGGAGATGCAGTTGGAGATATAGAGGTGGATGAACTCTGGGGGGAGGTCAACAGCTGTGGTCAACCTGAGGACGGAAGAACAACGTCTAACATCTGTCTGTGCAAACATGAGCATCGCAACTACTGGAACGAGGCAGGGTCCAGCATGAAGCCCAACCCAAGAAATTATCAAACAGTTCCATTAACTCGTTGGTTTGAGTCCACCGTGTGCAGGGAACTAACCTATTGACCACCTCCATGGAGTGCAGCGACATGTCCATGTTAACCAGCACAGAGAAATACTCTGTGATCTGGCTGCTCTGCATCAGCTTCAGCAGCATCTCGATGGCTACAAGCGGGTTGTTCTCCACCAGGTCCGGCAGCTTCGCCGGGGACAGACCGATGTGATAAACCAGCTTCGGGTCTTTCTCCAGCTCGGCCAGAAGCTGCAGAGAGAGAGAGGCGACAGGGAAGCTTAGCAAGGAAGATCCAGTCATCATTTTTCAGAACCTCCCTGTTTGTTATGTAGCAGTAAAACAGTAGAAATTATGCAGTCAGAGGAGAACGTAACTCACCTGTGACTGCTGCTGAGCCGACAGCGGGCTCTTGAACGCCTTGGACATGATGCGTTTGATCTCCATGCCGGTGCTGTTCTTTACACACATGGATCGGTCCCACTGAATGCTGTGATCCGGCTCGGTTGGGTTCAGCCATGCCAGCTCGTCCTCGCACACGTGGAGAGGAGGCGGCGGTCGGATAAACTCAGGGCGAAAGTGGCCTGAGGACAGAAACATGACCGATAATATAAGATCATCCTTTATTGATCCCTTTGTTGTTGGAGGAAATTCTATTATTATTCAGCCGCTACAGATAATAGGCAGTGCAAAAAGGCAGAAATGTGCAGAAGAGGGGGGGGGGGGTGTAGATGTGTGAAGTGGAGGGGCCGGAGTCACGGTTTAACTCATTGGGCAGGTTCTTCCAGCTCCTCTGCTCTGTCCGTGGCCAGAGATGGTCTTGAGGCCTCTCACACATCTCCAACGTTCTTCTGCTCCAGCTTCCTCCTGTAGCTGTTCTTGGTCTGATCTTGTATTTGCTCCTCTCTGTCCCGTGAGTTAAAAGCCCTCCTCTTCTCCTTCAGCAGGCCTTTAAGTTCAGGGGTCACCCAGGGCTTGTTGTTAGAGAAGCACCGCAGCCTTCGGGTCGGTACCGTTATCATCGGCGCGGCTGAGTGGGGGGAGGGGGCTGGAGTTGTATGGGCCCTGAACATTCGCATACAGCAAGTCCAGCGTCTTAACATCTTTCAACATTTAAACAGCTGTAACATCTGTCAGGGACAAGTGTTTGTGCTGCAGAGACGCTTGCTTTATTTAATAAAGGTTAAACATGCTAATTCAATTTGCCCACTAGTCTTTGTTCTACTTAAGAAAGAGTAGTAGCTGTTCTCACTGATACAAATGCACTGAATGTGTACAAAACGAAGAGATCCCCTTAAAAATAATCAATTAATTGGATTCTAGTATCCCTGTCGCTGTTCGCTGCTAATCTCAAACAGCATCAGAGGGACTTACTCTCCAGCGGAGGCCGAGGTCCAGTGACCAGAGACTCTATGAGCTGATTGGCCACTGAACTGTCGAAGCCCGAGTTGGATGAATCCGGGTCTGGGTCGTTGAGGATGCTGGGGAAGCTGGCCTTGCTCTGAGTGGGCAGCTCCGACTGCCGCTCTGAATAAGAAACAACAGAATCTAAATAAAAAAAAAAACAAAAAAACAACCTAGACCAAGAATCAGGAATCTACAGACTCAAGAACAGCAGCAGTAAAATCACAGACAACGACTGGGCTGGTGCTGGCCGCCCACAGCGCGACATCCCGAGAACACTGGGTCAGTGTTGCGTTTACGGACCTGCTAAGGCCAGCTGCAGCCCGCTGATGTCTACAGACTGCGGCATGTTGCCCACGTCCATGCAGGACACCTGTCTGGGCGTCTTCTTGAACAGGTCTCTGGGCGGCGCCAACATCAGCTGAGACAGGAAGAACTTCTCCGGCTGGGTGATGGGAGGCAGGAAGCCTGGACAGATCAGAGACACGTAGGTGAGAGAACCAGTGTAGTCTGAGATCCACTCTGACCCGGGTTTCATCCGAGCAAATTTCCCCCAGAACCTTGAGTAGAAGTACTTGTGTTTCCACCACAGGGACAGAGAACATTTCAGCGATCTTAGCTCGACCTTGGCCCAAAGTTCCTGGAGTGTCCAGAACATGAGCAGCCAAAGACTCAACATGACGTTAAGATCCTTCTAGGTTTCACTTTACTAGTTCACAGCACAACAGAGTAACGAAGTGGACGAGCGGACTCTCCGTCTCTTACCGGACAGAACCTTCTCCTGCTCCTCTCCGGCAGGCGCTGGGTTCAGCAGGTGGGCGAACACGGCGGCGAACGGGTTGGCGGCCAGCGGCTCGGTTCGGTACATCTCCCAGAGCAGGTAGAGGGCGGTGAGGCGCTGAGGGGAGCTGGGCAGCAGGTCCGGCTGCTGGAGGAGCATGACCAGCACCGAACCCACCCGAAAGTGCTCCGCTTTCCCGAAGTAGTGATGGAAGTGGGTGGAGAGTGTCTCGAAGGACAAGTTGGTGCAGGCGTCCTCCGTGAAGATGTTCAGCAGGTTGGTCAGTTCCTTCGGAGCCAGAGTCATGTTGGTTCTGGTCTGTTCGGATCAGCGCTCTTATAAAACGGTGGCTTCACTTAAACCAGTGAATGAACCATAACTGCAGTTCAACTGAAGGGACATCAGTTAGCTACCAGTTAGCTTAGCTTAGCAGCGCTAACTGACAGAAACCGGCAGAAACATCACTAAAACGCCAGAAACAAATCAACAGCAATCGCGAAGTAGAGACATAATCTTCTTACAAAGTCAGCGTACACCAAAAACTGAAATATCGTAGTTTGATTAAGCGACTGCGAAGCACACGTCTGACTCGTTAGCCGTTCATCTTCGATTTGAACCTTTATTAGCACTGCATCATGGGTAATGCAGTTCCGCCACTTCAATCGAAAACAGAATTCTAGTGTCTCAACAACTTTGATCAAATGTATACTATTCACATATTTACATGTAATTTTACCAGAAGCCACTAAAGCAGCAGTTTAAACAGCGGAAAGACAATATACCGATAATTTCGCCTACTTGAAAAACTTGACCACTTTACCCACAATCCCTTGCTCTAAAGACACCCACTAAAAAACAAAAAAAACCCCAAAAACCTTTATTAAGACAAGGACGACATACAAGAGTTGACAGAAATTAAATTAATCCATTAGCGTCTGCAGCAAACACGTTTAAAAGTTTAGAGACTATTTTTATTAACCTTGAGCGTTACTTAAGTGAATCTCAGGTCAAGTGTTTACGTACTTCCTTTCTGTTGCCAAGTCACTAGTTAAGATCATTCTTGGGAAATTCAGTTGTTACAGCAGCTAAAAACAAAGATACAAAGTTATATGTTATACAAATTTACAGTCTTTACAAATACAAGATACTGTAACACAAAGTTCCAGTAAACTACAGCAGATGATCTGCACGGTGGACTGTGGTATCGCTCCTTCCTCCACTGACTCTGGATCAGTCTCCACTGAAGGAGCTGCTCAGAGCTTCCACTGTCTGATGCAGTGAGAAGCATCGTCCATGATGATCAGCCAACGTCCTCCTCCAGAGTCCAGTGGAGCCAGGACAGAACCTCCTGAGCAGCAACTAACACAGTAAACCCTTAAACCAGCCATCAATTACTACAGACCTTAGATCCCTTCTGCTCCACCTGGGTTTTTGTTTTACTTTTATTTAAAAAAAAAAGTGCAATTATTTTTTAAATTATTTTAAATATTAAATGAAATTGAAATTTTGAAACTTTGTTTTCACCAAATAAAGAATATCAGCAAAACATCAGATGTGAGCTTTTTAAACAAGCTGATGAGTGATGTTACATTAAATTACATTAGAATTTTTTATTAACCGTGTCGTTATTCTCTAGATAAAACATAGTATTATTTTATTCTGTAATATCTGTGGAGATCTTTTACGGACTGCTGGTAAAACCTTTCTAAAGAATGGACCGAAAAACACAACACAGCATCACAGACAGGTTGTTAAAACATTTATTTAGAATAGTAGTTTCACAGTTTTCTTACAAAAGAGCTTTGTGCTTTGGAAAACAGAAAGCTTCTCTGGACATCACGTTCTACCAGGAAGATGCTGCAGACCAACAGGTTGGATCAGTGCTAGAACCAACAGACTTAGCGACTTAACAGTCTCTGCGACAAACTGGCATCAAGGTGACCCCGATTCTCGGCCAGTCACGTTGGGACAGGACCCAGTTCCCCTGCGACCTTCGGCCTGTGCCACCCCTGCTCAACTCTCACATGGCCACTGAGTCCACATTACCAGTGGTGGGGTAACACATTTGTTTTTAATAAGATCTTATAGTAGGACAGAGCAGGTTCCCAGTAAAATCAGCCTCAGAGAAACGTTTCAGTACACACCGTTTAAAGGGATATTACAGGCAAAACAAAAACCAGAGAAGGTCAAACTGTTCAGGAGGCAGCAGAACAGACAACTGACCATATGCTTTCACATGAGCTGATTCCCTTAAGGTTACGCTTCCCAGGTATAATGTTGATCATGTTCACCATCCACTGTGTATTTTGTGTTTTATGATCAATAAAAAAAGCTAATCAATAAAACCTGCTCAGGGCTTATCAAAGAGAAGTTCTGTTTAAAGAAATGATTGACATTTGACTAGAAGCCACTGAGCTGCAGTGATCAACAGAATCAGTGGATTCATTCCTGCCTGAACAGGATCTGATCCTGCTTCACAACATAAACGCTGCTCTGGAACTATTTGACGTTCTCGGGTTCCTGAAGCTAAAATGCCTCTGAAATAACTGCACAACAACAGAAACACTGTTCTCAGGTCCATAGTCACTTTAGTCCACAAAGGAGAGTTTGGTTCCCACTGTTACACACACACACACACACACACACACACACACACACTGATATATGGCACTGAAATCCACCTCCACAGAAAAACCACAGAATAAAAATGTTCCACTTCAGGCATGCGGGCAAACACACTATAAACTTCAACACTGGCACCAGGTCTGCGTTCGGGTCCACTTCACTACACGACTGCAGACTTCAGCATCAACTGATCCCGACTGAGAACCTGAACCCAGAGCAACTACAGCGAGCAGAAAGTGGAGCTCTACGTGGTCGGAGCGGCTCGGTTCTCTCCTGAACTATACATGAAAGGTAAATATACCCTTTGATATATCAATAAAACTGAACTGAACTGATTATTACTGAAAATATTCACCTGCGGAAAAACTCTGGATGTTTCAATGATCTGGTGTTCAGGGAAATGGAGAGACGTCAGTGAACCTCAAAGCTTCCGTTTGAGTGTTTTTGTCTTCTTTCATGTCTGATTATATTTGACTCAGTAATTCAGATTATTCTGTGATGGACGTGAAACTGCACTCACTACAAACACCACACTCACTCATCCAGCACAGAATGACCCGTTGAAAATAGCGAGACGCCTCCAGCTGACACAGAGCTGCAGCATGGATCACAACCTGAGCCCACTAGGACCCTTCAGAGGAATCACTTGTCTATGTTAGTGTGTATACAAACATACTAAAAGCTAAAATGGACCTGAGTCGACTTCCCTTCAGGTTCAGACCTGAGACGACGGCGCCGCTGGCCTCCGCCCTCAGTCGGCGTAGTGCATGATGGACTCCACGTAGTTCCCAGGGAAGAGGCCGGTGGTGGCGTTCATCACGCCTTCAAACCAGCCGTCCTCGTTCTTCTTGATCACGTAGATGATGGCTCCTTCCTGGAACGACAGCTCGTCCTCTTTGTCGGCGGAGTAGTCGTAGATGGCCACCACTGGAGGGCGACACACACCAGAACATTACTGTCGACCTACTTTCTATTGGTGCCCTGCGTGCACAGCGACCTGGACCCTACCTTTCTCCAGGTAGGTTCCGGGGGCCCAGGGTGGGTCCTCTTCAGCGTACGGGTCGCTGTACTCCACCACTGCCGAGTCTTCATGGCCGTCCTCCTGTGGCTGAGGAGTGGGGAGGGGCTCCTTGGGTCCCGACTGGTTCTCTGCAGCCGGGTGAGGAGGAGAAGTGGCGTCTGAGACTGGAGGAGCAGAAAAGGTATGAGAAGGTCCATTTCATATTTGACCCTATGGAGCAACAAGAACACAGTTGGACTCACTGGACTCCTGAACACGAGCAACAAAGCCCATTAGAGGAAGCTGAGGAGTGAACTGGAGGAGGGAGGGCGGTGGGGGAGAGGCTGCAAACACACAAATTGCACCAATTAGCAGGTTGATCAGCTTCATTCGGTTTTACTGATGCAGCAGTGGTCGGACCATCTTCACCTGGGCTCTGGTTGCAGTAGGGGCCACCGTTGACCTGGGTCGGGGAGGCGATGGGCTGGCCGGTGACGGAGGGAGGGCGGCGGTACGGCAGCGACCCCCCCACCTGTGGAGTCTGCTGTCGAGGCTGAGGCCGGTTCATACTGTAGAACTGAGGGACGATGGGACCTGACGCAGCAGAGGAGGGGAACAAACAGACCTGATGACTAGAACAAGTGAGACAATCACGGAGCAAACGCTTCAAAACCCGCATCATCAGATGGGACTGACTCCTGCTCGGGAGAAACCGGATGTGTAACTTCACATTCTTCACGCAGTTTGATTGCTGATGCTTGAGGATTAAATCCACCAAATGACGGTGGAGGTCAGTACAGCAGGCAAAGACTCAGGAAGGCTGGAGAAACTCACCTTCAGCAGGAGATGAGGAGGAGAAGGACAGAGAAGGAGAGAGAGGAAACTGTTCTCCACGTTCAACTGGCTGGATCTCGGGGGCAGGGTTATCAGATGGGGAGGTGCTGGGAGGCGTGTTTGGTTGAGGAGGAGAGTCGATGTGTTGTAAAGGTGAGTTTGGGGGCAAAGGTGCATTGGGTTGAGTTAGGGTTGTGGTGGAAGAGGAGGAGGAGGAGAAGGAGGAAGGGGTCGGGGAAGGAGAGGAATTAGGAGCGGTGGAGGAGGAGCTAGCTGGTCCAGCAGTCGGGGAAACTTCAGGAAGGAAGAAGAAGGAGGAGTTAAAGTCAAAGCAAGGAGCGACCACGTGGACAGGAGCAACGACATCCTCCAGCATTTACCAGCGAACAGCAGAGCAGTGTCACACAAGCAGCCCGACGCCCTGCAGACGCCCTGCAGACGCCTGCAGACGCCCTGCAGACGCCCTGCAGACGCCCTGCTTAGTCTAACCCACCTCACAGAGACACAACGTGGACACACGACTTCTGGCAGAGTCCACAGGTGTGTGTGTTACCTGGAAAGGTGGACGGTGGGGAGGGCGTTGGCACGGCGATGGGAACGCCCACACAGCCGCTGCCACTGTTCTCCCTGCTGCTGGGATGACTGCCTCCACTGCTGCCACTGAACACAGACACAAGTCACACTGGTAACTATGGAAACACTGGAAAAGCCAGTCTCTGTTTAGATCCAACACCGACAAACCTGAAGAGTCACGAACTGAAAATGAATCAGAATGAGAAGAGTCAGCGGTTAAAGCCGTGAGTCCTCTCAGCTCAGTCTGCAGTGATGCCGGAACAACAGAACCAGCACCTCTGGACAGGTCTGAGGACCAAAGGTCACATGTCTGCACTCAGGTCTCTGATCACTGTTGGGTGGAACCGCAGGGGAAACACGGGACAAGAAAGCGACGCAGAGCCAACAGCTACATGCAGGAAGCCTGTCAAACCCACAGCTCGGAACCGTTTACCTTCACACATTCAGAACCTTGTGCAAAGTTCTGGTCTCAAACATTTGCTCAAGTGAAAAAAAAAGTTAAATGTGATGACATCAGCTAGAAGAGGAAAGGAAGCATCTACAGCAGAACGGACTTCAACGCATCAGTGAGTGATGTCTGGGAACATTCAGCTACTTATCGCTCCGATAGAAATGATTCTGTTGGCCCAGACCAGACCCAAGGACGTGTTGAGAGCCACAAAGACACAAATGTGTTTTAGTAAAAACAGTCAAAGCAGCGTTAGCAGCCGTGCAGTCCAGATGTGGCAGCCACGTCCGACTCGGCTACCTGTACGTTCTGGGCCGATGGTTGAGAGTGGCCGTGCGGACCGGACTTGAATGTGGCCCGGCAGCCATATTGTTTCTGGTGGGGCTGGAGACGTAATCATTGGGCACCACGGGGGGGCGCACCGGCTCCAGCGTCCTGTAGGGGGAGTTCTTCCTGCACATGCACAAAGTAAAGGGGTGGACAGAGAATTAACGGAACAGCTGGACCGTCAGAACCAGCCTGCAAACCTGAGTGTCCGCAGCAGAACCATGAAGCTTCACGAACAATTTACAATTCTTCAAATAAAAAGCCTCAAGCTTTATGATGTTGACATGCTGCCGAGTTACTAAGGCCACAGAATCTGGAGCGGCCGCGAACCTTCATCTCGTCACACGCTGCTTTTCCTGCGGAGTAAGAGAACGTGTGAAGGCCGTCTTAAAGGTCGGGTGTATTTCTGGAGAACGACTCCTCCAGCTTCAGAATAATTAAAAACACTCAAATTGAAGACAAACAAGTTGAAGATTTCTAAAACCAGCAGAACTAGCATCAGTTACTGCAGTGGAAAGAAGCACCAGCGTAGCTTTACTAGCATATACACAGAATCAGAGAATCAGACCAGAACAGGAAAGATGCAGCGAAGGGAGACAGCGTGTTGGCAGGCGGCCTGGTCCTGACGCCAGCCCCCTGCTGTGCGTGTTCCCGCTGGTGTGACGACAGATGGACGGAGCCGCTGAACAAACACCTTTTTTTGTCATCACGTCCTCTATCTTTGATTCTGTGCGGATTTTTCTCACACAGCAAAGGAACGTGAATAAAATCTGAGTGAAGGGAACACACATGACAGTCAGGGTGAGTTTGTGCATTACGTACCCTAAGATGCCCTTTCCCGCCCTCGGGGGGCTGGGAGGTTTCTGCGTGGGGGGGTTGGACCGGGACACACTCCCGCCCAGTTTCGTGTTCTGTTGGCCGTTCACCTGTGGAGCCACACGCACGATGAGAGGAGGACGGGAGCCTCGGTTCCTCTACAAGCTCCCAACACAAAACACGCACAGAACCAGGCGTCCTGCAGCAGACGGGCCCCACGGGTTCTGGTGATACGGAGTCTGATCACATGGCAGATGATCTGAGACGAGCCCAGTCTCTGCTTCTCAGCAGATGAAACATCACTTCACGTTTGCTCTGTGTTCAGCCCTTTAGACGCCTGTTTCTTGAGCTACAGATATGTAGTGTGTAGAGTGTAGGTGTGCTGCACTTACCTTGACCCTCAACAACCACTTCACACGCCAACAGACGGAGAAAGAGAAGAAGAGAGAGGTTGTCTGGGGGTTAGTTTCAGAGTAAAAGCATCACGCAGTCATCATTCAACGAAGCAGAGCTGAGCTACAGACTCAGCTGCTTGAACTCGCATCAAGGCGTAAATTACGGCTTTACAAACACAAGCACCAGGAAATTACTCGTGCCGATAATTTTATACTAGTGAGAAAAGCGGAGTGAAACATGCAGCAGATCACATCCCTCTAAGCCCTTTTCTACCACGACTCCCACCTTGACTCCATGTCCGACGTCATCCAGCGCGCTGTAGTCGATGGGCTTCCTGATGTAGCGCACCGGACGCTCTGGATTGGGTGGAGCAACAATTTTGTGCGAGCGGGACGTGTTTTTGTTGGTGGTTAAGATGCCGATCTCCCGCCTCGCCACCTTCTCTTTGTGAATGTCAACAGTCTGGAGAAAGACAAGAAGGGCCCGTTTAATGCAAATACTCAGGGACAGGACAGAGCGTAGGTCGGCTGTGGCGTGAGGCGTTCAGGGACAGGACAGAGCATAGCTCGGCTGTGGCGTGAGGCGTTCAGGGACAGGACAGAGCATAGCTCGGCTGTGGCGTGAGGCGTTCAGGGACAGGACAGAGCATAGCTCGGCTGTGGCGTGAGGCGTTCAGAGACATGATCGTGTGTACTGTAGGTCGGCTGTGGCGTGAGGCGCTCAGGGACAGGACAGAGCATAGCTCGGCTGTGGCGTGAGGCGTTCAGGGACAGGACAGAGCGTAGCTCGGCTTTGGCGTGAGGCGTTCAGGGCGTAGGTCAGGTCCCACTGGAGCGCAGCTGTGTAAGTAATGACACTTTGTATGAGCAACGTCTGAAAGGCTTTTCTGTCAGACGAGCTATAACGGAGCCACAGCTGATTCACTTAATTCAACACTGAGCTGCTTCAGTTTTATTCTTCTGCTGCCTCACACTGGTCCAATAATCGCTCTGTGTAAAGAACAGAGATGCTTGTTCCTACGGCGTCTGACCAGCAGAGCAGAGCTGCGAATGCACTGTGGTTATTTTTGGTGTCAGACACTTGAATATGGATGAAAACCTGGTCTCCAAGCTCGGAGTGAATTCACATGGGAGCAGTAGGAGGAATCGTGTGATAAAATATGAGCGAGCCGAGCTATGCTCTGTCCTGTCCCTGACGTGTGGGACATGTGGGCGCTCAGTGTTGTGGAGCGTTGACCGTACTAATCCTGCGGTGACGTCATGGGTTACAGAGAAGCAGAAGAAGTCTCAGTGAGACCCTGACCCCTGACCTCTCCCACCTGTGAGATGTGGTTGACCGAGCTCTCCATGCGGCGCAGCTGCGACGCCTGGATGTCCAGCATCTGCAGCACGTTGTTGGCCAGCGTGTTGACGAGGTAGGCGACGCTGGCCAGCGACTGGGTGGTGTAGCTCTTGGTCTCCTCCAGCGCTCGCTGCTTGTCTGCAGACTGAAGGACAGAGCAGAGTCAGGACGGGACTCGTCGAGCGGTGACGTCACGCTGCAGCGGAGCAGGGACGCGTGCGTCCCGTGCGTACGTCTGCCGGTTCTGGGTCAGCGCAGACTCATTGAAGCCTGAGGCTGATGAGAACCTCACTGACACCGTGTGTTCACAGGGCAACGCAGACCCAGAACCAGAACCAGACCGGCAGCATCTCTGAACCTGCTACAGCAGCAGACGGAGGCCGACTGGTTCTGACTCGGTCCAAACAGGAAGCGCTTTTATCTTCAGGTTTAACGCATGACTCCGTCTGTCTCCTCTTCTTCTGATGTCCTGCTCCCAGTGACCTAGTTGGAGAGATGCCGGTTCTGGCCCGAGGACCGGGCAGAGCCGCTCACACACAGGCTCGATCACGTGTATGTGGAAACAGAAGCTCGCTCCCTTTGCTCTGACCTCGTTTTTGTTGGGTCTATTAGTCACATCTCTGTTGTTTTTCTGTCGTCCAGTGAAAATACAAACCCAAGCTGACAGCATCGACGTGGAAACGAGCGAGAGCTGCCTCCGGGTGAGCTGGAAAATTCTGCTGCCGAAGCTCTAGAAATAGAATTTAAAGGAGGAACATGAAGAAAAGCATCCAACAACACGGACACAACCACCAGAAAGAAACATCGCGGCTGAGGAACGAGCTCGGCCAGGATCAGACTCCTACTGAGTCACACGCACGGTGGCTTCATCAACAACCCGACAGACTCAGCACATGAGGCGTTAAATCAACATGAGCTCAGGGAAGCGGTTCTGCTGAACCCATCAGAACAGCTCATCTCTCCAGACGCCCCCTTCGCCAGAGCTGTTCTGGCACGGCGCCGGAAAACCAATCGCCATGGTTTCCAAAGCTGGACCCGCGCCCGTCCGGCCTCCCGCAGCCGGACCATGCGTTTCCAATGACGGACCCGCGGGGACCCGTGAGTGGGTCTGGTTCTGAGTTTTAGTTTCTCCAGGTTTCTGTTGGACGTTGTGATCATGTTCCGGCTGCAGGTCGTCTGTGGGTGGTGTTACATCACCACACACACGTCTGGCGTGTTGAACTGTATTTAAAACGTGTTCCTGCTCTGACTTTTGGCCACAGACGCAGATGACGTCATCATAGTCCAAACGTTCAGGTATCGGACACGTGACAGGAAGTCTTTCAAGGCCGAGGCCTTTGAAGACGAATTGAAAGCTTCAGACCATCCTTGATCCTGTCTGGACGGTTTTGGACCGGACTGAGAGGACTAGAGCTTCAGTCAGCACCAGGATCCGGACTGATTCCCTCTGTGACCAGGTGTCAGAGCGAGACAGACGCCAAACGTGACGAAGTGCATCACGGAGGGTTTAATATTTATGGGTTCAA